>BDUI01000060.1:217629-267393 GCA_002335545.1 Apodemus speciosus | reverse complement strand
GAATCATATGATTTGCTAATTGTGTCTTGAGTATTCAGAGCTTCTGGGCTAATTAATATCCACTTATCAGTGATTGCATTTCATGTGTATTCTTTTATGGTTGGGTTACCTCACTTAGGATGATATCTTCCAGTTCCAACCATTTGCCTACAAATTTCATGAATTCATTGTTTTTAAAAGAAATGTTTCTAAGCATGTCCACACCCTCCTTTGCCCTATTAACCTTTTATATCTAGCCCTCTGGTGGGTGGTAGTCTAGAATGGAGGTTAAAGCATTTAAGCCCTTAATAAAAGTAGATTTTGAAAAAGCTAATCCTACAAAATGCCTTCATTTGCAGAAGAAAGCATTATTATGTTAAAGGAAATGAGCCAGACACAGATATCATCTTATAGATGAAACCACAAAAATGGTTGACATGGCTTTGGACAGTGACCACTAGAGATGAGGGAGCCTACAAGGAAACCAGAGAGAGTTTGATCAGGGAATTGATATCACTCTGAACTGCATTCATGAGTACAATTAGTACTCATTAATAAAAGTGTAATTCAAATTGCTATAGTTTTGAAACAAAAACAATAAGGTTACAACTACAATAACACAGTACAATTGTATCTGGCGGTAGGCTGAGTCCTTGGGATGAAGAAAACACATAGCATCCTTCATTGCTTCCCTCCAGGGGCCTGTTTAGGGGGTAAGAAAAGAAGTCATGTGAGGACAATAAATATTGGATCATGGCTTTATGCTCAGTGGGAATACAGTAAGGCTATTAGAGATGTGACACATGGCAAACTTACTAATTTGCAATCACTGTTGTTAGTGTGAAAAGGAAAGAGCCCAGAAGCCCCAGGCCACATTGAAAAGTTTCTATAGAAGGAGGCATATTTCTGAGAGTGAGAATATTTGACACATGTTATCAGCAGTGTTCGAGAACCAATGAGGCAGATAGATTAAAATTTTAAATATTTCTATGAGAATAAATTATGAAAGAAAAGCTTTACTGGGCCAATAAGTATTGGTCAGTTTGGGCTGAAGAATTAGCTGTGATTAAATTGACCAGCATCTTTGAGGTGAAATCTTCTGGGGATTGTTTCCTAAAGACTAACATCCAGAGGCTGTGATCCAGAGGAAACCAAGTTCACATCTCAAGCTGGCAGACAAACACAGAAATGTGAAACTATCTCCCACATGGTAATGATTTTGAGGTTTGGCACCACGTTGCACAGTCTGAGTTACTAAAAAGAGCCCAGGAAAGGCTACTGGTGAAAGTTCAGCCCAAGTTCGGTGAATATGCTATCATATTGGAAGTGGCATGTCAGATGTATGAACACCAAAACTAGCTTCAGGTGTGGAATGCAGCCAGCCTGAGCCTGCTAGATGAGCTTTGTGTGTTGCAGATGGCAAAGTGAGAGAAATATGATTGCCCAACCATTTTGGAGACTAGAAGACAAGGGGTTCCAGATGTCAGAAGTGAACTATAGTATCTGATTTATAATGCTGGATGTTGAGTTTTGCTTTGACTTTTGTGATGTTGTTACTATGCCATGGTCTTCTTTCTTAAAATATATGACTTATTTTGGGTTTTACAGGCACACAATTAAGAGACTGGGTATTCCAAAGATATATTAATTTTTTAAATTACAGCATTTTTGAAGATGTTAGAACTGTTAAAGTTCTATTTTACATTGTGATATTAAACATGCCATCTTCCAGATAATTAAAAATGGAAAGATTCAATAGTAAGGTATTTTTATATTAAGTTGATGAAAGGTCAATTACTGGGTTAGCTTTTGTTGATTTGACATAAACTAGAGTATCTTCGGAGAGGGAACCTCAATTAAGGTATTGCTTCCTTAGCATGTGAATGCTCCTATGGTTCATTTCCTTGATGAATAATTGATATGGGAGGGTCAATCTCACAATGGGCAGGGACACTCATAAGCAGGCCTACTTGGGTTGTATAAAAGAGCAAGTTGACTAAACCTTGAGTAGCAAGCCAATAAGCATCCTTCCTCCATGGTCCCTGCTTGTGTTTCTGTATCTGGATTCCTGCATTGAGGTCCAGTTGATGATCCTTTGATCCTTTGATGATGAACTAAATGTAGGCTAAAATAAACCCCTTAGTCCTCAATTTGCTTTTGGCCATGGTCCTTACCACAGGAATATGAAAGTGCAGGAGTACATTAAACTTCCAGCATCCAAAGGCTTTTCTAGACATATTCTAAATTTTTTCCATTTACCTCTTCCAAACTAGTTCCAAAGTTCACTAAGAAGCACATTGCCAGGTTTAATCACAGGTTGGCCTTGATGGCTATCCATTTCCCTTATGACTTTTCTTAATTCTTTAATCAAATAACTGAGAAGAAGCAACGCAAGGGGGAGGACTTCTTTTGGCTTATAGTTCAAGGGGACATGTCCATCATGCTAAGATCGTATGACATCAAGGTCTTAAGGCAATTGGCCATTGCTTCCATAGTCAGAGAGTAGGAAGCAAATAGGATTGGGGTCTGAGTATAAAATTCCAAGGCTTACTCACTGGGACTCAGTTCTGGGAAGGCTCCACACCCTCAATGTTCTATAATCTCCCAAGAATTACCCCAAGCTGAGAACCACGTATCAACACATGCAGTCATGGTGGTCATTTTATACTCACACCCAACACCACCTTGTTCATATAGATTACTCACATACTGTTCATGACATGCATTAGACTGGACAATAAGCCTCATTATAACAGTAGTCAGGCTTACTGTCTTTGCTATCAATTTCCCATTTCATGTCAGAATACATAGAGCATTCAAGTAACACTCTAACAATTATTATCAATTTTTTACATTTTAAGTGTGTTTGGTTTGCATGCATGTATGTATATCACATGCATGCCAGACACCTAAGGAGCTCAGAAGCATGTTAGAACCCCTAGAACTGGAGTGATATGGATAATTATGAGCCACCATGTGGGTGCTGTAAACTGAACCCAGGTCCTCTGTAAGAACAATAAGTGCTATTAGTGTCTGAGCCCCCCTCTCCAGCCCTCTAACAATTATTTAAATAAAGAAATTAATCAAGGATGGTAAGATAGGTGGCCAGGAGGGTTAAAACACTTGTTTGTATAATCTGACCATCTTAATTGCATCCCTAGAACCCAGGTGGAAAGCCAGATGCAATGGCAGGCATGTATAATCCTGTCACTCTTATGACAAGATGGGTGATAAAGACAAGAGAAATGATTGACCATCTAACACGGAATATGCAAAATAATAGCTGACCCTGTCTTAACACTGTAAAAGCCGAGAACATATATACTTACATACATACATATACTATCTCTATCTATCTATCTATCTATCTATCTATCTATCTATCTATCTATCTATCTATCTATCTATCTTCTTGTAATTTAATTTACCATTTATTTTTATTAAATATATTCTTTATTTACATTTCAAATGTTGTCCCCTTTCCTGGCCCCCCTGAAAACCTACTAGCCCATCTTCCCTCCCCCTGCTCACCGATCACCTACACTCCTGCTTCCCTGTCCTGGCATTCCCCTATACTGGTGCATCTAGCCTTCTCAGGACCAAGGGCCTCTCCTCCCTTTGATATCTATCTACCTATCTCCCCCTTCCCCCTGCCACTTTCTAAAAGAATAAGTCAGTATGGCTAACAACAATTATCTTTCTTTCAAAGGTTTTCTGGAATGTTCTACTGAGTTATCAGCAGAGCCTTGAGCACAGGACTTACAGTGAACTTCTGCCCACTACCACCAGATGCTTCAAAGGACATCTAAAAGGTGGCCTCAGGGCAGCAAACTCAGAGAGGGCAGTTCTATTTAGTACACATACATTCTATTCAAGTGTAATACTCACTTTTAAGGCAAATGCAGATAGGTTAATGATCTTTTCCAAGGTCAGTACTTGGATTTGGATCATCTGACATTGAAGTTCAGACTGTGACTGTGGCAAACAAGCACTGCATGATGTAATGAAATTGACTTTCTTATCTGTCAACTTCATTTCCAATTGACATTGTATTCTGCACCTCTATAAGAAAAAAAAGTATGGGATGAGAGTGGTTGCTAAGCAACCAAGGCACCAGGATGTCCTGGTTGCAGCATAATCAGTTAGAATCTGGCAAAGCTCCCAGGATTGAGGACCATGGATAATTATTTATCTGGCCTCTAATATCCTATCAGGCTGCTTTGAAATCTCTTCTCTTATACTAAAATCATAAACATCATTTCAAATTTAGCATCATCTAAAATTAAATTACACTTTTAAAGATAACCTAAAAGTCTATTAGCTATTGGTTTAATCTGTTGGCCAAATCAGAGTATCATCCCTGGGCGAGTTTCTGGATGAACCATCATTTTGTAAAGTGATTTTTTTTTCTGATTTCAAAATCGGTATGCCTTGTGTGCATAAGGTCATGTATCTAAAGAATTAAATGTTCTAAAATGTAAATAATTTAAATTTGTTCAAGTATTAGGCTCAATATTATAGCTAGTAATCAGTCTCATATTTCCAAGAAAGACAACAGATTAGCATCTTTATAGAATATACAGAGTGGACTTTAGAAAACCAAAASAAAACAAAATGATACAAAACAACAACAACAGCATTCTGTACCAGGTGCACACATATTAAAGGCACTGTGGGTACGACATTGAAGCAGCTCTGGTATGTGAGGAGTGAGGACTGTTGCTCTGCAGAGAACAGTGCTATAGAGAGCCACCCCTTTCTAAGATGAAGTAGAGCTGTCTACCCCAAGACTAGTGAGGGGTTACAGCTTGGCTATGTACCCTTTGCCTTGAAGATCATGTGAACAGATGGCTTACACCTAAAACCCAACTGTGAGAGGCTTTCAAAAGTGAATCACTAGCACACAGAGGGGTCACCATTGTAAAGAAGCTGCCAGTGACAGCTAGTTTAAGATACCAGAGGACTGACTATTGAAGGGAATAATAGGAGGGTGGGACTGATTCTAAACCTTTGGCTGAAGGCTCACCTGAAAAGTCTGAAAACGCTGGGAGAGATGCCAGAAGTGATCAGCAGTTTGTAGCTTCGTAAGAGCTTCGAAGTCATAAAGGTCAGGCTGAAAACTGAGGATCTATTTACACTCACAGGAGTCAGAAAAATATTTCTCCAATAGGGTTCTGTACAGAAAACAACAGAATTGGCGTAGTCAGCAGGTAAGAGTGACAGCAGCCACAGCCTTTTCCATGAAGACCATCTTTCTGGAGCAGGCCAACTTCCACAGAGACCTTGAATGCTAACCACATTCAGAGACCAGTCACAGCAGGCCACCCACCATTTTAATGAGTAAATGGAGTCTTCTTCAAAAAACAGCATAGCCAGGGCCCTTTTTATTATGAACCTGTGCAGATGTATGGATCCCATCACAGATGGGAAACTCTAGAGGAGACTGGGTGGCATTCTGGGGAGTATGGCAAGGCAGCCTTCAGAGATGCTCAGGGTACCTGTTTCCTAAAGGGACAGGAGACTTTTCTGATGTGAAACCCTTAAGTTTACAGCAAGTTGATGAGGATGAATGCCGCTGCCCACACCTTGTTGCTGAAAACCTCTGGGCTAGGAAGTCAGAAAAGAGTTGAAAATAGCATCTAAAGTCTCTAAAATATTAATGAGCTTTCATCAACATAGTGAAGTCTCATTAATTTGCACTAACCGAGTGGAACAAACATAGGGTTTTCTTGGCTGTCAGCCACTGAGGAAAATACAACTGCAGTACTTCTCTGCCAGGCCAGGCTGGAGTCCTTGCTCATGTTACTGAGAATGGCTCTAAGGTGGGCCCAGCTAGGAACAAGCAGTGTCTAAGGTGGAGGCAGCCTCCCTCCCCTCTCTTTGAGCTGTTATGGTGGTTTCCCACCTTGTTCTGCCTTTGGTGAGTCTGAGAAGAAGGTTTCTGGCCAATTCTCTGAACTAAATAATAATAGTCACATTTAAAATAGGAGATGGAAGCAAGCTAAGTTCTACACTTTGCAACATTGTCTTCTAAAACAACAGCTAACTAGGGAGTTAGCAGGGTTTTGTTTTCCTCCTGTGATATGAAGAAGCTTAGATTTCTAACTAAAATATTTTTCTAAGCACAGCTTGACTCCTTGAATAAGACTTCAGAACAAGGTTTTTGCAAATTTTGCAATTCTAAGCAATTCTATACAGAATTAAATATTTTAATCATAAATTAGAATCAATACCTTGTATGTACAATTCTGAGTGTCTCATCGACATACATATATTTAATCATCAGACCAAAATTAGCCAGAGACTCATTTCATAGTGAAGGGAACAGAGATGATAAAATACAAATAACTTGTATAGTGTAGTCCAGCAAGCAAAAAAAAAAAAAAAAAAAAAGACAGAGGATCAGCCAGTCTGATTCTGGAGCCCTGAACTTAGCAATAATTTGGCTTTGCCTTCTATTTAATATTTGGTGAATGGTAGATAACAGAAACTATGAAGAAAGGTATAACCATAGTAATTGTGTCGTGTGATTTATTTTCAGGCTATTTGGTCACAAAGTGAAATATATTTGGGCTTATTTAACACAAAGCAGACACAAAGCCTGGAGTGAATTAGCCTGAGTAGAGAAAGGAGCTCGCAGTGGATGAAGAAAGAAACTCACAAGAGGTAAGATGCCTGCTCGCCTCAGGCTTCTATCTAACAGTACAGGATCTTGAAATCGGTCTTTGTAGTTTCATTTATATCAAAGTAGAGATTATAATATCCTTTTGAGTGTTAAATGAGGTTTTGTACCTAAAGTGTTTAGCACAGCACCTGCCACACAATGATTAATTCCTAATGGTAGCTATTATCATGTTCAAAGTTTAAAATTGCTAAAAATAATAATAGCCACACTTTGCATTTTAGCATAGCATGAAACTAAATTAGCTTGGAAACAGAGATCATGATTGACATATTAAAGCAAAAACTACACGTCATTATTTTACCTTTTTTCATAAAATGACAGAAGAAGAAAGGGGGACATCAAAAACAATTACCTAAGCTCTCTAAGCTGTAGCTAAACTTAAATATTATGTGACATGGAGCATTTCTTGTAGCCACTAGGAGATGTCATAGAAGTGAAATGGGAATAAGACTAGAAAGGTTACAGTGTGCTAAAACTGCAAAATAATATACAGGTGTGAAGCCTTGCTGCAGGAAAGCATGGTGAGAATGAAGATTCCAAAGACTATTCCAGATTGTGTTCTGAAACTGTCAGTTCTCAGCATGCCTACCAATGAAATTTGAATTTCAGGTTGGTTTGCATTTGTCTCAACAGGATATCTATTTATTTGAAATGACATGGCTATAAGAGAAAAACATATCCCCGCTTAGTAAAAACACTGCTTGGCAAAGCAGATCTCTGTCTAGCTGAACATCGTATGTCTATAGTGGCTAACACTCACCTGTTTGCCCAGCCCTGGCAGATTCTGCACTCCTGACTGTGTGGACACGGCTGTGCCTGTGGTACACATACACACCTTCAGATCAAAGCACTAAGACACATAAAATCAAATTAATAAACCTTAGAGATGATATTTTACAAATCATTAAGAAGTGCTGGCTTTTAGTTGTAACTACAGCAGACTCACTGTGGTTTTATCGATTGGTTTGTTCTTTCCATTCTTCCCCTGAGGCCTTTAGACTGTGCAGATCATAAAATTCACTGCTACTTAAATGTGTATTTCTCCCGTACATGAATTTTTTTTGCATGAAGAGAAGCCATGCTTTTGAAATGTTGATGGTATTTAATGGTATTGGTTTGTTTCCCACATTATTAAGAAACATGCACTGATCTATCAAATGAAGAAAATTCTTCAACTCAGCCCTTCCAACTAACCCCCAGACATTCTGGTTCTACTGTCTATTAGTTTCAGCTTAATACAAGTTTTCTAAACCAGCTCATTTCCCTGTAATTATAAAGTATGCAACTACTGGAATAAGGGGTAGGGACCATGACTGATGATCTAGAACAAAAATGCATTCTCATACGCCTTGTATGCAGCTTCAGTGGGGCAAGGTGGTATATGTGAAAAGATAGCATGAACTCTAGAAGATTAATATTTACAGGATCAGGGCAGTGCTGTAGTGGGAAGCAAAATAGGTTCTGGGATTAAGAGAGATGGTACAAGCATTATTGCAGCAAACATCAATCTCATTTAACCATAACTTAGGAAAATTGTTATGAGTCATGGCAACCTCAGCAACTAGTTCCTGATAGATTTCTCGTTTAACTGCCAGTTTGCTCTGTGTACATGCTCCTCCCACATAGCCTGATTTCAAGCTACAAGTGTCATGGTACCAAAGAGAGTTGGGGTTATGACTACATTTGGCACAGTTAGCATCAATTCCTCACTGCAACCTGGCTCTGGTTCAATTCTGATATTTAGGAAAATGGCTGCTTTTCCAGAATATGATGAGCAACACAAATTGGTCTTGTGCCTGTTTCTTCTTTTTGGGGGGTGGTGGTAGGTTTATGAGAGTTGGGACGAATGAACCTGGGAGGACTGGGAAATGAGTGTTATCAGGGTGCCTGAAATAAAGTTCCCAACTAATCAATAAAAGTATTATGTTGGAAAGAAACCACCACCAATAATATTCTTCACCGTGCATGTAGAGACAGTTGGAATATATATTTCTTCCACCCCAAGTTTCAGTGTCTCTAAAAACCATAGCTTCAAGATTTACCCTCCACAGTTTGACCCCTAATTTAGGAAAATTGTAGTAATTGAATATCTCCCGCCTTGTAGAAATTTCTATACTTCATTTTCTGGCAATCATAAGCTTTGTTTCCATAATCTTTTTCTTAGCCAGCAATTTCTCTTGCACTTGATTTTTGAGGAAATAGCTGCTATTTTATTCTATTTTTTCCTTATTTTGTAGGAAATAACATACTGTTTTCCTGACTATTTGAAGATGGTGTATATAAAGGAGATTTAATACACAGATGGAGGCATTTTTCTAAACATAAGATTTTTAGATCTATGCAGTGATTTTTGTCCACGTGTAACCAGTAAGTCTGGTTTCTGTGACATTGTGAGACAGCCTCACCACATCTGTGAGTCTTGACATTGAAAAGAAGATTCCAATCTCAGACATGTCTGTCATTCTGACCAGGGAGATACAAATCAATATCATTTCTATAGAAGGTGAAGGTCCTAGACCAAAGCTATTTTAAGTACTTCCTGTGTAAAACTAGTTTCATCCAATGAGACTAACCCAGAAATATGCAATTTAATTATGCAATAGAATCATTCCAGTGTGTTTTCTCTTCTTCCCCAAGGTCACACAGTCAGTGAACAGCAGACATGGGGTCTCCCAGTTGGAAGTTCTTTCTGTGGTTTTAGCCTACCATACAGCCACAGGCAGTGGACATAAACCTTCATTTTTTTTTTCACAAGCTTTAGCCAACTAAGATTTAATAAGTCCTACTTAAGAACTTAAATCATGGCTCTTAAAGATATACTGAATTCAAAAGGCTGTTCCTTTCTGTAAGCAGGGAGAGATGTGCAGCCATTTGATGTCACAAGAAGGTTCTGTGGTATTCCACCAGACTTCGACTTTCATGAGCGTGGATGCTACACTCAGCCTACTAGATGGGAACAGAGCTTCAGAGAGAGGCCTGGGTTACTTTAAAGAATAGCATTTCCCATAAGGAAGGCCATGGTCCCTCTCAGATGCAGAGAACAAAGATGGCTTTTCCTGGGGCAGAGGAGAAAGGCTTTAATTCTCATCCTGATACCTGTGAAATTATAATGAATGTAAAGTACATTAAATACCTAGAGCATGTTAAAGCAAACAGTCCTTGAAGATTTAATGGTTGTTTTTCTGCTCTCTAATGGGACACAGTGTCTTGCATTTATTAACACCAAAGTTTTGACATAGAGAAACTGTGAGAGTATAGTAACATATGCCTATATATACCAAGAGGACATTAGATTGTTCTTTCTCAATCAACTTTTAAAAATTAGCCTTTGCAGAAGCTCCCAGAAAAAGAGGCCTAGCTTGTCATAAATTCATCAATTGATTTATTAACCTTAGATGGGTATGTTTTAAAAAAAACAGCATTATTTAAGAACATGTTCAACAAAAGATTTAAGTGTTGAAAAGCATTGTTAGAGAACTGTCTCTGTCATGAGGAGATGAGAGGGTAAACCGGCTTTCATTTTATCATCGAAACAATTAAATGACAATACCCACTGTGACATGGGTTCACAGGGAGGCAAGAAGGGAGGAATGTGCTTAATTCTCTAAAGGAAAGTGTCAATAAAAATTCAAAGACTCACCTCACCACTGAGTCACCATGGGCTGCACTGGCAGAAATGACAGGATTGACATATGAAATAACTACAAGTAATTTTCTCCTAATAGGAAAGTCTCCAAGACAAGTCCCCTGAAACCCCAAGGTCAAATGCAAGCAGAAGCCTACATAATAAAATAAGAAAATGCCACTTCTGCAGTGGTTAATGGGAATGAAATGGCAAAAAGCATCTGTAAGTGCAAATGTTTATCCCTCAGTGGCTGCAGCAGACAGGCTATTAGCAGCTCTGTCGTCCCAGGCCTGGCTCTTCAGTCTGTTCTCCCTGAGAATAACCATCACTGGTTTTTTTTTTGTTGTTGTTGTTGTTGTTGTTGTTTGTTTGTTTGTTTGTTTGTTTTTTAATGTGCCAATGAGGCTCTTATTTTCTTCCATTCAGCTTGCAGATGTAGGATATAAAAGAAAGACCAACTGAGGGGCAGAGGGTGTAGCTTAGGGTAGAAACCTTATTAAAATCATGCACAGGATCCAGAGTTCCACCCCAGCACAGCTTACTATCCTGTCAAAGAAAGGAAATTTAGAGTAAACAAAATTGCATGAGGCTTGAAACTGTCAAATGAAGGGGTCCAAATAATCCACACCCAGCCACTCCTGTACTTGAGCACTTGGGCTCTAGCTAAGGGCACTGTTTGGGAGCACTGATCCCTAGAATCCTTAGGGATCAGAGTTAAGTGAAGGCAGAGGGTCTCTAGAGGCTGGCCTAGTCCTGCATTCTACTCTCTGTATTTTCTCACTGTGGATGCAGTGTAAGGACATATACCATTTCTTTGCATATATTCAGGATAAACCCAACACAATTTATGTCTACATCCACATCTATTGCAGGATTATTTACAGCAACTAAAACAGATGTCCACCAAGAGGCACACAAACAAAATGGGCCACACAGAGCTGGGACTCACATAGGGGATCTTCATTCACTTCCTGTCCTCCATTGCAATCTCTCTAGACTCAGCACCAGCTTGGAGCAGAGTACTTACAGGGTCCTGTCTCCCTACTCTACCTCAGTTTTATGGGGACCCAACTAAACCTTGTGGGGGACCCAGTTTTCCTTTCTGTAGACTCTCAGCTCCTACTTCTAACATATTCCTGTTTCCTTATTTCGGCTCCGAAACCTAAAAAGCCTACATGGTACCCTTAGTGACTCTACCTGGCAAGGACTCAGGTAGGTAATCACACTAACCTCCCTGTCTTCCATCATGTCCTCTCCATTTTCACCCATAGTCTGGTAGGAACCTGGTTCCAGGTGCCTTCAGACTTGCCTCAACTCCATTCACTGGAGATTCTAACTCTTGGTTCATATCCAAAGTCCCTTTAGCTATCTTATCTCTGTCTCTCCAGATAATTAGTTGCCTTACTGCATCTACATGTAGCACCCTTCTTTCCACTATACCTCCAACCCTCTGTAGACCCCACCTCAAAATCCCCTTAGGTTCTTCCTGAAGGCCTTCCCAGGGAAGGATCTTATATTACATGACATCTATTCCTCAATTCCACCAACCTGCAAAAGCATTCCCTACCAGGCAACCTATAGCCACTATATTTTCCTGAGATACAGAGAGGGCAATAGAAATCAAGGAATAGAACACATCCTCAAAAGAGATAATACTAGTTTTCAGTACCCAGAACCTAGATTCACCTCAATTATGCCAACCCTAGATGCCAAGACACTAGTTAACAAACACAATCTTTAACAGACTATTATTAGTGAAGCCTAGTTGTAGTAGAAGACCCCAGTGTATTAGAGATGCCAGTACCATGGGAAGATCACCAATAACAACACCAGCAGTAGTGTTAACCAGAACCTAGAGTGCTACAAAGGGCAGAGCTAGAGAAGTAACACAATCCCTTTGGAGGAGCCCAGAAGACCATGTGTGGATCCCAGACATTGGAACAAGAAGCTAAGATGCTAAAGTTGATTTGGAGACCCCATTGTGTTAAAGATGACAGAACTGTGAGATGCCTGCCAGGGAAAGATGCTAACAGGGAGTAGAACCAGCCTAGGAGAAATAAGTTTGTTGCAGTCAACAAGAATGAAAAAGGAGTTGGAGATCTGAAGACCACTTTGACATGAAGATGCAGAGTTTGAAGTTTGCCCATTTGGTTTCCTGTCTTGCTTTGGATATTACAGTTAAGTGATGAATCTCAGAAGAGATCTTGAATTTTTGACTTTAACATTTTTGAGACTGCCGTAGACTATGGAGACTTTGGAAGTTGGACTAAATGTATTTTTTTATTATGCTCTGTTTAGCTATGCCCCCCATAGACTCATATCTTTGAACAAGTCTATGGGGACCAGGGAGTGGAATGTGATGGTTTATATATGCTTGGCCTAGGGAGTGGCACAAATAGGAGATGTGGCCTTGTTGGAGTGGGCATAGCCTTGTTGGAGGAAGTGTGTCACTGTGGATGTGGGCTTTAAAGCCATCATCCTAGCTCTCTGGAAGCCAGTCTTCTCCTAGAGGTCTTCAGATGAAGATGTATAACTCTGAGTTCCTCCTGCACCATGCCTGCCTGGACATTGCCATGTTCCTACCTTGATGAAAATGGATTGAACCTCTGAACCTATAAGCCAGCCCCAATTAAATGTTGACCTTTTAAGAGTTGCCTTGGTCATGGTGTCTGTTCATAGCAGTAAAACCCTAAGACATCCACTAATTGTTCCTTCCATGATAACTAATATTCTTAGAGACAAAAAGCTTGCACCATTCCTAGTTAGCTTTCTGTGTCTTCTACTTATTGAATAAGATATGGGCTTTCAGCTGAACCTGCCTCTATGCCATTTCACCACAGTCATGATCTCTAACCCTAGTTGCAAACCCAATTAAAAACTTACTTTTATAAATTGCTTTCAGTTTTCAGCAAACATCAATCATTACAGAAAGCCAAAACTGATTAAAATGCAGAGAACATAATGGTCTACAGGTTAAAGATTTTGCATAGAGTGGTGATATTGGGAAGTAGTGAACCTTTAAGAAGAAGATACAGTCTTGTGGTAGGTCTATAGGCCAGAGCAATTATGAGACCCCAGAGACTCTTATCTCACTGATCACTGGTCCATGATGTACATGGTTTGTTCAGTGCACACTCTTCTACATTGCAACCTGGTATACTCACCAGAAACAAAACAATCATCTGCTTCTCCTGGGTAGCACCCTTCAGAATCATGAGCCAAAATAAAGTTCCCTTTGCTTAATAACCAAGCTGTGTCAGCTATTTCACTGCTTTGATAACAGTTGATGAACACAGATCTATTTTGTGACACTTTGCTCCTTTTGGGTATGAGTAAGTCATGTGGCTGCTTTTTGGGAAGACTACATGACACATGGTAGATGTGAGCACCAGTTCCTGCTTTTACTTCACTTTGTGAATTCATCTTTTCCTGGTCCAAGACTGTGCTCTTTAGTCCCATTAGTCATGGGACCGAGATTTAGAGACTATATCTCAATACCACCTCCTCTGACTCAAGGTCTATAAACCATGGAAATCTGCTCTAAACTCTAGGCATATGAATACCATAACTTTGGGCAATCCTGAACATAAATTTTAATAGGGGATTTGCTATTAGTTAATGTATTATTTAGACCATCCATACTAACCTTTTATATACTCACATTCATTCAGCAAATATGTATCTGCAATATGCAAATATCTGAGACAAATACCATTTGAGAATCTTGTATTATAAACATTGGGTTGTATGATTTCTGATTTCTAAGTAGTACTATTATTAATTATATACTAAGAAGAACTTGGAAACATAATGTATCCATACTATCTGTTTTTATAAGCCCAGAGTACTTCTTTTAGATTTATGCTCTGATTAATTTCCAATTAACAGCCAACCTCTTACATTTGGGATTTCATACGCAAATACTCTGGGGCTTTATAATTAATAAAAAATGTGTTGCACATCTGCTTTTACCTCTGTGTGAATCATATTAATCAAAGTGAGTCACTGTTCTATACTCATAGAGAATTGCTTCAGTTTATTCCAAAGAGACCAGTTTACCCAAGGAGAACAGTTTTCTAGAAGAGTAGTTCCAAATCGTCACTCTGTACTTAAGAGGTTGCGTTTAATACTGGTATTATAGAAAACTTATTCATAGCAGACCTAGTAAATATCATATCCTTAAAAGGGATTGATTTGAATTTGCTTAGGAACTATAAAATAGCCTGTGAATTCTTTTATAGAAGCAAGACCAACAATATTGTGTACCAGACGTATGACTGCCAAGCATCTGGGATTTTCAGTAGGTCCTTCAAAGGTGGTTCTACCTATCAGAAATTCACCACTAATATACAAGTGAAAATAATAAAAAATGTGCACTGGAGATGCTAGAAATTCTGGAATTCTGTGTCTGAATTTTAAAGCAGTCTCTGACTAGATTAAATGATGCCTGCAGGTGTGAGTCAAGATGGAGCTTGTGCTCACATCACTCTGCAAATAAGCAGGGTTATTTGGAGGGCTGACTGCATAAGGATGCTCTAATATCATGCCTATAGCTCCCTACAAACTGATGGAAGCCTTGTTGTTCATGTGTCCTGCTGGCCAATTTGAAAAGCACACACAACTGAACAACTGCCCAAGCTAATAGCTATGAGCCAGCCATTATGGACTTGGACTAAGATACACAGAAACTTGTGTTAGGCCAGGATAGCTCTCATAAATAGGAATGATTGGAAATACGGTACTAAGAAAATATACTGGTGCTGTACAGATTGGAGAGCACAGAGGGATGGTCTGTAGAGAAATCCTGGATGGGTGGGCAAAGAGAGGAAGTGTTTTCTCTTTCTGTGTAATATGCACACCTTGTCCTAGAAGTTGTAGAAGTCCCAAGCTGCCTCAGCCCCACCTCTACAAGCTATTTACAGTAAAGCTTCACTTCTGAGAACAAATGACAGCTTTGTGCATGCCTGTACAAAGAGCTCAGTTAAGGTGACTGATGGGGCATCAGCACTAGTTTTCTGTAAGCAGGAGCATTTTGGAGAGGGTCATAGGGGACTATGAAATAAATTAAGCCACTGCTCACATGTTCAGGATGTAAACAACAAACAGATGCTTTCCTCCTATGTGTGCAGCTCTAGCCACATGTGGCTCAGAGTTGTGTGAGCAGCTGGAGGAACAACTGGGACAGGAGGAGATTAATGAATATTCATAGGCTTTAGCTTTGACCAAGGTGAATCTTCACAAATCCTGATTATGTTTGTTTAAGTAAAACATCTGCCAATAAAAAGAAGGCACGCTTATAGAAATGCTGGTGCTACTGCTTCTGTCCTCTGAATGATGATAATATCCACACCGCTGGCATTATCTTGCTCTTGGTGGTTCTTTTGCTACCAAGAGATTGACTGTAGCTACAGGGAGAAAGCTGTTTGTTGTTTTTTTCCTGATGGAAAAATAACTTGTGGCTGTGAAAGAAGGACTCAGGAAGTAACTGAGCTTGCTAACATAAACCAAAGGAGGATTCCTTTCCAGAGTTTATATGCTGGCCAGCTTTGCACTATCTGAGATACGTGGGAATTCTCACAGGGCATGCACTCCTCCCTGCTGAGGGATGCAAAGGCAAGCTGAACTGGATGCTGTTCTGCTTCTTTGAACATCTTACACTCTTCACCTAACACTCAGCTGCTGAGAAAATCCACATTTCTGTGATGCATTGCCTGGGTTTTTGAAGAGTTGTCTTTTCCTTTCCCACACAGACAGCTATTAATAGTCCTATTTTAATTGGATAGAACTTTCATTTTCATTTTTTTTCTTTTGAGAAAAGCAATCTGTGCTAGTTGTGGAAACAATTATCCAACATGCAGCTTAAAAGCCTATTAGAGCAATCTCCTAGGAAAGTCAAAAGTCGGGCAGGATTAGCTTTCCAAGACAGAACATTTGTTTACAGTCCAATGTCGCCCAATCCAGCAAATCTGGAGGATTTATTTTTAGCTTAATTTCAACTATTTGATTTTCTTCTCCAGCTGAGAAAGTTATGGTGATTAACATGATTTTATATCCCTACACACTCTCATCTTAGAGAGTTGGGATTTACTGTATGTATGGAAGAACACAGAGGAGCTAGGAAAATTCTTTCTACCTCAATTTTTGGTTATGTACTATCCACATACTCTCTTCACTGACATGTTTAGTAATTCCATAGTAAAAATAAAGAATACAATTTCAAAGAAAAATAAGATTGACATATATTTGAAGAAACCAACTTGGAATATTTGCTGAATATTAAATCCTTATTTATATTGTGATGGTAAATGTAAAAAAGCAAACAATACTTATTTATGAAGTCTTAAGATTACCCCAACCTAAAAGGAACATAACCAAATGTTCTTCCTTAGGTAAGTGAATCCTAGAAGAGAGAGTATCTGAGAATATGTTCATTTTCTTGTGTGATAATACAATTATCTATAGCAACAAGGTGGTGAACATCATGACCTCCAAAAGGTTAGAAACCACAGACCACATATCCTACTAAGAGAAAGAGAGACATTTGGATGGAAGTCCTTGTTCCTACTTAGTTTCTAACACACTGAACATCTCCCTTCACATTTTCCATACCAGATCCCCAACAGAGAGTCTAGAGAGCCTTTTTCTATAATATATTACTAATAAAGCTTATGGTCTATTTATTTATTAAGGAATATTGCCCTGTTAATTATTTAATTATTAAAATGTTTTCTATGACCAAGAATAGGTTATTGCCAAGAGACAGTGGCACATGCCTTTAATCCCAGCACTCAAGAGGCAGAGCAACTTCAAGGACATCCTGGACTACAGAGTGAGTTCCAGAATAGTTAAGCCTATACAAAGAAACCCTGTACCCCCCCAAATTTTTTTAATTTATAAAATAAGAAAGAAAGAGTAGGGGAGGATATTTCTAAAGTTGCCCTCTACATATTTCAAGTTCTTGGTCATCAAGAGAAAAAGAACTGGTCCCTTGAGTGTGCATTACTTCAAGATTTTAGCTTCAGGGGAACAAATGGATTCTTTCTTTAAATATTAAATATTATTATAATATTAAATATTATTATAATATTAAACATATAAATAATATAATATTAAATACTTAAATATTAAAACTTTAGGTTACAAGTGTACTTCTTGCTCCATAGATACAAAGGTATTAAATTGTCTTAGATTCTAACACCATAGCAGCTGTGATATTTGAAACTCAGTGCAACTTGAAGATCCACTTGAATTCTAAGTAAGGAGGAAGGTGTCTTTTCTACTGAAATTACTATTCCAGCAATTATGTTAAAACTTAATTACCCACTGTCTATCAAAAATCTTTTGTTACAATTAGACAAATGAAATAACAATTGGCTTTAATACTGAGAATATTCTACAAGTCACTCCTGATTTTTTAATCAAGGTTTTTTAATCAAAAATGAAGATCAAGAGAGACAGCTTGACTTCCAGGAGGTCCCACACAATCAGTCTCACAGGTGAGATCTCCTTCGCCCCAATATCTGGCCTTACTGGGACCCCCACAGGGCCCAGTGGATGCAGGATCTATCTGCCCTGCTGGAGACACATCTTCCTTCTGGCCTGCAACTCTATCCAGGGCAGACCCAGCCCTCCGGACCCCCTCCCACAACAAGAGTCAGCTTGACTCCCAGGAAATCTATCACAACCAGGCTCACAGACTCACAGATTGGGTGCTCCAGACCTACTCCCATACCCAGAGACAACCTGACTCAAGGAGTTCCACCATAACCAGGCTCACATGAGGGACAGTCCAAGATAGCAAGGCCAGTTAACACCAGAGATAACCAGATGGCAGGAGGCAAGTACAAGAACATAAGCAACAGAAACCAATGCTGCTTAGCACCATCAGAACCCAGTTCTCCTACCACAGCAAGCCCTGGATACCCTAATACACCTGAAAAGCAAGATTCTGACCTAAAATCCCATCTCATGAAGATGATAGAGGTCCTAAAGGAAGACATAAATAACTCCCTTAAAGAAATGCAGGGGAACACAGGTGAACAGGTAGAAGCCTTTAAAGAGGAAACACATAAATCCCATAAAGAAATACAGGAAAACAATCAAACAGGTGAAGGAATTAGATAAAAACATCCAATATCTAAAAATGGAAAAAAAGAAACAATAAAGAAGTCACAAAGTGAATCAACCTTGCAGATGGAGTTTACCAACACAAGCAGGGAAACTACACCCAAGAAAAAAAAAACAAAAAAAAATCATCTCACAACAAACCCAAAAGAAGAGAACCACACAAACATAATTCCACCTCTGACAACAAAAATAACAGGAGCCAACAATAATTGGTCTTTACTATCTCTCCACATCAATGGACTCAATTCCCCAATAAAAAGACATAGACTAACAGACTAGATACATAAACAGGACCCAGCATTTTGTTGCAAACAGGACACATACATTAGTGACAAAGACAGACCCTACCTCCAAGTAAAAGGCTAGAAAAAAGTTTTCAACAAATGGTTCAAAGAAACATGCTAGAAGAGCCATTGTAATATCTAGTAAAATAGACTTTAAATTACCAAAAATGATGGAGAAGGGTATGCTATCAAAGAGAAAAGTTCCACCAAGATGATCTCCCAATTTTGAACATCTATTCCCCAAATGCGAGGGCATCCACATTTGTAAAAGAAACTTTACTAAAGCTCAAAACACACACTGAACCTCATGCAATAATAGTGGGAGACTCCAGCACCCCAGTGGAAAGATCATTGAAACAGAAACTTAACAAAGATACAGTAAAACTAATAGTGTTTATGAACCAAATGGACTTAACAGATACATACATAACGTTTCATCCTAAAACAAAAGAATATACCTTCTTCTCAGTACCTCATAGTACCTTCTCTAAAACTGATAATATAACCAATTACTAAACAAGCCTCAACAGATATATGAAGATAGAAATAATCCCATGCATCCTATCAAATTACCACTCACTAAGTCTAGACCTTATAAACAACAAAAACAACAGAAAACCAGCATACCCATAGAAACCGAATAACTCTACTTGATGATAACGAGGTCAAGGAAAAAAAATAAAGACTTCCTTAAAATCAATAAAAATGATGACAGCATACCCAAGCTTATGGGACACAATGAAAGCAGTGCAAAGAGGAAAATTCACAACACTAAGTGTCCTGGTTAAAAAAAAAATGGAGAGATCCTATAGCAGCAACTTAACAGCACACCTGAAAGCCATACAACAAAAAGAAGCAAATATACCCAAGAGGAGTAGAGGAGAAGAAATAGTCAAATTTAGGGTAGAAATCAACCAAATAGAAACAGGAAGAAAGATAAAAAATCATTAAAAGCAAAAACTTGCTTTTTGAGAAAATCAACAAGATAGATAAATCCCTAGCCAAACTAACTAAAGTGTACAGAGACAGTATCCAATTTAACAAACTCAGAAATGAAAAGGGAGACATAACAACAGAAACTGAGGAAATTCAAAAGATCATCAGATCCTACTACAAAAGCCTATACTCAACAAAACTGGAAAATCTAGATGAAATGGATGATTTTATGGCAGATACCAGGTACCAAAGTTAAATCAGGACCAGACAAACCATCTAAACAATCCTGAAACCCCTAAGAAAATAGGAGTTACTAAAAGTCTCCCAAACAAAAAAGCACAGGGTCAGATGCAGAATTGTATTAAAGCTTCAAAGAAGACCTAATATCAATAATTCTCAAACTATACCACAAAATAGAAACAGAAGAAACACTACCTAATTCGTTCTATGAAGCCACAGTTACTCTGATACCTAAACCACACGAAGACCCAAAAAAGAGAACTTCAGACCAATTTTCCTTATGAATATTGATGCAAAAATACTCAATAAAAATCTCACAATCCCAAATCCAAGAACACATCAAAACCATAATTCACCATGATCAAGTAGGCTTCATCCCAGGTGTGCAGGTATGGAAATCCATCAATATAATCCACTCTATAAACAAACTCAAAGAAAAAAAAATCACATGATCATCTCATTAGATGCATAAAAGTCTTTAAGAAAATGCAATACCTCTTCATGTTAAAAGTCTCAGAAAGTTCAGGAATTCAAGGCACATACCCAAACATAATAAAAGCAATATGTAGCAAACCAATAGCCAACGTCAAATTAAATGGAGAGAAACGTTAAACAATCCCATTAAAATCTGGGACAAGACAAGGCTGCATGCTCTCTCCCTATTTATTCAATATAGTGCTTGAATTTCTAGCCAGAACAATTAGACAACAAAAGGAAGTCAAAGGGATACAAATTGGAAAGGAGGAATCACTATTTGCAGATGATATGATAGTAAACATAAGCTATCCAAAAAACTCTACCAGAGAACTCCTACACCTGATAAACCACTTGGACAAAGTGGCTCCATATAAAATTAAGTCAAAATAATCAGTAGTCTTCCTCTACACAAAGGATAAATGGGCCAAGAATGAAATTAGGGAAACAACACCCTTCACAATAGTCACAATTAGTATTAAGCATCTTGGTGTAACTTTAACCAAGCAAATGAAAGATATGTTTGACAAGAACTTCAAGGTTCTGAAGAAAGAAGTCAAAGACCTCAGAAGATGGAAAGATCTCCCATCCTCATGAATCAGTAGGATTAACATAGTAAAACTAGCCATCTTACCAAAAGCAATCTATATATTCAATGAAATTCCCACCAAAATTTCAACTCAATTCACCACAGAGATAGAAAAAACAATTCTCAATTTTATCTGGCATAACACAAAACCCAGGATAATGAAAATAATTCTCAACAATAAAAGAACTTTTGGGGAAATCAACATCCCTGACTTCAAGTTGTACTACAGAGTAATAGTTATAGAAACTACATGGTATTGGTACAGAGACAGACAGTTTGATCAATGGAATAGAATTGAAGACTTAGAAATAAACCACAAACTTATAGACACTTGATCTTTGACAAAGAAGCCAAAAACCATACTGTGGAAAAAAGAAATAATTCTCAACAAATGGTGATGGGCTATCTGGAAGTCTGCATGTAGAAAAATGCAAATTGATCCATTCTTATCTCCTTGTACAAGGCTCAAGTTCAAGTGCATTGAGGACCTCCACATATAACCAGACATGCTGAATTTAATAGAAGAGAATGTGGAAAAGAACTTTGAACACATTAGCACACAGGAAATTTTTCTGAACAGAATACCAATGGCTCAGACTCTAAGATCAACAACTGACAAATGGAACCTCATGAAATTGAAAAGCTACCATAAGGCAAAGGACTCTGTCTGTAGAACCAAATGGCAACCTACAGATTGGGAAAAGATTTTTACCAACCCTATATCTGACACAGGGCTAATATCTAAAATATACAAAGAACTCAAGAAGTTAGACTCCAGAAAACCAAATAACCCAATTAAAAAATAGGGTACAGAGCTAAACAGTTCTACCTGAAGACTTATCTAAACCACTTCTAGGCATATGCCCAAAAGATGCTCTATTTGACATATGATAAGGACACAAGCTCCATTATTTTCAAAGAAGCCTTATTCATAATACCAGAAGCTGAAAACAACCCAGATGTTCCTCAACAGAAGAATGGATACAGAAAATGTGGTATACAATGGAATACTACTCAGCTATTAAAAATTATAACTTCAAAAATTTTGCAGGCAAATGGTGGAACTAGAAAATATCCCGAATGAAGTAACCCAGACCCAAAAGGACACACATGGTATGTACTCATTTATAGGTGGATATTAGCCCAAAAGCTCAGAATGCCCACAATACAACTTGCAGACCATATGAAGCTTAACAAGAATGAGAGTCAAAGTGTAGATCCTTCAATCCCACTAAGAAGGGGAAACAAAATAATCATGGGAGGCAAAGGGGTGGAGGGACCTGGGTAGGGGAGGGGCAGAGAGGGAAATGGAGAACAGGATTGGGTATGGGAAGAGACAGGAAAGAAGTCCAGAGGGCCAGGATAATGAATAAATATATGTAGTGGTGGGGAGTGCAGAAAGGTGGAACCACTAGAAAGCCCCAGATGCTCGGGATACAAGAGGCACTCAGTACCCAATGGGGATGGCTTTAGCCAAAATACCCAACGGCGGGGAGATAGAACCTGAAGAGACTGCCTCCAGTAAATAAACATGGCCCACAGTTGAGGGATGGGGTCATCCACCCATCTCAAAATCTTTATCCCAGAATTGTTCCTGTGTAAAGTAAGTACAAGAACAAAAATTGGAACAGAGACTGAAGGAAAGACCATTCAGAGACACTCCACCTTCAGATCCATCCCATCCTCAGGTACTAACACCCATCACTATTGCTGATGCCAAGAACTACTTGCAGACAGGAGCCTGCCATAGCTATCCTCTGAGAGGATCTGCCAGCACCTGACTAAGACAGATGCAGATACTCACACCCAACTATTGGGTTAAGCCTGGCACCCCAGTGGAAGAGATAGGGAAGGACTGAAAGAGCTAAAGGGGATGTCAACTCCACAGGAAGAATAATATCAACTAACTGGACCTGTCAGAGGTCCCAGGGACTAAACCCCCAACCAAAGAATATACATGGGTGGGTCCATGGCTCCTATCATGTATACAGCAGAGCAATGCCTTATCTGGTATCAAGCACCTAGAGGGGAGGTGCTTGGCCCTGTGGGGGCTTGTTGCCCCAGGGAAGGGAGATGCTGGAGRGGTAAAGCAGGAGTGGGTAGGTGGGTGGGTGGGTACTCTTAGAGGCAAAGGGGAAGGGGAATTGGAGGGGGATTTTTAGAGTAGATCAGGAAGGGGGACAACATTTGAAATGTAAATAAATAAAATAATTAATAAAAATAAAACCAAATTAATTAAAAATTCCATCTATATTAAGACAAAATATCCATAAAAATAAAAAGGTAAAACTGCCTTTTTATTTTGTTTTGATTTTTTAATTGTTCATCTTGAAAGATAGATGGAAAGTAACCCAGAAACAGGTGGGTTTTGTACATTTTTGTTATATAAGCAGAGGCCTAAACTTTGGCTTTCAGAGAAAGTCCTGTTCTGAGAACATTTTTCTATTAAAACAAAAGCAAAATGATGAACTACTAAAGCTATCCAACTGAAGTCTCAGTTAATAGCAGTAATGCTGAATTCTAAAATGATTATAGAAATGAAATAGCTACAAAATTAGGAGTGTCCAAATTGGGTGTGGACAGAGTTGGGAAATGTGCTAACACCTGATTCAATATGCTTCTTGGAGTTACCTAACATGGAGGATGCGAACCTTAGGTAAATAATAAGTTCAACTGGTAGCATTTAACTCTTGCAATACAACAATTTCCGCTTGAATATCATGGACTTGATCCCTTGAAAGAAATTGGCTGTTTGAAAGAAACCGAAATTTTAATGTGTTTGAATTGGTAGACCATAGGATAATTTAAGTTATTTATGTTTTGAATGTGAGATCTTGAGGATGAATGATTGTGGCTTTGTATCGTGGTTATATATTTGGTTATCAAGTTGAAAAGTCAATTTTGCTGGAGAATTTTATGTCAACTTGAAACAATCTAAAATCATCTGGAAGAAAGGAACCTCAATTAAGAAAATGCCTTCATAAGATCAGGCTGTAGGCAGGCCTGTAAGGCATTTTTTTTTTAAATTAGTGATTGATGTGAGAGGGTCTAGCCATTGTCAGTGGTGCCATGCCTAGGCTGGTAGTCAAGGTTTGTACTTGAAAGCAGGCTTAGCAAGCAATGGAGAGCAAGCCAGTAAGCAGCACCCCTCCATGACATCTGCATCAGCTCCTGCCTCCAGGCTCCTGCCTGGCTAGAGTTCCTGCCCCAATTTCTTTTAATGATGAACTGTATAGACCAACAAACAACAAAAACAAAGAAACTACCAACAAACAAAAAAACAAAACAAAAAAATTTCTTTCCTAAGTTGCTTTGGTCATGGTATTCATTGCAACAACAGCAACCCTAACTGAGACACATAGTTTACATGAGACCTTGGGTTCCATGACCATAGCTGAATAAAGGAGAAGGAAAATGGGGAACAGAAAAACTATGTAGGCCCATGAGGAAAGAAGGTATTCCCTTCAGCAAGATCAAATGATTTGAAATGTAGTTAAAAGTATAGCTGCATTTGGGGCAAGTGGATTATATCACAAATATTTTCCAGAAAGGTGAGACTGGAAAATTCTTATAGAGGTCTTTGGTAAACTGTTGATGCTAGAAGGTAGATATACAGAAGTATAATCAATTGGGAGACTTTTTTAATGTGCATTTACTCACTTTCTTCCTATACTGTGGATTGGAAAAGCTAGCATATCAAAATCTCTATCTTAAGGAGATAACCATTTGTGAATGAGAACTTGAATAAAAAAGTAGAAATAAAATACAAGGTATGATTTGTTTACAAAGAATAATATTCATAATGTGAAAACTGGAGGAAAACCATGAGTAAATTTTAAGTTACAAGGCTGTAGGATTGTGTCCTGGGTGAGTCTTTAAAGACCATGGCAGAGAGATGCTATGAGATGAAAGAACTTCCCTGAGTTTCTAGACCTTTAAGCCCCAGAACAAGCTTAAAAATTAACAGAAAATGTGGGTCTTGTTCTGAATGGTGAAAGGTATCATATATTTAGCAAGGAAAATGAAATCAAGGATTGGAGTCAGAAAGAGTCATGTGTACAACCAGAGCAATCTGTCAGTGTACCTGGAGTGTAACTCTTGTGTGAAGTTTATGGTGCCCCTCCTCCTTCTGAGATACCAATAGCTGTGTGCAGAGCCTGGTGAAACTGCTATATTTCAGTACGTCCAGAGTGGAAGAGATATTTTCAAAGAAAAAGCACAGATACTGTTAGGTAGCTAGTTAGATATTGGCAGACTTTGAGAGTTTGAGGATGGGCTATCCCTTCATAGTAATAACTTAGAAACTGAGTTGAAACTACAGCTCTGAGTCCCATCAAAACAATTGAATCTAGGTCATCTCTCTGGCCTTACATAGAGACATGACATTCTAAACCATGCAAAAATCCAGATGAACAGCATATAGACAATCAAGTAGAAAGTTAGATGGACTTGAGTTTGATTGATCCATGTCAACAATGGACATTCAGATGCAGCTCTGACTAGTCTGCAATTCTCCAATTCTTTGCCTGTCAGTCCTTGATACATACCAAGTCATCAGGTAAGGGCCATGGTGCTAGGACTCTACCTACTTATAGGGTATGAGTAAAGGAGATAAATCTTTTTATTTTTTCTATTAGGTTAAAAAAATTCTTGGCCATAGGATGGGAGAAGGTTGAATAGCATCTCACACACAGGCACAAACATTTGACCAAACTGTAAAGAAACCAATTTGTCTTTATTGTGGAGCATGTGAGACATAAGGTTGAGATGTGTCCAAAACCTTGAAAAGGGTCACTCCCTCTCTACTCTAGGCCTGCATACTCCAGGGCATGGAATCCTCTGGAAGCCCCACCTCTATGATAAATGAGGTAGTAATGTAGCCTCATGACCAAATTCCATGTTTAAGCACTTGTTATTCCTCTTCATGTAAATGAGGCATACCCAGCACCTCAGTCCCAGCCAATAATATACGTTTACTTCAAAACCCCCTACCTATTCCTCAAGGTTTATATAGCCCTTGTTCACCTGGAATAAAGAAAAGTTGTTTCACTGAATACCATCTAAGAGAGCTATAACACTGAAATTTGTCTCAGAGAAGCCCCCACCTCCCATCCCTGGCAATTACTAGGCTGGACCAAGATCCTGTGAGCCCCACCAGACAAACCTGAATATCCCAAGGACAGAAGCAGAGCCTGCCATGTACTTTATCAAGTTTTATTTCTTAATGTCTTTTACAATACAAGGAAACTGAGGTGCTAGGCTTATAAATCTAAGTGTCTAATCACGGCGATTATCATATTTGCTCCTAGATTCTCATTGAAAAATCAATGACAACTGACTATATAATAGTGACAATTATATAGACAATATAGATATATTGTATAGACAATTATATATAGTAGTGACCAGTGACTTGATCCTTAGTCACCATACTAAGTCGTCTGAGATTTTGCATTTTTTGTTGTTCCACATTATCCAGGTTAATCCATCACTTCCTCAAATCCTTGCCAAAAATGGCTTTCATACTTAACCAGGGGGCCGACATGTGAAATAGCATCATTATAGATCATCTAGCGTATTATTAGAACCACGCTGTAACAGTCTTCTGGGGGGAAGGTGGGGAGGGAGAGGGGGGAAGGGGGAGGGAGCGCTGAGATGTAGCAGGGTTTTAAGAAGTTAAGATGGCCCAGCTGAGGACATAGGAAGCTCCGTGTCATGGGAATTATTTGCAGAGTGCTACGTGGAATGTCAACAGGAATCAACATTTGTCACACTGAGTCGAAAGATTGTTTGAGGACACCCAAGATTTTGTTTCATCCCACAATTTAATTAACTGAGGGGTTGCATGGTGGAGCATGCAGGTAACAGATTGTGAACATGAAGAACTTGAAGCCATGGTGTAGACTGAGTAAGTGGAATAACCACCATGAGGAAACCATCTGAAAACAACCACCATTTGTAAATTAAGTGATTTAAAATTGGCCAAAATTGCTAGAGCTTGAAAATGCAGAAATTCCATTAATTTTTAAAAAAAAGAGCTACAAATGCCAAGGCAAGTCTAAAAATAGGAGGACGAATCCAAGCTGGGGCTGTTGCCTGTAGACAAGTTCTAGGAGAAGATGACCTTAAGTTGCCAGAGAAAACAATAGGAAAGGAGAAAAGCTGCAGCTGTGTTAATCGTTCCTCTGGGCCAAACTTCAGGATTACAGAGAGTCAGAATGGTACAGATCAGAGCCAACTTATCTTGAGCTGTTTTCAGTTCCCTTGAAAGCACACCCCTATGCCTGGCCTAACATCTTTTTTTCCTTCAAAATCTTTAAGATGCCTTCATAACAAGCCACTAGCTTCCACCAATCTAAGAACCAAGGATTTCGGTTATCATCCTCAAATTAGGAGGTTTTCTCTACTTTGTGTTAATCTGCCTAACTGTGGTCCCCACCAACCTAACTGATTAATGCCGTGATTTATTGCTTTCTTTGAGGTATAACTACTCACATCTGATGTACCCACTTCCACAATGGGTCATGGAAGTTATACCAACCTGAATCTGTGTTCCCAGGCCATAGTCACACATATTTCACTCCAAGATTTCATTTTCTCTGTGCCCATTGAAATGGACATGTGTCTCTGGTATGGGAGGTTCTGAAGTCACTGGAGGCATAGCCTTGATGAGAACTAAGGTACCCCAGTCTCCTCTTTACTTCTTAGTTACATAATGAGTCTCTTAAGTCCAGCACAGGACCTTGCCATAAGGCACCACCTCAGACTGAAGTCAAACAAATCCACCTACTCATAAACTGAAACCACTAAAACTCTGAAACAAAATGAGACCAATTGCTACAATAATGAAACATGACAAACACAGACATCAGAATATATTTTAGTTATCATTTTAAATATGATTTTTTTCAACAAGCAACAGGCACTTGAATTAGCAGATCATTAATTTTTATTTCCTAAATTACTCCAAGACCTCTAAGTAGAAGACAAGATAGGTCTTACTAGAAAGACCATTGTCAGGAATATTTGAGTATAGTACTTCAAGTTATAAAGTCAGTTAAATTCTAATCAAATCCACTGGCTGTTGTTCTTATTTCTAATATATGTTATAGTGAAAATGTTTCCAAAACATTCAACTAGATAAAGCTACTTGAGAATCACAAATTCCCTCTATGCTTTTACTTAGCAAATCTTATTTGGAGAATTTGTCTGGAACTAGGAATTTTCAAAGAAAAATACTAGTGATTCTGAGTAATATTCCTATGGCCTGGGAGAATGTATATTTCTTCAAAGTTCTGATTTTAATCCTTTTAAATGAACACTCTTAAGTTCAACTAGCTGGATCACAGGTACTTCTAATTTTCAGATGATTCTTTATACTGTTATCCACAGGAGAAATATTTTGCTTTTGTACAAAAGTACAAAATTCTGTACTGGAGCATAAGCTCCAGAATTACACTCTTTTATTAGTTTTATAAAATTATTTGCATGCATGTGTATGTGTGTGTGTGTGTGTGTGTGTGTGTGTGTGTGTGTGTGTGTGTGAGAGAGAGAGAGAGAGAGAGAGAGAGAGAGAGAGAGAGNGAGAGAGAGAGAGAGAGAGAGAGAGAGAGAGAGAGAGAGAGAGAGAGAGAGAGAGAGACCATTTTCATGGCTATCTGTGTGGTGTCCATGCCAGATGAGTGCCGAGACTCAGATTGGCCAGAAAGGGGCTTTAGGTTTCCTAGATCTGGAGTTCCATGCAGTGTGAGCACCTCGTGTACGTGCTAGAAACTGAGCATAAATCCTGTGAAAAAAAGAATAAAAACTCTTAGCACTGAGCCACCTTTCCAGTCCCATACAATACACTTTTTTAGCATTTGAATATAATTTAAGGCTCTGGAATTAGATGTTTTCATTTCAACTCCTTTTTCTTGATTCCCTATAAATTTCTTGACCTCATTTTTTTTTTTACAGATGAAGAGAATTCCATTGTATATATGCAATTTCACTATCTATCCAACAGTTGAAGGGCATTTGGGTTGTCTCCATTTCCTATTTGTTATGAATAAAGTGGCAGTGAACACAGATGAGCAAGTGTCTGTGGAGTCAAATATCAGTTCCTATAGGAATAGGTAAAGTACTGGTGTAGCTAGGTCATATGGGAGATCTAATTTGCTTTCTAAAAACCTATACATACTGATTGACATGATGAGTGAATCAGTTTTCAATCTCATCAAGAGTGAATGGGGTTCCACTTTCCCTGTATCTTCACCACCATTTATTGTTACTTGTTTTCTTTAGGAAAGTAAAAAGAACCATGTCCATATTGGGAGTAGTAGATCACTGTGCCATATCAGGCCAGAATTAGACAATGATTAGGGTTTGTGATCTTGACATTTTTGCTAATCATGGAAAAGGGCAAAATTCTAGATTAAAAATATTTCTTCTTGCATAATAAAATTATAGGAACAAGTTACATGTGTCAACACCAAGTTGCATTATAATAATAAAATTTGGATAATAAAAGTAGTAGACGGGAATCAAAATAAAGATAACTTATTAATCTGCAATGTTTCTGAAGTTTATAACTATTTGGGGGCAAATTATTGAAATATTACTACCTCATTATTAAAATAAGAGAAGCATGAACTGACCTAATGAGTCACAGGGACATTTGTATTAACATCCTGAAAGCATAAAATAAAGCAAAAAGCAAAAAGATTACTAAGCTAAATGCCTAGTGAGTACTGTTCTTTGGTGTTATTATTACTATTTAAAAGGATAATACATTATTTGAAAATTATGCTCATTACTGAATTTGCATGTATTATTTTTTTTCTCATCAACCCACCAAATCTTTCTATGACTAATTTTATGTAATAATTTTTTCAATTTCTTCATTCAACCCCCTTTTGGCTAAAAGTAAATTTTCTACAGGCACCTAGCATTTTGGAGTGGCCAGAGTCATTAATGCACCATTGATACCTTTCAGTACCTTTGCATTCAATATGACATACATACGTCATGGCATTGTGCTTCACTATTTCAATAGACAGGGCATATGTGTTTTCAATATCTTTACTCCAATCATTTGTTCAGAGTACAGGTGTTAAGATAAAGTGAAAACAAAACAAAACACCCACTTTCTTTAATAATATTGTGTAGTTTCTCCTTGACAGGGGAAGTTAACAGATAGATTAAATGTACAAAGATACTACAATTTGCTTTAATCTCTTGGACACTCAAACCTTTGCTTCCTTTCTAATACACATTGTACTAGTTTTTATCTTGCAAGTAGTACCTGTCAATGGTGTCCCTTTTGTATTATTATAATACAGTAAGCTTATTATAAAATATAATGTTTAAATCCAAGATGTCTGAATTCTAGTATTTCTCCTGTCACTCTTTGGCTATTTTAGCTAATTCAGGAGAAATTAACATTAGCGTTTCCTTTCTAGAACTCCTAAAGTTAGCAGCATTGATTTCCCATCATGCCTTACATGAGAGAAGCAAACCATCAAAAGGTTGCCTCCAGGCCAGAGAAGTCACATAACTTCTCATAAAAAGGCCCCTTAATCATGAAACACAGACATAGTATTGGACCAGAGATCAGAAAACCACACCCACCCTCCATCTTTCCTTATCTTCCATGCACAATGTCTTGTTTTGGAAGCAACACTTGACCTCACATGAATCACCACTCAAAGTTCTTGAAACCTGAAAGAAGATAGCGGTTTCAAATTTTAAATAAATCATGGCCCAGAAAAATAACCGCAACCCTGTCAAATTGTCAAATAGAATAGTTGGCAGCTGTTTCTTTCCTTTTAGGGGTTTTCTTGCTAGAGTTCACATTCAGGTTAGAACAGAAATTTGTTCTGACTTACTGCAGATAGAAGCTGTCTAAAAATGACAGCAAGCGAATTCCAGTCAGAAACATGGGACACCTGCATGTGTGGAGCATGACAATTTAGTTTCAGGAAATGGAATATGTCAACCAGAACTAGACTCTGCCCTATCTACTCTAGAAGACACCATCCCATGGGGCAAACAATACTTTTCACAAAGCACCTGCTTTTCCAGGACTGACGCTCTCAGCATTTCAGAATGTCAAGATTTGTGAAGAAAGCAAGGCTGTCCTTCCAGCACTGGCCAGTCTAAAGTAGAAGGATTCTATAGGTTTGAAGCCAGATAAAAAGTCTACAGGTAAACTTAAGGAACAATATAAAACTGTCTCAAAAAATAAATACATAGTCCTGAGCCTCCCACCTTCCCAGGAAATCCCTCAGTTCTCTCTGCCCCACCCCATGCCCACACATACATACATATCTATACCTGAACACATCCACTTGTCTGGCAGTACCATCTCCCTATACCTCTTACTTGGTTTCCAAGTCTCCTCTCATAATTTGCAGGATGCACAGTGATTGCACTGCAGAGAGATCATGCATCTTCTCCCTCTTTTTGGCATTTCTATCTGAAAATGTGTTTGGGCTCCTGCTTGCTCCAGAGGTAAACCCCACACCTACATTCCTTCTGGCGCCTCATCCCCATCATGTAAGTACAGGGTCTGTGTCTCAAATCATTCCACCTTTAGTTTCTTCCTTTCCATCTGCTTCTGCGACATCCCCTCTCCCCATTTAAATACATGCACAGAATATCCGCTTGTTTCTCAAGAAATAGCTTGACTTATCCCTTCCTGGCATATTAAGACTTGCACAAGTCTTCTGCTTGTCCCCAAAGCCAAAGGTCACCCAAATGCCCACCGGCAAACAAACTCTATGTGCTACACTACCGAGGAATCATTCTCAGCTCCCCTACCTAGAGACCACATATCAAGTACACCTGCCAGGCTAAAACCACTGTCTCAGTGCTTTCCTGGTATAAGTGCTAACTCCTCAGTCCCCAGGAGAGAGAACATAGTCACATAAGTCTTCAACACTGTCTTAGTGAGGGTTTTTATTCCTGCACAAAATATCATGGCCAAGAAGCAAGCTGGGGAAGAAAGGGTTTACTCAACTTACACTTCCACATTGCTGTTCATCACCAAAGGAAGTCAGGACAGGAACTTAAACAGGTCAGAAAGCAGGACCTGGTGCAGAGACCATGGAGAGATGTTACATACTGGCTTGCTTCCCCTACCTTGCTCAGCTTTCTTTCTTAGAGAATCCAAGACCAGCCAAGGGATGTTACCACCTACAATGGGCCCTCTACCCTTGATCACTAATTGAGAAAATGCCTTATAGCTGGATCTCATGGAATCATTTCCTCAAGAGAGACTCCTTTCTCTGTGATAACTCCAGCTTATATCAAGTTGACACACAAAACCAGCCAGTATAATTGACTCCTTGTCAACTTGACACACAAACACATAACTATTAAGCCTCAATCCTTACTTTTTTATTCATCTCCAAGATCTAAATAACTTTAAAAGTTCCACAGTCTACAAATTCTTAAATATAAAATTTCAATCCCTTTAAAATATCCAATTCTTTTAAGTCTAAGTCTTTTTACAATTCAAAGTCTCTTAACTGTGGGCTCCACTATAATACTTTCTTTCTTCAAGAGGGAAAAATATCAGGGCATAGTCGCGATCAAAAGCAAAAATCAAACTCTAACTGTCCAATGTCTGGAATCCACTCACAATCTTCTGGGCTCCTCCAAAGGCTTGGGTCACTTCTCCAGATCTGCCCTTTATAGCACATACCTTGTCTTCTAGACTCCAGCTGCCTCTACTCTACTTTTGCTGCTGTTCTTGGTGGTCATCTCATGGTACTGGCATCTCTGAAACACTGCTGTCTTCTGCTGAAACTAGGTGGCACCACCCACAATAATACTTCCCACCCTTGATTACCAACTGAGAAAATGCCAAAAATTACTACCACTTGGGTGTCTCTTACACATTCCCAATCCAGCCTCAGCACTAGGTACAACCTTGGAGATCTCTGGAACACAGCCTTTGTGCTCTCAGAAAACACTTTCCAGAAGATTTTTACCTCAATGATGCTGGTCTCTTCTTAATCACCACTAATTTCTTAGCTCTAGCTAACCAGAATCAATAGTCCCAGTAATGCAAAGGTTTCACTTTAGTAGTTCTGGTATCTTGTTAATCACGGCTGATTCTTCAGTCCCAGCTAACAAACACCACAGAATCTTCACAATCAAAATAACAACAGCCCTGATAAGAGTCTTTAATCTTCCCTCTGAAATTTTACAAGTCAGGCCTCCATGTTCTGCACTGTTCTCTGCATTATCTTCTAAACTCCTAGGAACATCACATAGAGCTCTTAACATCCCAATGGCTCTTCTAGCTCAAAGTTCCAAAGTCTTTCCATAATCCTCCCCAAAACATCATCACATTGTCACAGGAATACCCCACTCTGCTGGTACCAATTTGTCGTAGGGTTTATATTCCTGCACAAAACATCATGACCAAGAAGGAAGCTGGGGAAGAAAGGGTTTATTTAGCTTAGATTTCCACATTGTGTTCATCACCAAAGGAAGTCAGTACAGGAACTCAAGCAAGTCAGGAAGCAGGAGCTGATGCAGAGGCCATGGAGGGATGTTACTTACTTGCTTGCTTCCCCTGGCTTTTTCAGCTTGCTTTCTTATAGAACCCAGGACTACAGACCAGCCAAGGGATGTCACCACCTACAATGGGCCCTCCTACCCTTGATCACTAATTGAGAAAATGCCTTACAGCTAGATTTCATGGAGGCATTTCCTCAAGGGAGGCTCCTCTCTCTGTGATAACTGGACACTGTGATAAGTGGACACACATAATCAGCCAGTACAAACACCAACACCCTGGCTGTCTCAAGAACAACTACAAAGGACATGCATGCTCCCCAGATCAGAGGTGGCACAGCACCCAACCCAGGACATGTTCCTGTCTCTACTTTCCAATACAGAACACCCAGAAGCAGTGCCATTCTGTCATTAAACTGTAATCATTTCAGCTGCTCCACTCAAAAATCATCACGTGACCACACAAAACTAAGCTTCAAGTACCTCCTAGCTTATCCAAACTCAGCTATTTTAGTTAGCACTCATTAACACAGCTTAGAATCATCTGAGAAGAGATGCTTCAACTGGATGATTGTATAGATCAGATTGGCCTGTGGGGACATCTGTGAGGGACTGTGGAGATTATTAATTGATACAGGAGGAGGCTGAGCTCACTTCAGGAGGCACAGCCCCTAGGTAAGTGAATCTGGGCTGTATATGGAAGCTAATAAAGCATGAACACTGTGAACGGGTGAGTGATCTGGTGACACATGAGTGATCTGGTGAAATGTCCGCAAGCAGCATTTCTCCAGGTTCCTGCCATGAGGTTCTGCCTTTACTTTCTTTAATGACAGACTCTGCCTGGAAATTGTAAGCTAAAACAAATCCTTTCTTCCACAATGGCTTTTGGTCAAAGCATTTTTTCACAGTAACAGAGTTCAAACCAGGACATCAGCCAAGTAGGGGAAAAACATATACCTATTCAAATGCTCACTTAATACAAGGCAGTGCAGAAAACCAACAGACAACCAATGACTTAAGTCAACATGCCCAAATCTCACTAAAACCAAAAGTAATATGAAAAAAAAACAAGACAATATATCAACCCCCATCACCAATCCCATAGTAACTGCCCATAATGAATATAACATAGAGAAAACTCAAGAAACAGAATTCAAAAAAGCAACTATAAGCATGTTCAGAGACCTCAAATAAGGAAAATAAGAGAGAGAAAGAGGAATAAATAGTTGAATGGACTTAAAAGGAGACAAAATTAAACTTGTGACTGAAGGGCAAGAAAACACAAACAGCTGAATAAATAAGGAAGACAACTAAGGATATGAAAATAGAATGCAATAAAATATAGAAATAATGAAGGAGACATAAACTAAGATGAAACTGGCAGTGCAATTTTCAAGGAGTCTAATTAAAAAGCCCAATGGAAAGCTTCCCTAACAGAATGAATAATGGACAAGACAGAATAACATTGACTGAAGGAAAAAATGGAGTTCAATCATTGAATCAAAGAAAATGACATCTTTATAAAAACTCATGAGGAGAATGAGAAAGATCTTTGAGATACCACAAAAAATGAACTGTAAACACAGAAGAAAAAGATCTGGTCAGTTCTAGAAAGTGTTTTTCAATGAATTCACAGAATAAAACTTGAATATAAGGAAAGAGATTGCCACCTGCACACAAAAGGTACCCAGCACAAGAAATAGACAAAATTCAGAAAAGAAATTCCCCCCATACTATATAGTTTGAACCCTAAATATATTTTCAGAACCTCAAGTTTTGAAAAATGACAGATGCAAAAAGAAAAAGAAAAGAAAACTGGCAGATGCCAAGACAACTATGCATATCAAAAGTATCTGTTGCAAACAAAAGAGAAATAAGATCCTTATATGATCAAAATGTATTTAAAAAAAACACCAAGCCAATGAAGCCCAACAGAGACTACTGAAAGGGATACTTCAAACTATAGAGAGAGAAGAGCAAACCTAAGAGGCTACAGGAAAAAAAGATACTGGGACATTTATTATATAAAATAGAGCTAAAAACAAATAATAAACACTACAAAATCAGCAAAATGACAGAAATATTAAGCTCCTACATTTTCAAACTTAGAGAGAACTCAAATAAATTAATAAATGATATATCTTAAGAGTTTGAAATACTCACAGGAGTAAATATGGAGATAAAGTGTAGATCAAAGACTGAAGGAAAGGTCACCCAGGGGCTGGAGAGATGGCTCAGTAGTTAAGGGCACCGACTGCTCTTTCGAGGTCCTGAGTTCAATTCCCAGCATCCACATGGAAAGGTCACCCAGAAACTGTTCCAACTGGGGATTCACCGCATATACAGTCACAAAACTCCGGCACTATTGAAGATGCCAAGAAATGCTTGTTGAAAGGAGCCTCATATGGCTATCTCTTGAGAGGCCTTGCCAGAGCCTTGGAAACAGTGAGGCAGATTCTCGCAGCTAAACATTGGACTGAGCGTGGGATCCCCAATGGAGGAGTTAAAGAAAGGACTGAAGTAGCTGAAGGGGTTTGCAATCTCATAGGAAGAACAACAATATCAACCAACCAGACCCCTCCCCCAGACCTCCCAGGAACTAAGCCATCAATCAAGGAGTACACATGGCTCCAGCTGCATATGTAGCAGAGGATTGCCTTGTGAGGTATCAATGGGAGGAGAGGTCCTTGGTCCTATGAAGGCTCGATGCCCCAGAGCAGGGAAATTGGGGGTAGGAAGGTGGGAGTGGGGTGGGTAGAGGAACACCCTCATAGAAGCAGGGGGAGGGAGGGTGGGATAGGGGGTTTCCTGGAGGGGGGAACCAGGAAAGTGGATAACATTTGAAATGTAAATAAAGAAAATATCCAAAAATAGAGTTTGAAAAAGAAGGACAAAACAATTGTTAAACAGGAAGTTGGGAAAGATTTCTGTAGTTGAAATGAATGGTTGAAGCTGGAAGTGGTGTTACTTGCCTTTAATCCCCAAACTTGGGAGGTAGAGGCAGGTAGATCTTTATGAATTTTAGACTAGCCTGGTCTGCATATTGAGTTCCAGGGCAGTCAGACCATGTCTGCAAACAAAACAAAAAGGAACAAAATAAATAAGTAAATATAATGAAGGAGGCCCCAGAATATGGAAAGAGCCTCTATGGTTACATGGGTAAAATTAAATATTTGGAAAGAGGCCATCTTATTAACCAATAACAATTTACAGATTAAATGTAGTTCCAAAAGATTATCACACCACTCTTCACAGAAATTAAAAACCTTAAAATCTACATTTTAAGCATTAAAAAAAAGTAAGATGGCCAAGCTACACAGGAGGAAAAAAACAGCATCAACAGATGGTGTTGGGGAAACTGGATATTTAAATATAGAAAACAGTGTAGCCATATGCTTATTCCTCACTCTGTGTAAAACTCAACTCCAAAGGACCAAAGGCCTCAAAGTAAAACTTGAAATTGTGATGCTTCTTGGAGAAAGAAAGGCAGGAGGTATGCTGTAGAACAGAGGCATAGGTAAGGAACTTTAAAGAGGCTCTCCTCGTTGAGGAAATGAGTCCAACTATCAGTGGATTCTCATGAAACTAAAAAGCTGTTCCACAACAAGAGAAAACCTATTGAGTGAAGAGACATCCTAATAATGGGAGATCATTGTCACCAGAGAACTAATTCCTAGAAAAATAACTCAAGATGTGAAGCATCCAAGGAAACAACCCAATAAAACACAGTCTACAGAGATTGGTGAGACTTTCATCAGAAGAAACAGAATGGAGTAATAAACATTTTTAATGTTTTTCTTTTTACTGAAAATAAATTCTTTCCTCATACAGTACATCCTGCTGTGGTTTCTGCTCTGTCTTCACTGTTCAGGTCCTCCCCATTCCCCTTCTGTCTCTCATTAGAAAAGAACAGGTTCCTAAAAGAAAGCAACCGAATATGACAAAATAAAATATAGCAAGATAAAACCAAAGCCGTTGAGGCTGGACAAGGAAACCCAACAGAAAGAAAAGAGACCAGAGAGCAGGCACAAGAATCAAAAACTCATTCATTCTCACACTCGAGAACCCCATAAAATACTAAGCTGAAAACTATAACATATATGCAGACAACCTGGTGCAGATTCATGTAAGCACCAGCTCTATTTATCCACGTTCAGTGAGTTGTGTGGGTGTATTCCTTGGCAACTGGGGCTTGCTGTCAGTTTGTAGAAGACAACCCATTGCCTTAACAACAACCTAGGTTCTATGGGGATTTCCATGGTACCCCTTGGCCAACAGCTCAATTGAATATAACCCAATCGTGGAACAGGAAGCCCCATTTGGAGAAAAGAATTGGCCAATTGGTAGTCCTTATTCCCTATTGTTAGGAGATCACATTAGGATCACCTTTATAAATTTTCAGAGATTCCACTGAAATAGGTTTCCTTATCAACCTTCAAATGTCCTTCAATTCCAGCTATTTCTCCTCATATTTCCTCCCTCAATCCCATTTCCTCTCCCTGTCCCCACCTGATCCCCAAGTTCTCATCCCACCCACCACCAGTCCACCCTTAGAATAGAATACTATTTTCCCCTCCAACGGAGACCCATGTGCCTCCCAGTCCCTTCCTTTATACCTAACCTCTCTGTCTCTATGGATTGAAGGTTGGTTATCATTTAGTTAATAGTCAATATCTACATATAAGTGCATACATACCATATTTATCTTTCTGTGTCTAGGTTACCTCACTCAGGATTATTTTTTTCTAATTCAATCAATTTTGGTCAACATTGATAGCCATCAGGGAAATGCAAATCCAGGCTATTCTCAGATTTCAGATTTCTCTCACTCCAGTAAGAATGGTTACCATGAAGAAGTCAGTGCCAATAGATTCTGGTAAAGATATGGGGGCCAGGGAGCCTGTTCTCACTGTTGTTGAGAGAATAAAGTGATATAGTCACAGTGGAAATTGGCGGAGAATTTCCTCAAAATTCTACAACAGAATTACTATATGCCCAAACCATACCACTATGGCACAGAAATACTTGCTCATCCATGGTCACTGCCCCTCTCTTTGCAATAGCTATGAAATGGGATCATTGTAGGTGTTCAATAACTGATGAATAAATAATGAAAATATAATATGTATTATATTTTAATTTTAAATAACACACTTATATGTCATACATCTTATTCATCTATAATGAAAGACTTAAATTATGATGTTGCTGTTAAATAGGTGAAACTGGGAAACATTTTACTGAGTAAATGAACCCATCCCCCTAAAGGCATAAACCGCATGTTCTCTGTCACATATGGTGATAGTTTTTAGCATTAGTTCTGTGTTTTTAACAAGAAATACCCATTATAGTCAGGAAACTTGGAAAAGACCATTGGTATGGGATGGTAGGATGTAGACCTAATGGATGCTAGAACTGGAAAAATGTAAGCAGGAAAAGAGATGCAGGACTGGAGAGTTAGTCAAAGGTTAACTTAATGGATTAAGATTAAGTTAACAGATGATTCATTAAAAATCCATATGGGAATCTGCTATCTCACAAGCCACTTAAAATTTACATTCATCTAAGTGCTTGAATGAATAGTATCTTGCATGGTTAAGAGTGATACTCCTAGAAGATGTGAAATATTAAGCAAAAATCCTAATGCCAAGTGTGAGATGCCTCAATAAGAGTTCTTCATCAAGGAGTCCTCAGAGGATTCCAAAGCAATAGAGGTTACTGCCATCCCTCTTGTTACCAGAACTGGATGACAAGACCTTATTGCTCAAGTTGCTATGCTTATAAGACATGGAGAAATCAAAGTGGAATTGAGGTGGAAATTTACTCCCACATGGTTAATTTTCATAGTGCGAGGAAGTGCTAGGCAGGCTACTGTGAAAGAAAAGACCTCAATGGTGTTGCCTGACTGTAAGTCCTGTAAGCTTTGATGTCAAACTACCAGGCAAAGTATGTGCATCTGTTCAATAGTGCCATGTCCATTATGGGAATAACCAGTAACTCCCTGAGTGTATTTGAGACCAAATCCACAGGAGTCAATGTCTAGTACTATAACCCTAGCCAAACATCAGTGTTTGATGGAAGGGGTTTATAAGTTCTTGGAGGTAACTTATACTGTTGTTCAGATAAACTGTCATAACACCAAACTGCTGTTATTCTAATAGGTGTGTTCATACTCATTGACAAACACTCCTCTCAGCCTTAATCAGACAAGGCTGTCAGCAATTAATGACAGAGAACACAGACTCATCGTTGCACAATGGGCTGAGAAAAGGGAATGGTGAGTGATCAGACCCCAAACAACAGGACATAACCAGACTGTTAAGGATCTGGAAACATGCATAGGAGAGGACAGAAATAATGTTAGGAGCCAGAAGATAGGAAAAAGAGCAGAGAAATACCATTTATTAAAGGTGGCAAAGCCATGTCAATCGTGACCTCACACATTAGCTACACAGTTACCTGAACTGAGTTTCTCAACAGTTGATCACAGATTTGGAAGGGACTCATGCACTCTTTCCCATCCCAGGTAAGTTATTGGGAAGGTTTCTCAGGAACAGACAGTCATTCTCTTCAGTCGTGTCTCAAATTAGAAATAATAATAATAATGATGACAATAATAATAACAACAACAACAACAACAACAACAATAATAATAATAATAATAATAACAATAAACACAGCTCATCAATTACCCAGTTGAGAAATGAGCTATGGGGAGCTAAGATGGAGGAGTGCTGGCCTTCCTTAGCTACCAGAGAAATGCAAATTAAAACTATTTTGAGACTTCATCTCTCCCCAGTCAGAATGACTAAGAGAACAAAAAGAACAACAAATAAAAAAGTGAGGAGGTGGAGAATGTAGAGCTGTCACTTATGGTCGGTGGGACTACAAGCTGGTATAGCCTCTGTGGAAAGGCAGCAGTACATCAGAAAATAAGAAATAAATGTACCCTGTGACCCAGGGGTACTGGGAATGTAACAGTGACTCTGAATCCTACTATAGATACAGATGTTTACTGATATCCTCAACACGATAGCTAGACATCCACCAACTGTTGATTGGATAATAGCAGACAAGAGCTATATTGTTTTCCTGTTGAGTTAATAATCAGTACAATGGATTGCTAGAGAACAGAAGAGACTCAATTCCCACAGAGGACTTGAAATTTCTTAGCAGGAAACCCGCTGGATTTGAATGGGTGCAGAGTAAGGACCAAGTTGGGTAACTTCTAGTCATGGGAGTCTGTAGGCTTTATGCTTATACAGCCACTTCTTCATGCACATACCTGGCAACGAGGGAATCCATCAGTCTTTAAAACATTTTTAGCTTTTTCATGCTTCCCAATGATACAAATGTAACCAGAATTGGATGATGTATAAATGTAACTTTACCCTCAACCCAGAGGTGTGCTGGACACCCACAGTTTATTGATGTCGTGTTCTTCTTCTTTTAGGAAGTTTGTCTTGCTGAAGGGTAGTCTGAACAAGAGGCCACTGTGGTAAGGAATATCCAGAAAGGCTCCAAGTCTACCTTACAGGTGGATCCTGTCAGCATTTAGGTTCCGTGGAGAGCCCAGTGGTGATTAATGTCTGCCCTGGTCGTGTGCAACTGCAAGCCTGTGGGCTTCCCATTGGTCCCCAGTCAGTGCTTAGAAAAAGCAGGAATCAAGGGCGTGTTCTTCCACATGACACGTGGAGTGGTATGGGGCGGTGGACCATGCCAACACGCAGAAGAACTGGTAAGGTAGTAGCAAAGTTCAGAACCCTGATAAACTCATAGTTGAGAACTATGAGTTCGAACTAGCTCCCGACAAGATTCCTGTCCTGGAACATGTGACCAGAGCACCCCACTAAGAGGATAATAATAGCCGGTTACATAGCACAGAACTCGAGTTCTCCACACTAATGATGTATCTAAATGGGCCCGGAGCATTTAGCCAATAAGCTTCCCTGCCTGGATATCCCTTTCTGCAAAAGATAATTAATTTCTAGATTACCCTGAACAAGTAATATGCATCCTCATACGCCATGAATAAAGCAGTTTGGACAAGCAAGGACTGTCTTCTTTATCAAGAACTGCCACAGGTGAGGGCAGGGTGTCTCTATCACAGAGTGGTGCCTAAGGTCTCTTGTCTAAGGCCCTCTCCAGCTCCTCTGCACTACTTGCACTCACTCAGAGCTAAGCCAGACCACGCCCACTCCTTTGGGTTCTGTTCTTCGTGGTCCCCAACAGTGTCTGGGTACACAGAAGAATGGTAAGGACTATTCTCAACTCTTCCAGGTTCTCAGCTGTGTCTGGATACACAGGTGTTTGAGAACCACAGCCTCTGTCCCAGTACCCCCCCAACCCCACCCCCGCTGTTTTGCACCCTGAGAAACACTGGGGGCAGGGTGGAGCCCCAATCTTACATTGCTTTTCACACATGCTTTTCAAGCATGTGTAGCTGGCCTGCATCCTAGACGCAGCCTAGCCCTAGCGCCCCCGCGTTTCACTTAAGTGGTGGGGCAGAAGCAAAGACACACAGAGTGGATGAGCGAAATGCCACTTCATTAATGATTATAGCTTCATATTACTCAACTGTCAAATCTCTCTGTCTCTGTCTGTCTCTGTCTCTGTCTCTGTCTCTCTTTCCTCATACTCACCATCCTGATGGAAGAAGAGAAGAGATAAAAGGAAGAGCAGAGAAAAGAGGCAGTTTATGGTTTGCTCTTACCCTGTCTGAGATTTCTCATTCCAACTGTATTCACTGACTGTCATTTCTAGACTTGAGGCAGGCTCTGGGAGGAGATTTTCCTCCTCTTTATTCCCTGCATGTGCACAATATCAGAAAGTCACACACAGCTCTTCCCATGACAGGCCTGTCAAGCCCTGCCTGGCACTCATCACCAAGCACAGCTGCTATCACTGACACTCTTTGTATTAAACCTATCATTTGCTCCCTCCAGGGAGAGGGTCTTGTCCGACTATTCTCACTGCATTTATTTTGCAGTAGTGTCTATTCTAATTCACAGGGAAAACAAAAGTCATGCAGGCTTCTCGGTCAGACAGAACAGCCTTCCAATTCTTCAGGATCAGGTTTATTTTCTTCAGATCACTATCTAAACTAAACATGAACAAAATAAAAGCAGCTAAAAGGAATTGATTAGGATGCAACTGGGTCTTCAAGCTGAGTTTCTTCCTTTTAGCCCTCACAGTCAGGCTGCCAACATTTTCCAGAAAGCCTCTTTTAAGCTGATCTCTTGTGTTATCGGCTGGGATGTAAACTCTCAGGCAGCCTAGAGTGCTTGGTCTCAAGAAGAAACGATGGCAATTTGCAAACACCTGCTCAGCAAGGGATGCTCGCATTTGATTTTGAAAGTAGAATAATGTCCCAGATGGATTTTCTAGTATTTTTTTGTGGCTCTTTATTCCCTCTGCTGCCTCCCTCCTTCCTCTGCCCTTCCTTCTCTTTCACTTCTTTGTGTTTTGACATTTTCCTGTAACGAGAAGAAACTCATGGAAGCCAGCATTAATTCGCAGTGTGGATGTGTCCACAACCAGGTAACCTTCTGTACTTCCACCCTTGAAAATATCCTTCCAGCCTCTGCATCTTTTGCGAAGCCTAACTCTTAATTTGTAGCCTGATTGCAGCCAAGCCCCAGCATCTTTTGCAAAGCTTGACTCTTAATTTGTAGCCAGGATGCAGAAGCACAGCTTACCCTTGAAAGCCATTTCTTAATTTAGGGAGTGAGTCAGAGCCTTAGCAGAGACATCCCATGATTCTACAGTATACAATCCCATTCTTGGCATCAGGCCAGCAAGACCAACTCTTAAAAAATAATGAGAAATCATAATTCTTTTTTTAAAAAAAATCTCATAAAAGTGAAAAAGAAAAGGCCCCAAATCTGCAAAATTCTGGTTACATTTACAGGCACCAGTGGCTTCAATTATGACATTGGACAAGGAACTTAAAAGTGTTTATCAAAACATTTGAATAATTAAATCATGTTTTTTTCATGTTGCCTGACACTTGCTGGCACTAACAGTGCACTGTCTCCTCAGAAAGCCAAGAAAATCAAGGCTAATGATCTCCCACTGCTAATCCATGGGAGGGTTTGTGATTTCACTATAATATATTTTAAGAAGTAAACTGCACATTTGCCAACAACAAGAAAACAGCTTGAAATGATGGGCTGAGACAAAAGGAGGGACATTAGAGAGAAATGCATGACCGAGTACACCACCCTAAATTTAGGCCACGAAAAAACTTGCTGTGCGGAAAATGGACTAATCGTGGGCTTGTGACAAGAGACAGTTCATCGTTGTAGGTTTAAAATAAATTACTGTAATGAAGAAGCTCTCAAAAAGAAACAAATTATACTTTGGCTTTTATTAACAAATCTTTTCAATTAAATAAAAAGGATATGTCTCTCTATTATTGAGAGCTCTTTCTGCTGAATGGGCTCTCCTCCACAAGGATACTACACCAATTGGAAAATTCCCTCATGAGGAATGACAGAAGGAAATAGGGATTTTAATGTGTATTAATGGGTTTAGCAAGAAAATGAAGGACCAGTGTCCACAAATGTTTAAAGATAAGTCATCTTGGAGAGGGATTGGAATTATGTTCTTTAGTGTTTGCAGGAAGAGTCCAGTAAGGTTTGAGGGTCAGAGTAGAGCTTTACTGTGCTTCTGTTCTGGAATTCCCCTCTACAGTCTTTGTATCAAAGACTAGATCCAGTAAGGAAGGAGTGGAGTCTTGATAATGTGGAGCCTAATGAGAGGGCTTTGAGTTATTTGGGACCAACCTTGGAGGCATTAAATTAGGGTTTTTAAAACAGCAGCATCAATATCATGAATATGTATTAAAAGGGGGAGCTATTAGGTTGACACATACAAATCCAACAATGAGTCTCACTGCACAGAACTTGATAGTTGCTGAGTCCATGATGCTGAGTGGCTAGGAGTCCCAGTGTGATATTGGAGATTTGTGGAGAGTCACTAGTTTTCAGAACATTCCTAATGTTGGATCCAAATACCAATGAAGGAATAAACAGCAAGAAAAATAACAGATAAACTTGAACTTGGCAGTGAGAGTGAAAGGAAGAAGGCAAAAACAAGGCTTCCTTTTTCATCATTTTTCTGGAGTGCCACCAGAAGATGTCACCCAGATCAAGAAAATCTTTATAAGAGTGCCCATTAGTTTTCATGTTAGTTAGTTCCAGATTTGGTCATACTGACAGCCAAGAGTAGCCCTCCCAAGGACAATGGGACCCATTATCTTCCTCTCTTCTGCTTCCCAACCCGGAGATGAATAATTGTGCTCTGGTGTATACTTTCCACCATACTGTGCCATCATGAATGCCTGATTAGGAAACAAGCCAAAATGAAGTTTTTCCTTAGTATAGATTTAGTATCTTAGATGTTTGTTTGTTATAGTGATCAAATGCTAACACATAAATGAACACAACTCAACTAAAATATAGTTTCTATTTGTCCTCATTTGAGCCTGGTTGCCATAATAAAACACATAAGAAACTTAAGGGGAAGAAGGACTTCATTTGGCTGGCACTTCCAAGTTGTAATCCATCATTACTAAGGGAAGTCAGGACAAGAATTCAAGCAGTTCACAGTGGGCTGGATTCTTCCCCGCCCCCCGTCAATTATCAATGAGACAATATCCTACACAATTGCTAATAGGCCAATTCTATGGAGCAAGTCCTTCAGTTAGCTTTCCTTCTTTCTAGGTAACACTGGTTGTGTTAAGTAAACAAGAAAAACAAATATGACATCAGTTTTGGTCATTCATGTCACTCTGCTCTCTTAAGTTATATATGTCTGATGTTTAAAGAGATGAGTCAAGAAAGATTGTTGTTTCTGGTAAGGAGTTGTCTATTAAATTGTTACTGCATTCATCCACTCTGTAGAAGACTGAGCCAATACCTTTGTTAGAATGAACTAACACAGGCAGATGGCATCTATTTACAAATGTCATCTACATTGAAAATTACAATGCAGTTTAGTCCCTGGGAGCTCTGGAGGTACTGGTTGTTCCATATTATTGTTCCTCCTGTGGAGTTGCAAACCTCTTCAGCTCCTTGGGTCCTCTCTCTAGCTGCTACATTGGGGACTCTGTTCTCATTCTATTGGTTGGCCACCAACCAAAGAGTACACATGGAGGGTCCCACAGCTCCAGCTACATATGTAGCAGAAGATGACCATTTCAGACATCAATAAAAGGAGAGGCCACTGGTCTTGTGAAGGCTCAATTTCCCAGAATAGGGGAATGCAAGTCAAGAAATTGGGGGGGGGGGGGTTCAGGGGGAAGGGAGATAGGATAGGACATTTTCAGTGGGAAAGGGGTTAATATTTGAAATGTAAATAAAGCAAATATCTAATAAAAAAAAGAAAATTATAATGTGACTCAAACCTCAATCCCATCAAATCCCTTAGGAGGACTGAAAAGTATATTGAAGGTGTTTTTGGTCCATGTTTGTTAGATAGAAATTTTTTCATGTTCTTTTAAGAAGAGGCAAGGACAGTATCTCCTCATTCTGTTCTGTTTTTAAATGTAGTGGTTAAGGGTCATGAGACAATGACCCCTAACCATGATACCCTTCCATACATGGCACGACTCCCAAGACTTTATAACAGAGTAACCCCAAACTCCAATAATATCAACTTTAATCAAGTTTGTATTGTATCAACACCACAACTTTTACATGTACTCAAGTCTTGAACATGATCTGAGATTTTTCGGGGAACAAATACGTTTCATCTTTTAAAGGCTGGTTGACAGCACCATGTCATCACATGTCTCTTCTGGGGACAGTGAAAAATGAAATGTGCTTCTCAAGTGAACAATGGAATCCTGGACTATCCTTAATTGTAGTGTCTCACTTTGACTGCTGAACTAAAACAAACCATATTTATTTGAAGCCATAAGTGCACATGGTGACAATGGGATAGATTTGATAATATCTATTGGAACAAAGCCTATCTGGGGATACAGTATTATTTAAATATGAGGATGTAAGAATCTTCCAAAGATTATGTTTATTTGGCAGGGGTGAGTGTGTGTATGTAGGTGTGAATGCATGTATAGCCCAGAGGTCTACTATGGGAGTGGTTCCTTAAGAGCCCACACCCTTACTTTTTGACACTGGGTCTCTCACTGGAACCTGGGGCTTACTGACTCAGCTAAGGTGATGAGCTAGTCCCAGAGACAACCCTGTCTCAGTCTGCCTGGTGCTGGAATTGTGTTTATCACCATTCTCAAATTCAAGTCCTCATGCTTGCTTAGAAAACATTTTGTTAACAGAAACATTATCTCAGCCAAGCCTTCTACTATGACCTCTTAAATAAATATAAATAAGTTTTTCTCTCCTTACCCCCCTCTTACTCTATTTCCCTCTCTCCCTCTCCTTCTTTCATCCACCATATTTCATGGGGCAACAAAAGGCAAAATTCTAAAATTTGCCATGGATAATTTCTGCAGGAAAAAAAATACCTGAATTCAACCTACTTGTGTTTTAGAACTACTAACTTTAGAGCTTTTGTAGAAAATAATAGATAATTGTTTCAATATGCGTCACAGTTTTACAACTAAAACTTGAAATCAAAAATAGAAAACATTCTTTTTGGAAAGCAGTTTTTGCTTTCATTGGTCCTGCAGTGTTGCTTTTCCACTAGACAGAGCCAGCCAGGTGTTGACATACTGTGCAGTCAAACCAACTAGCCTCTTCTCAGCACACCAGCTTTCCACCTGAGATGCAAGCTTCCGGGACATTGCTCAAGGGCTGTATTCTACTCATCAGCTAAAACAGTGTAACAGGCTCAGAGACACTGACTTTCTAAAACAAAGATCCTGGGAGGAGTTCTCACAGGGAGAACTAACTCTAGCGAGCAACTCAGGGAAAGCTTTCACCTTTACACAAAATGAAAGGAGCTATCAAATTAGTTTTCAAAGAAACTAGCACTTACATAGGCGTATAGATCGCATAAATACTAGCTAAGAACAAAGCTTAAAATTTGCTACCAGTTCTCTACAGAAGACTAACATAGGAGGTTACAAATGATTAAAAAGATATTACCACCTATATGGTATATAGACTTAGACTATGTCTGAACAGTCAGCAGCACTAATGTTTATGTTAATCCAAGAAAGTCACTGAATATTCTTCCAAAATGAAGGCAATTTTTTCTGTAGCTGCAAATCGTTCAGCGTTCTGCTTTTTCATCATGTGTACATATGATGACACGAAGTGTCCTCTGTTGCGTTTACTTACTTTCTTACATAGGATTGTGTAGTAATCATTTCATCTGTGGTTTCATTTCTCCACAAGACAGTGAAATGCCAAACTGATAGAAATGTGGATTCTTAAAAGTCTTCCTTCCCCAAATTTTCCACTTACTATTTCCTCTTGTAGAATGTTTTCACTTGAGGGCTTATAGTACTTTTGTTAAGAATTGCCTCCTTTGTAGAAAGGGGAACAAAATACCCACAGAAGGAGATACAGAGACAAAGGGTGGAGTAGAGTCTGAGGGAAAGACCATCCAGAAGCTACCCCACCCAGGGATCCATCCCATATACAGTTATAAAACCCAGACACTATTATCGATGCCCACATGTGCTTGCTGACTGGAGCCGGATATAGCTATCACCTGGGAGGCTCAGCTAGTGCATGAGAAATACAGAGGGGGACACTCTCAGCCAACCATTGAACTGAGCACAGGGTCCCTAATGGAGGAGCTAGAGAAAGGACCCAAGGAGCTAAAGGGGTTTGCAGTGCCACAGGAGGAGCAACAATATGAGTCACCCAGTATTCCCAGAGCTCCCAGGGACAAAACCATCAACCAAAGAGTGCACATGGAGTTACCCATGGCTCCAGAAACATAGGCAGCAGAGGATAGTCTTGTTGGACACCAAATGGGGGAGAGACCCTTGGTTCTGGAAAGACTTGATGCCATAGTGTAGAGGAATACCAGGACAGGGAAGCCAGAGAGGGTTGATTGGGGAAGGGGAGATGGCTTATGGGATTTTCAGGGGAGGGGGAACCAGGAAAGGGGACAACATTTGAAATGTAAATAAAGAATATATCTAATAAAAAATAAACACTCCAAAATGACCACTAAGATGCAAAAAAAAAAAAAGAAGAAGAATTGCCTTTGTGTGTGTGCCAGAGAAATGGCTCAGAAAATAAAGGTGCTTGCCAGCAAGTAGGGTAACATTATCATGTATTACGTACACTGTATCATGTATCATATGCCAATCACATATATCATAAATCATATATCACATATCACATACCACATACCATATGTAATGTCAATCATATATTGTATGGCATGTAATATACCGATTATATTTTATATTATATATTTATGTTACATGCAACATGTTGCATGTTGGATGTTACATGTTTGTTGTATGTTATGTCATATATGATGTATTATCTTATATCATATATCATATATCATATGTCATGTCATGTGTCAATCATATATCATATTATTTTAACCATACCTTTTAACTCTGTTTAAATATACTCATTTTCAAAGCAATGGGGAAGTAAGAAAGAGAGAGAATTTCTCATAAAGACTTTTGGAAGAATACATACTTCTTTGATGAGGGCAAATTTAAGATTTAAGGTGTCTTAAATCTATGAATACATGTGGAGTGTTCTGCTCCAAAGAGAGTCATATATGTCACAGTCCCTTCCCCAATCTCAAGAAACAGTGTGGAAGAGGGACAGAAGGTTTGTGTCAGAAGTGGGGAGGGGAGAACCAACAGACAAGCCCAGGTACACAGACAAAATCCAAAGCTAACATCGCTCCGGTGGAAACCTGCCAAGCTTTTGCCTGTAGCCAGGGCCTGGGCAGCTCGGCAGGCCATCTCTATGCCCACCTGGCCATGCACCAACTCAGTCGGGGGCCGTTTGTCCTGCAGACTGCACAGCCCTTGCAGCAGTGGTCTCCATCTTGCCTCCAGGTTACCATAGAAAACCAACAGACGAGCCCAGAGAGGTGGAAATAAAAACTGATTCTTTTTTTAATTTTTTATTTTTATTTTCTATATTCTTTGTTTACATTCCAAAGGCTTTCCCCTTTCCCAGTTGCCCACTCACCATATGTCCCATAAGTCCTCTTCCCCCCACCTATTCCCAAATCACCCACACACCAATTCTTTTTTTTTTCTTTTTTTTTATTGGATATATTCTTTATTTACATTTCATTTCCCTTTTTCATGGTTTCCCCGCCCCCCCAATGTCCCATATGTCTTTTTACCTCTCCTCCCCCCCCATCCCCCCATTCACCCCTTCCCACATCCCTGTTTTTG
>BDUI01000060.1:188050-204022 GCA_002335545.1 Apodemus speciosus | reverse complement strand
GTACCTGGTCCCTGCTGTTAGTAGGCTGTGGTGCCCTGAGGCAAGGTGGCCGTCCTGCCTGGGATCCAGGCACAGGCTGCACAGATCTCCAGGCGAGTTGGCAGCAGGGCAGGTGAGCTCAGTGACCACCCGCTGTTCCGATCCAATGCAAGGTGGCTGCCTGGGTCAAGGTCCCGGGCCCAGAGCACCCAGACCCCAGCGAGTTTGTGTCCGTGCTGCAGCTCTGACCTGAGGCAAGATGGCGGCCTCTGCTGCATGCCAGACAGGCTAGTCCCTAGAGACCGCTACCGGGTTCTCTGGGCTCTGGATGCGGGCAAGAGCCCAACAGGGCAGCTGCCGTCGGACCTGGCCTCTGCCCCCCCCCCCCGCCCCCGGGATCCAGGCACAGGCTGCACAGATCTCCGGGCGAGTTGGTCGTGTTTGAATTTCTAAAAAAATTATTTTATGCCTAAAGAGATATTATGATAAAACTCAGACTCATATCTACACAGGAAAAGGAACACATGGATCACGTGAGGGTTTGTTTCCCGATTTCCTTCCAGCACATTCTATTCTATATGCACTTGCTGAAGTTTGGTGCTTGGTGGCTGTGTGCCCAGCTGGATGCTACATGAAAAGGGATATTTGCACGCAGGAAGTGTGTCCTGCAAGAGACGAGATGTTCAACAGACAACAGCTGAAGGAACTGATGAATCCCAGACGGGTGTAAAAGGACACCCAGAACCTGACAATTATGCTATCCTGATGTGACTAAACATGTCAACATTCAACGGTTCTATCAAAAAGCCATATTCTATCACTGACTCCTGGGCCAATGCTTCTTTGATGCTGTGAAAGTTACTGTTACAACCCAGAGCTCAAGCTTCAGCTTGGAAAAAGAAAATAAAAAGTCTCTTTAACTAGTTTATTAGCCTTAAATCCATTAGGGAATCTAATTATGAGTTGAAATGAGGTACCACTACTCAAATCCAAGCAAATATGGCACATTGTTCCTACCTCAAAACCTACAACAGCAACAAAACCTAGTCATAGCAGTAGCTAATATACTACAAAGTCTTTAGTAGACTACAAAAAAAATTGAAAACAAAATTGAGCCAATACTTCACTATTACATTAGAATATCAAGAAACCCTGTAACTACACATAGCATTGGAAATGAATCTATAATTTTTTAGAGCAATGGTAGTCTTTCTTCTGTAGTTTAGTTTTTTCACAGATGTCTCTTCTGGAAAGTAAATCAGGGAGATTAGGAAAACAACTGGTCTGTGACAGTGAAGAAAATTGGGCACATTCAAAGAGGTCTCAGGACTGTTCACATGCATGTTCCAGCTTTCTTTGTGTTCTCAAAGAGGTAAGTAAGGCAGTGCTCTAGTCATGATTAAGCCCAGCTTCCCACTACAATGAAATCTACTACAATGAAGTCCACCTTCAGATACCAGGGCCTTGGAACTAATGCAAGAGGAATGGTTCTTTACTTCTCTCTCTTCCTGTTAGGAATGTTGATCATTTACTATCATTTATTACCTTTTCTCAGAAACCATGAACCCAGGAAGGGTCTGTGAGCTGTTGAGTATAAAACAATTTAGCAAAATATTTTTTTCACATGTAAACTATCAGATGAAGACAATGAGCCTTGGTTAGCTAAGTGCAGAACAGTCTTTGCAGTTTCTCATTATTAACTTAGATCCTATAAGCCATTCTAGGATATTTACAGGTTTTTTTTCTGACCTTTGGTCTAAGAGCAACAATGTAAACTAAAGTTTCAGCAAAGCAGATAGAGGGCCAGGCTAGACTACCAGACACTCTGCCTGACAGGGCAACATTAGAATCTGTCTAAACACAAAATGTTAAGCCTAAACATAACACAAATGAACATGAAAAAAATGAACAAGATCAAAATTTCTAAGGAAAAGGAAAATTATATAACACTGCAAATAATTTACTAATAAATACTCGTTAAACTTTCTGCCTTTTAAATCAAATACCATTATATCCTATTCACACAAAAAATAGTATCAGATATTAAAAGAATTTCAGGAGTTGGCTTTTTGTTTCTTTGTTATTTTGTTTTATCTTATTTGGCATGTTGTTATTTTACTTTTAAGGTGTTGATTGGTCTGTGTAGAGTATTGTCACCACCTGGATATTACGTGAGGGGCTAATATCACATAAACGCCTGTGAATTAATACTGCAAGAATGTGAGATGGCACCTGGCCTTTCCCAGCCTGGCACACTGATTGCCACAGGTGACTCATTCAGATGAGTTACAGGAAGTTATTGTTTCCTGGCTCTAAAGCTGAAGTCTGAATGCAAGGCATTATATACTGAATGGCCACTTCCTTCTGAGGGAACCTCTGATCCCTGTGACCTGTCATTAGCCAGCCCAACCAACTAACAGTAAAGCAAACATGCCCCCACCCCCACTCCCACACACACACATCCCTCTGCATGCTCCAGAATATACAGGCCTCACTCTGACTTTTTTATATTCAGGCCTTGTGTGGATCCGTGTGATCCTCTCTCTGTGAGTGTATCTGTCAAATTTCTCCTTTCCATAAGGACACCAGCTGTATCAGATAAGGGCTATCTGTCCACCCCAGAAGGACCTCATGTTAACTTTACTAATGATATTTGACAGGACTAACCACTCTAAAGTATTGAGGGATAAATCTTCAACCCATGACTCTTAAGTCATCCCATACTACTTTCTAGTGGAGAGGAGGGAAGCAGAAATATTGATGCCGTAAGATAAGAATTGTAGTTTCTCAAGATGAGTGCACCTGAGACTCCATGCTTGCTAAATATACATGTACATAAAAGAATAAAATGTGTAATTCTAGCTGCAACTTGGGCTTTAGTGTTGATTTGTGAAGTTCACTGGAAGTTCAGAGGATTAGTAAAATAAATATTTATTTATAATCAAAGAAATCATTTTATAATATAATTTTTAATTCCTCCCTATTCTTGTTCTCTTTTTCTATTTGTGAAACTAGTTATTATTTAACAAGCTATATGGCTTCTGTTGCAAGAGACATTTAGAATGAGCACAGCATACAAAATTTAGTCTATGTCAAGACCTGAATATAAAATGTATTTTCAGTTATAATGTGATGACTTATATTTTTGACAAAATGATTTAAGTTAAATTACATTTCCTCACTTGTATATGAGTAATTATATATATTGCATTACAAACATGTATTATTTATTGCTCTTATGGAGAACACAGCACTATAAAAACATCTTCAAGTCCATTATAACTCAAAAGCTGTATTTTCTATTTCCTTTCATGCATTAAGTGCTTCTTAAGTATTTCAAAGAGAGGGAATTAAAATTACCAGCTTTTCATTATTTGTGGTTGCTTCCACTACCGGCGGCTGCTGCTTCAAAGGAGACGAGGTACAGGAGAATGAAACCCACTTGACAATGATTCTAGCTAAACCACAAATTCACTGTGCTGCATGCTTCAGAAGAAAAATAGGGATGAAACACTTCCCAACTTGGAAATGTTAGCTTAATTATGGAGAATAGAACTTCTACATTTATTCTGAATGCTCTCCCAGGAGAATGGATTGCCCTCTAATACTCTCAGGACGTAAACTATGTCTTTCTATTCAACCCTATGGCAAGCAAGCTTAGGACTGGGGATGGTGTCCCACTGGCAAAAGCCTAGGACTGACTAGGAATGGTGTCCCAATGGCACCTTCTTGAGTTTCCATTCCATTCATCTCTCCCTTCTCTGAACTCTCCATCCTGTATGAGAGACATGTCCTCCATGGAACCTGCCCAAGCTCAGTATCGCAAATGTTTGTGGCTTCTTGACTTTGACTCTGCTAATCTGAGGATGTGTACTTTTGATCCCTGGAATTCTCTACTTCTAAAACTCTTCGGCTTCAAACATGTGTCTTGTACTTGTCTCGGTCTGCTAAATCCAGTCCATCCTTACACAATTTAGATTCCCTTGCCTTGTTTCATCACTGTCTCTCCTTCCAGCATATCCCTTGTTTCTCTGGTGTCACTCCTCTCTGCAAACTACTCAAGTAGCCCTCCTTGGATCCAAAGCCTACTAGGGTCACTTTCATCTTTCCTCCCTTTGAGCTTTCTACTTAGCTAAAAACTCATGCTTTCTGAAGCCCCCTTATACTTCGACGAAACTTTCCATTTTCTTGCCTGTCTCAGCATATGACAGGACTGACTCCACTCTCCATTAAGTCGACACAGGCAAAACAGCAGACAGTGTTGGTGAAAGACAGAATCATGGTTTCTGCCCTCAGTGAACAAAGTAGACATGAAACTGACTGCAGACACCGTGATCATTGCTTGTCCTTCTTCCCACCCTCCTCTGGGCCCCCATCAAACTTCCAATGCACAGTCCTCCATCACCAGTCTCAGTTAAGAACCTGCTTCTGCTTCTAAAGGTCCTTTCTAAACGTCTCCTATTTCTCTGACGTTTCTCTTCTCGGCAGCATGTAAGCATGAGGTTCTTTCTGTTGTCTTAAAAGAAGCAGAAACTCTTGTTTTGACCCTACTTTGTCTACAAACTTCTAGTTCTCCCCCTCGCCCCCTAATTTTTCACTTACAATTAAAAGTAACTTTAGTTTTTCGATAGTTTGAAGTCACTTATGCACTGTTCAAAAGCACATGGGAGCAGATGCTGATAATGATTGAAATCGTCGCAGAGACCTGCGATGTGCTGAAATACCTTGACTGCTATAAAGGTGGATGGAAAAGCGTGGTTTTCTTACCAACTCTCAAAGGACAATACAGTTTGCACGGAAAGAAACAGATGTTCTTGTGTCTCAAAGGGAAAGTGGGAAAGTGATGAATATAATCAAAATAAACTGTACGAAATGACCAAAGGATTCGTAATGAGAAGTCACATCAAAGCTGGGTGGGGAAGGATGGGCTTCTTGGGGGAGCAGTGGAGGAACTGGGCGAGTTGAACATGTTCCTGATCTGCTGTATGAAATTCTCAAAGAATTAATTAACATTTTTAAATAAAGATATAAATGAGTTTACTTATTGACTATTGTCTAACACAGTGGTATTTCTCACTGGGGCTCTTACTATCCACTCAGATAGAAATGTCTGCTTTGGGTATACATGTTTATAGTGTTGCAGTAAAATTTAGCAATATCTTTGAAATCTCTGAATCCTGAAATGCAGTATAATTCTTTTAGTTTTTCATTTTTTTCTACCGATTTGTACTTAAAGAAAGTAAAGTGTTCTCGTGGAAGAGGAATTACAGGACTTTTTTCTTGTCCTTGGGTTGTAGGCTTTTAAGGCACAATGTTAAAGGACCACACACAATTCTCTTCTCAGAAGGGAGAGATGAATGGAATGAAAACTCAAGAAGGTGCCATTGGAACATGATTCCTAGTTGCCTTTCTTGCAATATCTGGTGCTTGCTTGGGTGAGGAAGCCGTGAGGCCTGCATCCACACACATCAGTCCACAGAGATATAGGCTTGAGAACTGGGAAAGAGAAAGCACTCATGGTGCCAGTGTCAAGGACAAACTTCTGCATTGTCTCACTTGGATGCCCTTAGAGCAGAGTGCTGGTCTCCTCTCATCTGCGCAAAGTATCAGCTTAAAACAGAAGTTTGAGAAGATAAGGCATTTCTAAATAATCAATAAGCTATAAACTGTTGTGTTTCAGTTAAAACATGACTTTTAGTTTTCTCCCTTTAATGCTAAATCTGGCAGTGATAACTTTATGGAAAGATAAATTCCCCAAGAAAGAAGTTCATGTAAACAAGGGACTAAATATTAGATATGGGATCTCCAGAGTATATAATCCTTTGTCCTTGCATCTGTCAAACAAAGAATCAGCTTGGGAACATAACATATCATTTTTACTATTTGTATAGTGAAATGTTTAATATATCACTTTGAATTAGCTAGTGTTTAAAACTATAAAGTTCTGGTTTGGGTTGACCTATTATTTGTTGTAAAAGAAGTAGTTGTAGAAATGTAATTGAATACTAGGACAACTTTTATGTGCGCTAATTAAAGGTCCCAGATTTTCTTTTCTTTCATTTCTCCTCTATCAAACGCTTGCATATATGCCTCTGGCTTTCCTTCTAATTCATGGCCTCTTTTCTCACTAATTGATGTAACATGATGTCTTAGATAGGTTTTTAAGTTTTTATCGATCTTTGTGAGTTTCACATCATGCCATACACCCAGTTCTAATCATCTCTCCATGCCCTCATATCTGACCTCTACCCTTGCAACTTCTCCCCAAACATTTAAAAAAAAAAAAACTCCCACAAACATACAAATAATGTCTCATCGTGAAAGCTGTAGTGTGACTGTGTCCTACAGAGTATCCCTCTATCCACACATCTTCACTTGCCAATGGTCTTTGCAATGAGTCATTGGTCTGGTTCATTGCAATGAGTCATTGGTCTGGTTAAAGATCTCTGGCTTTCATGACACCATTAATACTGGATTTTCATCAGGACTCCTTCCAGTTATTCTGTTGTTGCCCTGTGCCAAGGAGATCTGCAGCTTTGGAACAGCAGAACTGGCCCTTTCACAAATCCCAAATATCCAAACCATACACAAATGAAATAGATTTTTGGAGTGGGTCATCTTGGAGCCCTGAATCTGGGCCCGGGTGGCGGCTGAGCTGGTCAACCCACGTGTTCTCTCTTATCCATCCATCCCACCAGGGTGAACTCTCCAGCACAGCTCTGGATAGGCCTCTCAGTGTCTCCATCAGCAGTAGGCAAGGTCAGCTCTTCTGCTCTCATGCTCTTGGGGCAGCTCACTTACACCCACTCCTCCAGAGCCAGCTCCACTGTGCTGCCCAGTCATGGCTCAGAACCCACTCTCCCAACTCCTGCAGCCTGTGAGGGGCTCGGCCAACTCTCCTGCTCTCACACCCTCTTGACCAGCTCACAGATCCCTTCACCATCAGGGCCATCTCCACTGCGTTGCCCAGGTAAGGGGCAAAACACACTCTCCTGAGTGGTATAGCCAGCGAGTGAGAGGGCAGGGCTAGCTCTCCTGCTCTCTCATACCTTCAGGGCCAGCTCTCCCAGCTACTGCAGGTGGAGAGCGGGAGGGGGAAGGCATCACCCCTGAGCCCCTGCCACCTCATGGCAGATGAGTGGCTGTGGGGCCAGCTCACCTTTGCCCTTCTATCAGGGCCAGCTCTACTCTGCTGCCTAGGTGAGGTGCAGAACCCACTTGCCCAAGTGCTGCAGCCAGCAAGGGAGGAGCCCGTTTACCCACTCTCATGATCCCAGAGTCAGCTCTTCCACCTGCCTCGGGTGGAAAGTGATGGGGGGATGGGGAGGAATCACCCCTGCATTTATACTGCCTCACTGCAGAAGAATGGTGGAGTCAGCTCTCCATGCTGTCCAAGCAAGGTGTACAGCTTCCAGTGAGGGGCAGGACTAGTTATTCACAGCCTCTGAACATTCACGTGGACCCCTCAGTTGCCCCAACCAGGGACATCCTCATGTTCTCTATTGGTACTATGAGCCTCAGAGACCAACACTGACCCCTGTCGTTGTGTAGCCACAAATGCAGACATGGATCTCAGTGGAAGCTCCGGCTGGGCCCTCACCATGTCACCAGGTGGCAGGGCTTGTCCTCTCCACCCTGGGGTCTCCAGTTCCATCTCAAATCATAATGTTCAAGATGTTCAACTTCTCCTTCTTTCCCATCTGCTCACCACATGCTCACACAGTAGTGGGTCCTCTGCTGGCTGACCACATGACTGGCAGGTCTCTGCATGACATCCTTCATCTCCCACTCCCTGAGTGGCAAGACAACAAACGTGTCCATATAACCTCTCTCTCTCTCTCTCTCTCTCTCTCTCTCTCTCTCTCTCTCTCTCTCTCTTCCTCATTCCTCAATGCACTGCCTGGATTTGGTTTGATTTCATTTGATTTGACTTTTAAGAGTCCTAGCCATAAAACAGCTTTGTCCACCAAGCCAGACATCAAGCTAAGATGAATATAGGCCTGCCATTTTCTCTGCTCCTGATTGATGTAAGAACACCACCAGCAGAAAGTTGTCTCTTTGCTCATTAATAGGAGGCAGGTGGGTAGTTAAGGGTTTTATTGCTATAAAGAGACACCATGGCCATGGCAATTCTTATACAGGGAACTTTTAAATGGGGCTGGCTTATAGTTCAGAGATTTCATCCATTATTGTCATGGCAAGGAACATGGTGGCATGCAGGCAGACATGGTGCTGGAAGAGTAGCTTAGAGTTCTATATCTAGATTCCCGGGCAGCAAGAAGAGCAAGTGTCATCAGGCCAGGCTTGAGTATTTGAAATCTCAAAGCCCACTCCAAGTGACATACTTCTTCCAAAAAAGCCATGCATAATATAACAGTACCATTCTCTATGAACCTATGGGACCATTTTCATTCAAACTACCACACAAACATATATGTATATGTGTTGCATATGTATTCTTACATATAGCCTGATTAGTCCATATAATCCTGTTCCTATGTATGTTTTCAGGCTCAACATTTGGTATTAGATATGCACGTGGTGTGCTGTTCCCTAGGGAAGGGTATTTCTCCAACTCACAGTATCCATTTGTTGCCTTTAGCTCTTCGTGTGAGTCTTTGGGCTCCTGGGATGTTACCCACCCACTTTGGCAGGCCTATTGCTGTTGTCCTTATTCAGCCCATATTTCTGGCAGCAATGTTGGTGAGACTTTATGGGTAAAGCTTCTGACACCACAGCTTTTTAAAAACAGATTTCTTTGCATCGTGTATGTGCATAGAAAAGCAAGAATTTTGTATAAAATAGTTTCATTGGGTGAAAAGCAGTTGCCACAGGTTAAAACAAGCAAGCAAGCAAGCAAACAAACAAACAAACAAACAAACAAAAAAGGCAGAGAGATAGGATCCAGTCTACAATCCCAGGGATGCGGGGATGTGGGAGGCAAGAGAGTCCCAGCAGTCTGATGGGACAACAGGCCTTTTAGGCAGAGGGTTGCAATCATCCACAGGAGCAGGGAAGGAGAGGAAGATGGAAGGAGCAACAGAGGAAGGTGGAAGGGGGAAGGAGAGGGAGAGGGAGATGGAGAGGGAGGAGAAGCATTAGATAAGGCACAGGGGAAAGGGGTGTCACTTAGAAAATTCAAGTGCTGTGTAGCTTCTAGCTTGAGGGGGGAAAAAGCAATGAAACCAAGCCAGAGCTGGCCATCCATCACACAAAGAAGTCAATACTTTGACACCAAACTTTTCAAGAAAGTAAAAGCTTTTGCTGCAGGCTAAATGTACACCCCAAATTTGTAATCCCTTTCCTTACAGGAAGAGGGGATGGCAATAACAGGGATTTTGGGGACCCTTTGCACAGATGCAGTCCAAATACTTCTAACATAGCATTACTGTCTCCTTTTTTGTCAGAAGGGAAAAGTATCACCTCCTTGCAGAATTCTGAGTCTGTGAAGTCAAAGCATCATTAGGCAGATGAGCTGATCTTTTCTACACATGTCCAGTCTTTCACTTTGTGTTTCAAATCATCCCAGAAGGAACTCTACAGTGATTTCCTGAAAGTGAACTTAAATATCATGTTAAATAAGCTTTTTTATGTCTTGGTGTGCCCAGGCCTGAGCTGTTCTCAGTGGCTGCATCTCCCATAGTCTAATGAAAAAAGAAGAACCTGGTTTCGGGAAATACAATACACGCAACTGGGGGGCGTGTTTCACCTGACCAGTGGGTAAGAGAGTTCAGCCTGACCTCCCATAAGAGTCATCCTAACGCTGGCATCATCATAAACTGTGACTGGGTGAGTCCATTAAGAGAAGAGCAGCAAATGCTGATCCATTGTGGAAATCTTAAAGAGAGCTGGAGAGACAGCTCACAAGTTAAAAGTATTTCCTGCTCTCCCAGACGATCTGGGTTAGTTTCTAGAATCCAGTTTGGCTGTAGTTGGCTGTATTATCCAAGTGTGTGTAAATATATTCTATATTTTCACACATGATAAAATTGTTTAATGGCTCGCTTTTCAGAAATTATACTCATAATGCACAAGTGCGTGGACTTACAAGGGTTCTTGTAGGTAAAAGAATTCATGAGGGTCAGAGGAGATGTGAGGACTGGAGCAAGAGTCACTAATAGTGAGATCTAAAGATGCTACAGTAACTTTGAACAAGGAGGGTGTGGTAGTTTGAATATGCATGGCCCAGGGAGTTGTACTATTTGGAGGTGTGGCCTTATCGGAGGAAGTGTGTCACTGTGGGCATGGGTTTTGAGACTCTCCACCTAGCCTCATGAGAGACCCAGAACCTCCAGAAGGAGTAAGTCATGCTGATACCTTATGCAAGCCCCTGGAATTTGTCTATGAGGGCTTATCTTGATTAGGTGAGTTGAGGGGAAGCAGCCCTTCCTAATTATGGGTGGTATACTTCGTGGCTGGCCTCCGGCACTGGAAAGGTGGTTTCTCTGGTTCCAGTCAACAAGTTCGTTATATCAGCCACAGGAAGCCTATCTGTAACCACTGAGGACACTAAGAGCTCTACAAAAGAGCTCTGCAGACCTTGAATAGGCCACAGGGTCTCCTCAGATGGAAACGAAGGCTGAGGAGGGCTCAGGGCTCAGAATTTACTGCAGGAAATCATTGATGTGACTAATACTAAACCAGGTGGCATCTCCTATCTGTTATTACTGCAAATTCCAGGGGAAGTTAAAAGCAGACAGGCTCCTCACAGGCAGTGGTGGATAAAGAAAATGCTGTAGCCTAACACTCAGCCACGACGTGCTGTGTGCCTGCGGGATTCAGGGATGCTCACGCCAGTTATGGTGTCCTCATGTAGTATATTTCAAGCAGACTGAATTCCGTTTCTTTTGTCTTGAGTTTCTGATGAAGATTCCATAAAACTTTCATTTAATAATATGCTGTTCTGTTCTTATTTTATTTTGAGGTGAGGATGCCTTAGTCACAACTTAAAGGAGTATAAGAACATAGACTTCCCCATTCCGCACAGCACTGTTCTAATGCTCTGTGCTAATTTGTAGGCTGGCATGGTGTGGTCTGAGTAGTAAATATTTCTAGAGCTCCACATCATAAAAGCTTCATGTCCTAGAAAGTGCTGGAGACTTTAAGAGGTGAAGCCTGACAGGAGTATTTATTATTATTATTATTATTATTATTATTATTATTATTATTATTATTATTATTATTATTTCTTTGAGAACACAGGCAAGCAGGTAGGTTTTCTTTGTCCTTCGTCCTCCATCATAGCTGACTTGCCTCACCAGCTAATACCACTGCCTTGGTTGCTTTTCTATTACTGTACTAAAGCACCAAGAGCAAGGAAACTTCAAAGAAAGGGTTTACTTGGGGCTTCTGGTTTCAGAAGATTAGACTTTATGACCATCTTGCAAAAATGAGCCGCTGGGCCAGCTGAGAATTTACATCCCTAAGTAGGAAGCAAAGGGAGAGACTTGAAAAAGCACAAGTATTTTGAAATTGTAAAGCCTGCCCAAGTGGCACACTTTATCCAATAAGGCCACACCCCCTAATCCTTTCTCAACAGTTTCACCAACTAGGGACCATGTATTTAAATGTACGAGCCTATGGGAACCATTCTCACTCAAACCACCACAAACAGTTTAGATTTCTGATTCCTCAGATCATGGATATACATATACATCATATACATATACATATACATATACATATACATATACATATACATATACATACACATACACATACACATACACATACACATACACATACACATACACATACACATACACATACACATACACATACACATACACATACACANCACATACACATACACATACACATACACATACACATACACATACACATACACATACACATACACATACACATACACATACACATATACATATACATATACATATACATATACATATACATATGGAGGTGGGTTTTTTGACTAATTAACTGCAATCAATTTTATTAACATTTTAGGACAATTCAAGAATAATAACTGGTCTGGAGGCTCATGACAGAGTTCTTCCCTATTGTGAATTAAGACCATGTTTTATCTCTACTGTCAGACAGAAGGAAAGAGGGCAGAAAATGAATGAGAAAGTAGAATTGGTTTGGTGTATGTTTGAAACAAGGCTTTAGGGTCATCTCTGGCCCTACAGCCTACCAGTGCACACACAGCACATTGCCATAAAAGCTTCTACATCTATGAACATCATCTTCCACCTCAGCAAAGCTGAACACCAGGCACACTTTAAAGAGTAATCTATATGTAATGTACATGTATTAATTGCTTAAATTGTGAGAGAAGCAAAGTGTCTAGCTAATTGTTTCTATCAGTGGCAGCCATCTTTTATATTTAGGCATTATCCCCCAAACATAGAACCCTTGCCCCATATACATAACTGTTTATTGATATACTATTAGCACTCAAAATACCCCACAGCCAAGCCCATAATATTCAACTTGTCAGTATTAGCTATAAGTACATAAAATGTCCAAATAGCAGCCCATTCCTACAAAGTGAGGATCAGGAGAATGTGTACCAACATAGTGTATGTCATCATCTATAAAGATCAGCACACAGCCCTGTGGCTATTGGCAAGGAAGCAAACACGCAAAGTCAGCTAGTGGCAAAGACACGTCACTCCCCATTATTACCAAGAGAACAAAATAGACTCACTCTGATAATAAAGTACTTTTCCAGTTTAAATTTAGCCTCAGCTCTATGCTCTTTTTAATTTTTGAGTTTTTCACTCTAACAGTTTGAAGTCAGAAAAAAATATTTGCACTCTGAGCAGTGAATTCACCAAGAAAGTTAAGAGAAGTATTTTTTTCCAGATGGATATGCATTCCCTCTGGCCCCCTGCCCTGTCCTCAGAGCAAAGTGGAGCTAAGTGAGGCATGTGAAAAATGGAAACATGTTATCACCATTCCACTTTCAAGAACTCAGATTGTTTTTATAAAGCAACACATCAAGCTTGAATTAGATGGCATTTTAGAAGTGTACCACGAAGCAGACAAATCCCATCCTAATATAGCACTCAAAGACCCCTCAAAGAATGGAGTGAAACAGATAGGTGACCACCTTATCTTTTAAGTAAAGCGTCATAGACTGTAAACGCCCATTAAGGAGTCTGTGAGGGTCAGCTTTCAGGCACTGAGACAAAATGCCTGAGATAACCAAGCTATAAGAAGGAAAGGTTTATTTTGGCTTTCAGTGCCTGATAACTTGGTCGCAGTCTTCTGAGAGGCAGCACACCACAGCAAGAGTACAGGACAAAGAGGTCACTCGCATCGTGGTGGCCAGGATGGGAAAGGAATGATAGGCCAGCCAGATACCCAAATAGTCCATGTTAGGATGTCCTCCTGTGGACCTCACCTCTTAAAGGTCCCACACTTCTCAGTAGTATCAAAAGATAGAGACCAAGCCTCCAGGAAAGGAGTCTCAGGAGTCTTGAACTAAGGATCATCTTTTATCCTTCTCTTTCTGTATTGAATTTCTGTAGCATGTGACAACCCACTACCTGCACAATGTGTCTAATATAATCTAAAGTGTTTATAAGCCAACATAGTGAGGGATAGTCACACGGTACATTTATCTGTCCTCCCCCATTTGTTCATTCACCTCAACATCTCTGTATGCCTCATCCCTGAACTGGCCCCCTAGCTGATGGCTCTGATACTTTATCCCAACTGTCATGGAAGACTAGAACAAAGCATGTGGAAGTAGGGCGCAGTCTGTGTACATTTTTGGTGTCATCGGCTGAGTCCTGGTAACCAGCCTCCCATGGGCTTTGGCTGAAGTCCAGCAGCCCAGTAATCTCCGTCAGTGTGCTTTCTCTAAACCTTGGCCTTAACCTCCAAATCTATTAACCCATCACTTTCTCTCTTATTGCAAAGTACTTCATTTTCTATATAACAGGAGAGGTCTATGGGAGGAAAACTATATAAAATAAAGCAAAGGGAAGCTGTCGAAGAGCCCATGAATGTCTTGCTGTGTAGTCTATGTAAATAACAAGTCATCTTTCTTTCATCATCCTCTGCACACATGACATCACTTCCTGCCCACATTGGCTATGCCACTCTTCATTCCCACAACTTCAGAGACTCAGTCTATCATATGCATTTACCTTCCACATTCTTAGGTACATCTCTTTGCAGTGTAATCACCATAAAAGGCTTTTGACTTCAAAAGAGAAAAAGAAAGAAAGAAAGAAAGAAAGAAAGAAAGAAAGAAAGAAAGAGAGAGAGAAAGAAAAAAGAAAGAAAGAGATGAAGACGAAAGTAAGGAAGAGAGAGAAGGAGGGAGGGAGAGAGGGAGGGAGAAAGAAGAAGGAAGGAAGGAAGGGAGGAAGGAAGGAAGGAAGGGAAAATAAGAAAGAGAGAAAGCAAAAGCATTTTAATCTCTGTCCTGATTTAATCTCTGTGACACACACACCCTCCCCGGCAATTGTTACTCACTCATTAGCCATGTGGTTGTCTACTGGAGTGTCTCCTTCTCTCCCTTCATTACTCAAGCCATCCTGGCTGGGCTTTGTCCCCGCTGCTTCTTCCTGCCTCTTCTTAAAGTCGGTAGTGGCCTTTTGGATGTATGATCCAATGAACCTCCTGCCTTTCTCCTCTTAACTTCTCTGTGGAATATAAAGTTCCCTTCATCCTGAGCTGCAATCCTTCCTCCCATGCTGGTTTGTTTTGTCCTCGTATCATGGCACTGCTCACAGTTTGCTTTTGTCTTTTATTATTTAGTCTTTAAGTGGGTTCTCCCCAACATCAGCATGAAGACCTTTGCCTTTGCATCACTCTGCTTTTATGTACACACACACACACACACACACACACACACACACACACACACACACATACACTCATACATACACACACACTCACACACACTCATAAACACACAAACACATATACACACACACACAAATACACTTAATGACATCCTAATACTATAAATTTAACAACATCCTAGAGTTCTTCTCTGAAATACAAATAGGATTATAGATGCTTTCCTAGGTTCCTAAGTTCTCTATGATCAAATCAAAGTCAGCATACTAGACATTGAACTTTTGTGTCTCTGCTCCTTGTCCAAACTCTTTACCCAGTCTAGTTGTCCCAGATTTTTCTATCATTCCCTAGTCCATCTCAACCATCACGATCTCTCAGCCATCTACCCAGCATCCAGTCATTTCTGTTGATATATCCCCACCAAGGAAACAGGATATGTACATGTGAGTGTATATTGTGAGTACATGTACCATAGGTAGCAACTGTGATAAGTATTTACTATTTATGTCTATATAAACAAAGGAGAAAAGCCCTAAACTGTTAGAGAAATCAGTTTCATGTTTGTGCTGAGAAAAATTTCATGTGAATTTAAAGAAAATTAATTTCAAAAGAGATTGTCCCAGATTTAATACAAGGCAAATAAATCTGAATTTAAGATGCATACCTTTGACTGCATTTCCCTGATGATTAAGGATGGTGAACACTTCTTTAGGTGTTTCTCAGCCATCTGGTATTCCTCAGTTGAGAATTCTTTGTTTAGCTCTGTACCCCATTTTAATAGGGTTATTTGGTTCTCTGGAGTCTACCTTCTTGAGTTCATTTTGTATATTGGATATTAGACCTCTATTAGATGTAGGATTGGTAAAGATCTTTTCCCCATCTATTGGTTGCCATTTTGTCCTATTGACAGTGTCCTTTGCCTTACAATCACTTTGCAATTTTATGAGGTCCCATTTGTCAATTCTTGATCTTAGAGCATAAGCTATTGGTGTTCTGTTCAGGAAATTTTCCTGTTCCCATGTGCTCCAGGTTCTTCCCCACTTTCTCCTCTATAAGCTTCAATATATCTGGTTTTATGTGGAGGTCCTTGATCCACTTGGGCTTGAGCTTTGTACAGGGATATAAGAATGGATCAAATGGCATCCTTCTACAACCCTGAGATTCCACCTCACACCAGTCAGAATGGATAAGATAAAAAAAAAAAAAAAA
>BDUI01000060.1:170006-180284 GCA_002335545.1 Apodemus speciosus | reverse complement strand
ATTAGTCTGGTGGTTCCTCAGAAAATTGGGCATGACACTTCCAGAGGACCCTGTCATACCACTCCTGGGCATATACCCAGAGGATTCCCCTGCATGCAATAAAGACACATGCTCCACTATGTTCATAGCAGCCTTATTTATAATAGCCAGAAGTTGGAAAGAACCCAGATGTCCCTTAAAGGAGGAGTGGAGTAGCCATTCTAATATTGAACAAAATTGACTTTCAATCTAAAGTTATTTTTTAAAAAAAAAGGAAGGACACTTCACACTCATAAAAGGAAAAATCTACCAGATGAAGCTCAAGAAGAATGAAGACCAAAGTATAGATTCTTCTGTTCTTCTTAGAAGGGAGAACAAAATACCCATGGGAGGAGATACAGAGAAAAACTGTGGAGCAGAGACTGAAGAAAAGGCCATCCAGAGACTGCCCTACCTGGAGATCCATCTCATATATAGTTACCAAATCCAGACACTACTGTAGATGCCAACAAGTGCTTGCTGACAGGATCTAGATATAACTCTCTTCTGAGAGACTCTGCCAGCACCTAACAAATAGATGCTCTCAGCCAACCATTGGACTGAACACAGAGTCCCAAATGGAGGAGCTAGAGAAAGGACCCAAGGAGCTGAAGGGGTTTGCATCTCCATAGGAGGAGCAACAATATGGATGAACCAGTAACCCCCAGAGATCCCAGGGACTAAATCACCAAACAAAAAGTACACAGGAGGGACCCCTGGCTCCAGCTGCATATGTAGAAGAGGATGCCTTGTTGGACATCAATGAGGGGAGAGGCCCTTGGTCCTGTGAAGGGTTGATGCTCCAGTGTAGGGGAATACCAGAATGGGGAAGTGAGAGTGGGTAGGTTGGTGAGCAGGGGAAGGGGTGATGGCTAGGGTTTTTTCGGGGGGGGGGGAGAAATGAGGAAAGGGGATAACATTTGAAATGTAAATAATGAAAATATCTAATAACAAAAAAGAACTTCATCTCAATCATGTGGTAGACAAAACCACAGGAAAAACATAGAAAATATAAAGCTCACAGTGCAAGTAGGATTGGCTGTGAATTTGTCATGGCCTGCATTGCTTATGAAACCCATAGAGAGCAGCAGATTTGTGCACAAGTAGGTATGCACAAACCTTAGGCAGCCTTCTACCAGCATTCTAGGGAAACTCTCTGTGTCTACAGTTGATCAGCCAAGATCATCCAGCACTTACTCATTATTTCAAACTAACAGTATCTCTGGAATTGATACCACTTACCTATGTGTGATGAACCATCTTACAGATGAAGTCATCATACCAAAGGAGGTTAAGGTCAACATCATCATGAAGTCAGAAATTGCAAGAACACAACTTTCAAACAGAAGGTATTACAACACATGGGAAACAAGCCGAAGAGAAGACAGGGTCAACCTAAGGTGTCAGTACTAGTGTAACTTTAAAGAATCACCTGTATTCCTAATCTTTACTTTGCATATTGCAAAATCAAATGAGTTCTCTAAAGTCCTAGCTTTTCTAGCATTTCGGAAATGACAAGGTAAATTGATTATTTATCATAAATTCTTGTTATAACTGTGGTTTACCTGACTGGGAAGGGGCTTCTGGCTATTTATGTTTCTGGGAACAGAAGTTCTTCAGGGCAGGGTTGATTTAAAGCCATGATGGTTCAGGAGCTTCTTCCTGTCCATCCTCCATCTTGCTTTTTTTTTTTCTCCTTAGTCACTATCTCTCTGCAACTCTTAGCTCGGCCTCCCTTTTCCCTGTCCAAACACAGGCCTCCTGCTGCATTAATATTTTAATGTAATTGGACAGGCAAACTCCTGATACCAACATTAATATATGATATTAGAAATTAATAGTGACTGATATCTCCATTGATCATTATGCCCATGTGTATTTCCTCATGTAGACAGAACACATCTTAATAAACAGAATTGAAGAACAGGGTGCTAAGATTGACAAGGACATGGGAAGTAGTCCTCTTATACTATATTAAATAGAAAAAAAACAGACACAAGATTGTATTTGTCCATAAATACATGCTTTAAAACAGAAGGAAACACTGTGAAGGAGACTTAAAACATATCTATGTGCTGTAATCAATGCTCCAACTTTGTTGGTTATAGAAGGCCACCTGGGAAACCTTACTCGAGGGATAGACTGACAATTTTTAGTTAGCATTTGAAAATGGTGGAGATAAAGAAGCATGCTGAAGTTTAATATTGCTTTTGGTAGGATTTGGGGTGCATGGATAGTTTATTTTGTTCTTTATCATCGGCTTAGTGGCATTCTACACCTCCTACACTTTGTTCTACTTTGGGCTATTATGTAAAATCAAAACTGTGTATATGAGTAATTGTTAGGTGTAGTTTTGGTCAACAAAATATATATTTAGCACAAGTTATGAAAGTAACATAGGATAGTTTGCATATTTCCATGAATATTGCACATAATTCAACAGTGAATGTTGCTGTAGTGGTAGAAAAAAAACAAATGAACTCGGTGGTTTTCAAGTATAAATTATATCTGCATTAGAGACCTAAGTATATGTATATCTTAAATTTAAGATTTTTTCATGCCTCTTTTAACCCGTCCTTCAACCCACACATGACTGGCTAAATAGTGACCATCTTGGTATATTTATTCTAAAATGAAATTAAGACTATAATGATGTTTAAACGTAAGTGCTTTGCATATACTTCTTGAAGCCTGAAACTCTGTCTATGATAAAATCATTGTGATGATCCATTTCAGTTCCTATTACAACTTCAAGAAAGGGCAGAGACTTAAAACATATCCATGTGCTGTAATCAATGCTCTGACTTTGTTGGTTATAGAAGGACATGTGTACCATCTTATTCTAGAGATAGACTGACCTCATTTTACTATTATGAAATGAGGTAGCTCTGCAACATCTGTGCCACTAACACAGCCTATCATGTGAAATATTATGTGATTAATCATGTGATAATGGGATAAATACCTAAATATTTTTCCTTACAGGGAAAAACTAATAATTTTACTTTGTTTTTCTAGCTGGTTCTTCTCCAAGTTCTTATTTCTAATCTCATCTTCAATTGCTACTTTTAGAAGAATAAAACAAATGCCCAATTAACCAGAATTTGGACGATTTAGGTTATTTGGAAAGGGCGTGTGTGTGTGTGTGTGTGTGTGTGTGTGTGTGTGTGTGTGCGCGCGCGTGGACTCGCAGACATAGTGGTGGGACAGTATCTTCTGTGGTGTCTTTCTGGAGTAGTCCTGTAGAAGGGTTTCTACCCTAATGGATTCTCTTCTGTTCATCTTTAGCCTAGGGAGAATGAGGTTTTATGGACGAGTCATCTTCATTACCATTATCCATCCTCCTTTTGCTCCTGACTTGCCCAATTCAGAGTCTTGGCTATAGGAAGAAATCAGAAACCCAGGAAACTCATCACTTTCTTGAGCCCACAGGTACCTAGCTCCACCACACCCAAGACCCTCAGCTTTTAGCTTTGTTTGTCTTCTCAATAAGTATTCAGAAGTTTTACTTTATTAATTGGAAAGTTAGGAAGAATACATCTATTGGGGTTTTTTTGCTTGTTTGTTTTGTTGTTGTTTTGAAACTAGAGTTTGCTTCCATATTTTTTAAAAGAATGAAACCCAGAGGGCTTTATGCCAGAGTATTCCATTGTAGCCAAAGACATTTAATGTCATGTCTTCTCATTATTAAGCTGTGAAGGAATCTTCATAGGTTTAAGTAACTTATACCCATGAGATAGTAGTACTGTTAAAGCTGAGAAAAGAAGATTTCAAGTCCCAGATAGCCTGGGCTACAGGAAGAGTTACTGACTGAAGTGTGTGTATGCGTTGCATATTTTGTGTATTATATGATAAAATGTGTCTACTGAACAGAAAGTACTAGTTTTAAAACTGAACACTTGCCACTGAATTTTAGTTCACATTCAAAGCTTTTGATAGAATAAAAATTAGATTAGATAAAAATTTGATAGAATAAAAAAAAAGATTAGAAAATAAAGGGACCAGGCACTGTCAGACTACTTTGAGTTACAGTGACCATATCATGTCACCTTTCAAACTTAAAACTAGTTAGAAACAGATAATCAAATTATCTTTTATTATAGTCTCTTGGAAGCTTCTACATGAATAAAATTCTTGGTAACAGTTTTGTAAGTTACACTGCTTCTTAGAATATGTTTGTTGCCTTAGGATCCTGTGACAATATATATTGTTGATAATTGTGTGGTTTTAGCCATCTTTTGTTATTTTGAGCATTCAAGATTATGGTAATAAAACACAGAAAATGATTTGAATCTGCCTGATAGAAAAAATATGTAGCATTAAGAATGAAAGAACAAAGGTTTCTTTCTTAACGATAAAAGCAGTTTCCAGTCTTGAGCTGCTCTTTCCTAAGCGCCCCCATCTCCTCACATATACTCAAACACTTGCTTTTCTGGAAATCACATCTTCCATCAAAAATTACACTTTCCACAGGCTTACCTCTAACAGAAAGTTCCTAAACTTATAAAACCATTTTTAGATAAATTTTTAGACATCTACTGCATACTATTGATTTGAATGGAATAGTTGAGAGTAAAGTTAGGATGGTACATACAGATAGCAGTGAGACTCTCATATGCTCCCATGGTATTTTATACTGAACAAAAGCCATTCCATGGATTAGCCCATGTTGTCTAGATCACACAAAAACAGTGTAAGTTGAACATTGTAGCTCTCATTTCAGGAGGGATGTCAACATTCACCAGGGAAAGCACGTCCTCTGGAGTGTGATTCCTCTGAGTATTCTAACTTCCCATTCATTCACAAAGACATCCTATGTACTCCATTAATCCTAAGAGTATTTGCACATTGATTTCAATCAATCATGGTAAATCACACGATTCCTCCTCACTTCATAACATGCATTTCCTACTTCAATAGTGTAGAGCTGGATAAAAGCCAGGAGCACCACTCTTGTTCTAGGTCCTCACCTGACCTCAGTCACTGCAAGAGGATAAGCACCAAGGTTCCTGTGTATCACTGACACGTTGTCAACACAATGTCTTCACATTGTGAAGTCGAGAAGGTTTGACTTCCAACTAGTCAATAGACATTCTATATTGAAATCAAATTGAAAACCAAGTTATGCATTTTCAGCCACTAACTACCAGGTGAACATGTGTTAGCATAAGATTTTAGATTCTGTTCCATGCAAATTTTTCAATTATTCTCATGCTTCATTAAAATGGTATATAAACTGTCAATAGGACAAAATGGCAACCAACAGACTGGCAAAAGATCTCTACCAACCCTACATCCGATAAAGAACTAATATCCAATGGATATAAAGAACTCAAGAAGTTAGACTCCAGAGAAACAAATAGCCCTATTAAAAAATGGGGTATAGAACTAAACAAAGAATTCTCAACCAAGGAAGCTCGAATGACTGAGAAACACCTAAAGAAATGTTCAACATCCTTAATCATCAGGGAAATGCAAATCAAAACAATCCTGAGATTCCACCTCACACCAGTCAGAATGGCCAAGATAAAAAACTCAGGGGACAGCAGGTGTTGGCAAGGATGTGGAGAAAGAGGAACACTCCTCCATTGTTGGTGGGATTGCAAGCTGGTAAAACCACTTTGGAAATCAGTTTGGCAGTTCCTCAGAAACTGGGTATAGCACTTCCTGAGGACCCAGCTATACCACTCCTGGGCATATACCCAGAAGATGCTCTGACATGTAATAAGGTCACATGCTCCACTATGTTCATAGCAGCCTTATTTATAATAATAATAGCTAGAAGCTAGAAAGAACCCAGATGTCCCTCAACAGAGGAATGGTTACAGAAAATGTGGTACATTTACACAATGGATTACTACTCAGCTATTAAAAACAGTGAATTCATGAAATTCTTAGGCAAATGGATGGAGCTAGAAAATATCAACCTGAGGGAGGCAACCCAATCACAAAAGAACACACAAGGTATGCACTCGCTGATAAGTGGATATTAGCCCAAAAGCTCAGTATACCCAAGATACTCACAGACCACATAACATTCAAGGTAAAAGAAGACCAAAGTGTGGATACTTTAATCCTTATTGGAGAGTGGATCAAAACACCCATGGCTCACAGCCAACCAATAGACTGAGCATAGGGTCCCCAATGGAGCATCTAGAGAGAGGATCCAAGGAGCTCAGAGGTTTGCAGCCCCACAGGAGGAACAATAATATGTACCAACCAGTACCCCCAGAGCTCCCAGGGACTAAACCACCAACCAAAGAGTATACATGGAGGGACCCATGGGTCCAGCTATGTATGTAGCAGACTATGACCAATTCTGACATCAATGAGAGGAGAGGCCAATGATACTGTGAAGGCTCAATTCCCCAGAATAGGGGAATGCAAATCAGGAAATTGGGGGGGGGGTGGTGAGCAGGGAGAGAGGGATGGAATAGGGAGTTTTCGGAGGAGTAACACGGAAAGGGAATACTATTTGAAATGTAAATAAGGCAAATATCTAATAAAATGGTTATATAAGCAAAAAAGTCACATAAATGCAAACTGTATGACTTAACCTTAGCCATATGCAAAAATATCTTTAGATAGGGCAGATGGGATGGTTCTGCTGGTGAGGGGCTTGCCACACAAACCCCTTGAGAGACTTGTGTTTCATTTTCAACACCCACATTAAAAAAACAAAAATCTGGTCACCATGATATGCACCTTTAATCTCAGTGCTGTGGAGATAAAGAAGGGCCTGGAGCATGCTGGCCAACCGATCTGACAAAACAAAAAAACAAAATACAAAACAAAACAAAAAAAAAAAAAAACAAAAAACAAGCTCCAGGTTCTGTGAGAGACCTTGTCTCAAATATATTAAATTTAAAAATGAAAGATTGAGAGTGATAGAAGAAAACATCTCGCCTCAACATCTGACCAGCATACACACAGGTACACATGCACACTACATGTGGGAGGGTGAGAGGAGGGGGAGGGAAAAGGGGAGGCAGGATCAGGTATAGGAAGAGGTAGAAGAGAAGTACAGAGGGTCAGGAAATTGAACAGAAAAATGTAGCAGTGCAGGATGGGGAACTAGGCACTAGAAAGTCCCAGATACCAGGAAAGTTAGGGATTCCCAGAACCCAATGGGGATGACATTAGCTGAAGTACCCCAAAAAAGAGATAGAACCTATAGAGACCATCTCCAGTAAATAGGCACAGCCCCCAGTTGAGGAAAGGGGCCACCCACCCATCACAAAAATTTTAACCCCGGAATTGTTCCTATCTAAAGGAAATAAAGAAACAAAAAATGTGGAGCAGAGACGGAAGAAAAGACCATTTAGATACTGCCCCACCTAGGGATTCATGCCAACTTCAGACACCAAACCCCAACACTATCGCTGATGCCTACATCATGGATAGGTAGGATTGACAGTGAAAATGGCCATCTTACCAGAAGCAATTTACAGATTCAATGTAATTCTCCATCTAGATTCCAACACAATTCTTTACAGACCTTGACAGAGCAATTCTCAACTTCACATAGAAAAACAAACAAACAAACAATAACAGGATAGCCAAAACAATCCTGAACAATAAAAGAACTTCCAGAGGTATCACCATCCCTGACCTCAAGCTACAGAGCAATAGTAATAAAAACTGCATGGTATTCATATAGGAACTGACTAGTTGATCAATGAAATCGGATCGAAGTCCCTGAAATAATTCCACCCACTTATGACACCTGATTTTAGACAAAAAAAGCAAAACTGTACAGTGGGAAAAAAAGAAAGCATCTTTAACAAATAGTGCTGATCTAACTGGATGTCTGCATGTAGAAAAATACAAATATATCTATAACTATAACTCTACACAAAACTCAAGTTCAAGTGCATCAAAGACCTCAACATAAAACCAGATACACTAAATCTAACAGAACAGAAAGTGGGGAATAGCCTTGTACTCCTTGGTACAGGAGACAACTTACTGAACAGAACACCAATGGCTCAGGTGCTAAGATCAACAATTGACAAATGGAACCTCATGAAACTGCAAAGAGATGAAAGGCAAAGGACACTGACAATAAGACAAAATGGCAGCCAACAGACTGGGAAAGAACATACATCAATCTTACTGGCATAGGGCTAATAATCAAAATTTCAAAAGAACTTAAGTTTGACACCAACAACCCAAATAACCCAATTTAAAAATGGGGTACAGAGCTAACAGAGCATTCTCAACAGAGTAATCTGGAATGCCCTAGAAATACTAAAAGAAATGTTCAAAATCCTTATTCATTAGGAAAATGTGAACCGAAACAACTCTGTGATTCCATCTTTCCATCTTACACTTGGCAGAATGGCTCCAATCAAAAACTCAAGTAATAGCACATGCTGGCAAAGATGTGGAGCAAGAGAAGCACTCCTCCATTGCTGCTGAGAATGCAAAATTGTACAACCAAGATGCTCCACCATCCCACAAAGACACTTGTTTAACTATTGTACTGGCTGGTTTTGCGTGTCAACTTGACACAGGCTGGAGTTATCACAGGGAAAGGAGCTTCAGTTGGTGAAGTGACTCCATGAGATCCAACTGTGGGGCATCTTCTCAATTAGTGATTGAGGGAGGAAGGTCCCTTGTGGTTGGTACCATCTCTGGGCTGGTATTCTTGGGTTCTACAAGAGAGCAGGCTGAGCAAGCCAGGGGAAGCAAGCCAATAAGAAACATCCCTCCATGGCCTCTGCATCAGCTCCTGCTTTCTGACCTGCTTGAATTCCAGTCCTGACTTCCTTTGGTGATGAACAGCTGTGTGGAAGTGTAAGCAGAATAAACCCTTTCCTCCCCAACTTGCTTCTTGGTCATGATGCTTGTGCAGGAATAGAAACCCTGACTAAGACAACTATGTTCATAGCAGCTTTATTTGTAATAATCAGAAACTGGAAACAACCTAGATTACCTTCACCTGAAGAATGGATAAAGAAAATTTGATACATCTATATAATGGAATACTATTCAGCCTTGAAAAACAAAGACATCATGAATTTTGCAAGCAAATGGATGGAATTTGAGAATATCATCCTGAGTGAGGTAACCCAGTTGCAAAAGAATGTGCATGATATGTACTTATTTATAAGTGGATATTATTAGCTTTAACATACTCATGTCATACTCCACAGACCTAAAGAAACTAAATAAGAAGGAAGGCCCAAGTGAGGATGCTTGAGGCTCACTTAGAAGGGAGAATCAAATAGTCAAAAGAGGCATTTGGGGGGAGCGATCTGAGTAGGAAAGGCGATGAGGAGGGAAATGGGGGAAGAAGAGTGGTGTTGTAGTTAGGGTTTTACAACTGTGAACAGATACCATTACTAAGGCAACTTTTATAAGGACGACATTTAATTGGGGCTGGTTTACAGGTTCAGAGGTTCAGTCCATTATCCTCAAGGTAGGAGCATGACTTCATCCAGGCAGGCATGATGCAGGAGGAGCTGAGAGTTCTACATCTTCATCTGAAAACTGCTAGTGGAAGACTGGCTTCCAGGCAGCTAGAATGAGGGTCTTAAAGCCCACACTCACAGTAACACACCTACTCCAACAGAGCCACACCTTCTAATAGTGCCACTCCCTGGGGTGAGGATATACAAATCATCACAGGGGGATTCCGGATCAAGCATGGGAAGGGATAGGAGAGATGGACAGATGGCAGGGTTGGGGAGGTAGGGGACATCTAGATTCTGTGACAGAGACCGGTAGTATCAGAGTCACCCAAGAGTCAATGAGGGTGTCCTTAGCTGAGATTCATAGCAGTGGGCATATGAAACCCAAATAGACCATCTCCTGCACCTAGACCGGAACCCCAGTGAAGACACCACCCCCCACACAAAACATTCAACACAAATTGTATCCTGTCTACAAGAAATGCAAGAATGGGGGGAGTGGCTAACTGATAAGTGGCCCAACTTGATACCCGTCCCATGGGAAAGCATCAATCATACTATAAATAATACTCTGTTATACTTGCAGCCAGGAGTCTAACATGACTGTCCTATGAGAGGCTCCACCAAGCACCTGACTCAGACGGATGCAGAGACCCTCAGCCAAACAGTGATGGAGCTTGGGGACTCTTATGGAATAGATGGGAGAAGGATTGCGGGGCCCAAAGGAGATAGGAACTCCATAAGAAGACCAACAGGGTCTACTAACTCGAATCTCTGGGGCTCTCAGAGATGGGATGGCCCTACCCAACATTCCCCTACACACACACACACACACACACACACA
>BDUI01000060.1:136807-165119 GCA_002335545.1 Apodemus speciosus | reverse complement strand
TGTGTGTGTGTGTGTGTGTGTGTGTGTGTGTGTGTGTGTGTGTGTGTGTATTATAAAAGTAAAACAAGAAAGGGAGTATGATCTGACAATCCTGACAGTATTGTGTTTATTTCAAATCATTCCTTAATACCAGAGGCCTTCTTGCTTACTCTTTTCTTCCAGAATTCCCTGTTGTGTGTCCACAGAGCAGAAAATCTGGTAAAACAGAGAAGAAAGGAATAACTCTGTTGTTACATATTTTTGTGAAGACAGAAATAAAAACAAACAAAAAAGTGTTCATTACCAAATACAGTGTGCTCCTCTAATAGGTACTTTAAATACTGCGGAGTAAAGAAATAGACACGTGGAAGGCAGCGTGACACCATCTCAGGCTCAGTCTCTTTTGCTTCCCAGGAATGTCTGACCGCAGCCAGGTCTCTTCACTTGTGTCATCAGGCAGGTAGTTCCTGCCTCTGTAACTAGATAAACTCCCTACACAATTGTCTCACAAATGCTGTGGCAGGAACTGGTGGCAGAGCACATGGTCTGGAGGGGAAAGTCAGAAAGAGGGGTCTGGGAGTTCACAGTTTCCTTTGAGAAGACATACTCAGTGACCTAAGAACTTGTGAGTAGCCCCATCTTTCCTTAGAGTACCAGGATGTTGACAGAGACACTAAAATATGCATCCTTGTGGAACATTTAAGATCCAAAGTATAGCATATATAACCAGGGAGACTTAGAGAAAACTTTATCCCCATTTGCCAGTAGTGTCAATTGCAGATTGCTTCTTGATTCAGGACAGGAGCCTGTGTCCGCATCCCCTGCTCAGCACTGAGATGGATCAGACCGACTACACAAGGTCTGTGGCAAGGGAGGCATTGAGACAGGGAGAACATGGAGAAGCGATACTCCCATCATGTCTGCGACCTGAAGAAGGGAGGAGGAGGTTGGACCCACCACCCAGCATGATATAATGACCAGACCTCCAGCAGCCCCACCTCTTAAAGGCCTCACCACCTCCCTAGGGACAAGTTGGGGACAAAGTCCTTAACTCACTGGCCTCTGGAGGTCACTTATCCAAACCACAGCACACACTGGAATGTGAGATTATAATGTGGAATGTGATGTTTTAAAAAGCATTTGCTTCCCCTACAGTTTGCCATACCCAGAATACAAATAAAGTTTCATGCCATGTTTACTGGGAGATAATAATGGTACTGACATTAAAAATGTTAGATAGTGACTGAGAGTTTCTAAAAAGTATAGTGTGTGTGTGTGTGTGTGTGTGTGTGTGTGTGTGTGTGTGTGTGTGATGTTTCTAAGGGCCTCATGGATCTGAACATAAAACTCATTCCTCTTGCAATTCTTCATCTGCCTAGTGAACTGCATTCTAAACTCTCATTATGAAACAGATTATTTTTGACATAGTCACATTATCCAAGTACTTATGTAATCAAGAAGCTATTACAAATATTATCTAACATCATAAAAGGCTCTTCAACTTATAGGACCCTGATTATTTAATCTCTTCAAGAATGTTGAGTAAACATTCAGAATTTTAGAAATAACGGTAAGTGGAAATATGATTCTACTAAAAAATAAAAAGAATCGGATCTCAACTCTAAGAAGATCCTCACAAACTAATGATTTGTTACAGTTCTTCCTTGGCTTTTCTTTGACCTTTTCTTAAACCTTGGAAACTTCTGAGTAGATAAAGTGTTGTCACTAAAAGAGATAGTCAGAGATTGCTTTCTATGCCCATTTTGTGAGAAAGCCTCAGAATGTTTCCATAGACTGAGATAGAAACCTGACTCCCTTATCTTCCTATAGTGACCTTGATAGAATGACATCAAGCTATAACTTATTTTTCAATAGTTAATGATTTTATGTTTACAATTAATGCATAATTATTGTATGTTTTTATGGAAAGGAAAAACAAACAAAGCTCTCCAACCATGTCAAGCTTCCCCGTTTGAGTCCTATAAACAGATGTAATTTCTCAATGGAACATGAACTCTGATCATTGCACAACGCGCCTAAGACACAGTAAAAGTTTGCCAAGCCCATCTTTCCTGGATGGAGAAAAGGTTGTCACTTGGCAACATCTGAAAGATGTTGGCCTTCAAGGTAGATATATTCCTGCTTACTTCAGTCTATTCTTCCCCAAGCTCACCCATCCAGATACTATTAATACTGAATAATTTCTACCAAATGTTTTCTCTCAGACATAAGCTTATTTGGAATTTTTTTCTCCTATTCAAACTCTCCCATAATGAATATTTCTCTTATCTAAAATTGCCTTTATATAGGGCCAAGAAATATGAGACATAGAAGAATTTAATTTGCATAAAATAAAATTTTTGTGATGAAGAAAAACAGTGTGATTTTTCTGGAAGCCCAAATAGACTAGGTTAATAATCAGAACTACATCCTATTATTTTGCCTCTCTATATTATTTTTTAGGTAATTTTCACTACATCATTACACTTACAAAGATAAATATTCAACTTTATCAGATCTTCTCACTGAGCGTCTGAATGACATAAGTAGGTTTGGTCATCATCCGTGCACAGAATCAGCCTGGACCTGAGGGAAGAATGTGCTTAAGGAGGGATGCCAATGTTGATAGAGATGTCACAAACCTCAGTACAACCACTATGTTCTAGCTCATAACTTAGCTCCAGGAGAAATTCAACAAAGTGACAAGATCCATTTGCATATGTTAAAATCCCTTCTGCATATCTTCTGCAACATAGAAGATGCCCATCTGTCTTCTCTTGCTTCTCCACTGACTCGGAGCTGATTAGGGTGCAAACAGTATTCTAGGCATTTCGGTTAATTAGAGGCACAATTAGATCTATATTTGAGTGGGAAAAGAGAGGTGAATAATAAAACTCTAGCAAATAATCAAGTCAATGTGTAAGAAGTGGAAATTTAGTGGGGAAATGCAGGACACCTTAAGAGAAAGAAGTAGCAGAAGTAAGATGTGTCGCCTAGGGATCTGGAATTGGCAAACAGAGTGGAATCTGCTGGAACAGTAATGACTAAAGATGTGGAAGAAGTGAGGAACAAGCCAAGTGCAAAAAGCTGAAGGGACTGAGGTGATTGGTCTCCATGGGATCCAGTAGGCCAGCATGTTGAGAGCTAGGGCTGCTACAAGAGTCTAGTGACATCATAGTGACATAGACCACATGGAGGAAGTGAAAAGCATGAGACTCAACAGCCACCATCAATCAGTCACCATTAAGACAGGAAATGAAAGCAAGGTTCAGGCTTCCATTAATGAATGCCTGCTGAAGGGCAGGAACAGTGCTGAGCTCTGCTCTGGGTAACATAACAGCCAGCTCACAGGATCATGACAGCAGCGGCTCACAGCCTTGCAGTAATGAATTACCCAGTCTTCTCTCCAGTACTCTGCTAGCTTGTACTCTGTTTTAATAACGGGGCTGGAATGCGCAAACAGTAACGAAACAAATTACGATGTAGCCAGATTTCTCAGTTGCCTTCTAGGAGTCCTCAGACAATCCTAAAGTGAGTTATTGAACATCTACACACTAAGAATTTTGTGGAAAAACACATGCCCAAAAGACACAAATGGACAGGAGCCCACCCCTACTCTGGGGAAGGAAATTTTAAAATAGAAAATTCCTAGGAAAAATGGAGCTGTCATGGAAAATTCTTATTTGTAACAATGAAAACAGTCATGATTAGTGTTTTTGATGGGCCTATTCAAAGAATGCACCCATCTCTAGTCACGTGAAAGACTATTTTCATGGCACACTGTAACTTATTCAAAGTGTAGAAAGAAGGCCCAGGATCCTCAGGTTACAAACTACCTGTAAGCATTCTTATAACAAAAGGTAAATATTCAAAGAGTAACTATTAAGCAAAATGAATTATTTTCTTGAAAGCACGGGGTTGCCTGCAGGAGATCATGAAGGGCTTCTCAAGGATCTCGCTCCTATTCAAATAAAATGTCAAATACTAAGACATCTTTTAAATTCACAGATGCTTGAGTGCCTGTGCTGAAGATAGGGGAAGCCATCCAGAGTAAGAAAATAGATATTTCTATGGCTACTCTTGAAGCAAGAAGCTTTGGAATAGATGAAAAGTTCTTAGGATGTTAAGTCTTTGGACACTTTACTGGGTCTATATGTGCTTTTATTATTTTTTAAGATAAAATCTTCCAAATGAGGCAAGTTTTCTGGGAAGCATCTAAAAATATGCATGTCATTTTTCATTTTTAAAGGAAGCCAGAAAGATCAATGAAAGAAAACTTAAGTTGAATGTGTGATTTTTCAAATGCGGGAATGCAAATTGGACATATTGAAATGGCTTTCAGTATAATAAGCTAATTTATGTTTCTCTTATGAATAGATTCAGACAAATTGGAGGTTCTGAAGGAAAAGACAAGTTAAAAAGCGGTGAAGTCAAAACTACAGTGTTTTAAAAGAAATCATTATTTCTCCCACATATTTTTAGAAAAATATTATGCTTATATTTAAAAAACCTTTATTGAACAATTAATAAGTTTTGCACACTGAATTATTGGTATATTTTTTTCTATTGGCACAAAAAATCAATGTGTTTTTTTCTTTTTATTTCAAAATTCACAGCAAGGATGGTTCACCTAAGGGATTTGGTATCTCACACAAATTATTAGCTTTTCCTCCATTAAAAAAATCCCTTCATCTATGAAAGAAATATTAGCACAAAAATGCTTCCTTTATCTGTAAGCTGTTAAAATTCCAATATTACAAATTGTAGGAGAAATATCCTAAATGCCATTGAAGTCTTCACTAGTTGGTTAGGCCATTTATATATATATATATACTATAGTTGCTTAAACTAATTTTAAATATTATGTTGATAATTCTACTACACAATCCATATTCTCAATCTCCTTGGTCACAATTGATTAAGCAAGTCTTGTGACCTCACTTAAGATTAGACAATCTGTACACTGATGGGCAATCTAAATTCAATGTCTAAATTTTCTCAATAGTAGCATGCAACTGATTAGACCAGTCTGGTCATCAGTATCTCTATAAAAGTGAGAAGGTAAGCCTCGGGGAATCTTATCATTAATAGCAAGGATGGGAGCTCAACCGTCACAGTACCTGAATCTTAGCAAGCAATAGCTTACGAAGGGGAAACGCAACCTCGAGTTAAGAAAGTGCCTTTTGGTTCATTTCCTCCAAAGCAGATTCTGAGATAGCTTCATGTGTAAGACTTTTATTAAGGAATTACTCTAGTAGATGGCTCAGTGGAGAAAGTTCTGCTGCATGAGCATAAGGACCCAAGTTCAAATCCCCAGAAACCAGGTAAAACAACAAATATGTAAAGTCAAATGAGTTGACATGCTAGTAGCTAAAACAAGTCAAGTGGACAAACCCAGGATCAAGAAGCAAGAGAATGGAGCCTGTCTTAAGAAACAAGAATAGGGTAGATAGCAAAGGCATCGATACAGGGAGGGATTTAAATGAGGACCATTCACACAGGTCAACAGGTAATATGACAGAATTGGCTATGAAGGTTTGTTTTGTGGCCCATTTTTAATGTCCTACGTTGTCTCTGACCTCTAGAAAACACCTAGCCATTCTGGTCCAAGCTAAGAGAAGAAAATTAATTCCCACAGCATTTTTTGGAAGTTACAAGGCAAGACTCTGTAGCATTTCCTCAGTCTCATACTCTTGCTGAGGCTGTTTTATGTTTAACTAGAATTTAATCCTCATGATGGGAAGCCCCATTACAAAGCTAGTTACCTTCATATGAACAGGATTCTTAGGTCTGGTATTTCTGAGCAAATTTGGAAAGCGCAGTTTTAAAGTGAAGGGATAGACTGGCGCTTCCAGGCTCCATATTTGTCCACCAGTCAGGTTGTTCTCTGCAGTACAAAGAGTCATGTGTTTATTTTTTTCTCTATTCTGTCATATTCTCTTCATTATAAGAGTTTAACAAAGATGAGGGTAAGACAGGAGTGTAGGAAAGAGAAAGACATGGAAGGGATAAGAGGAGAAGAAATTCATGCAAAGAAGGAAGAAAGGCATAGACACTGTCCTCCCTGTACTCATACCTTCAGATTCTGGGAGAATATTCTTGCTATCTACATGAGAGATAGGGAAACAACAGGGACAAAGCCATCCATGAGGACCAAGGGCAGGCTTGCTCATTCACATTCCGTTGGAGAGCCCATTGTAACCACTGTTCTGTGCACAGGTATTTGCTATCTGAAATCTACTCTAGGACACTTGCATTGTACAATACTATTCAGGAATCAGGCTGAGAGCCGTTTGAGTTAACTGCTCAGATTCTACCTCATACACACTGTTATCAGTATATATCCGTGTAAACCTTTAACCTGACTCCAGTATCACTTACAAAAGCACAGACAGTTGAGATTCCTTGGCCTCCCGTGCAAGGATTTGCTTTTGTATATCTGTTCTGAAATCATAAATAGTTTTGGAGAGATTATTATCTCCTTAAAATTTAATCTTTGTCTTAACTTCCTGGTTATTATATCTCAGTAAACCCATGTATCTTTGCCTAAAGCTTGTGGTCCATAAAGACACTTTACAGTGCTCTGAAGATCTTCAACAAGGAACTCCAGCAAACTGACTTGCTTACCTATAAAAACAGCCAATCCCTGGTGTGCTACTGGCTAAGTCTGGAAGATGCCAAGTAGTTAAATTGTGTGGACAAAATTGTTTTACTATTAGCACATAAAATAATGTGTGCAATGCTAGGTTCAAGTAAATCCTGAAAACAATGCAGAGTTACTCAAGTAGGTGCCTTGGATCTCCATGGCACCCACGCCAATGGCTGTGCATGCCGTCAACCTCAGCAATGATTACACTAGACATTTCTTATAAACTAACTGTTAAGGAAATAAGAAAAGGGAGAGAGAAACAAGGCAACATTGAGCCACCAGGTAGTTCATCTACTTCTTCATTGCTGGCTGGAAACAGAGAGATATTACTCTGCCTACCCCAACTCACCAGCTATCGCTTCATCTGAAGGTCCACTGAAAGAAAATGACGAAAGAGTTGGTGATGAGGAGAAATTTGAATAGATAATTTGGAATAGACACAAATGCTGAGCATATGGGGCTATAAATGGATGCTTCATCTGAGTGCTAGAAGAATTGAGAATAGTCTGGCGGATAAGATCTGGTAATTTGTGAATGGTAAAAAGTTTTTCTTCAGATACCTCTTTGCTTTCTCAAAGGGCTCCCACCTAATTGGTTATGGCAACACAAATGGAAGTTATGTGATCTCAACAAATTAAATTTCCTCTCAGCAAGACAGTTGTGTCTTGTATCTTATGTTGCTATTGTTCATCTAATGATCCAACAATGACATAAATACCAAGCATTTTCTAGAATATCATACGAAAGAAGGAACGATCAGTCACCTTTACACCGTGTCTGTTTTTGGATGGCAGCCACCTTAGACAGCGTCGCTTTCCAAAAGTGATCCTAGGATGTGCATACATTTTATTTGTGCATGTTTCTGTGTTCTGCCAGCATCACCTCATAATATGTTTGCTGAACACTATTTTTGCCAACATACTTCTCACAGTACTGCATTTATCTGAGCAATTACTCTCACAAATCACCCAGTTGACAACATGAGATTTACTGATTACATCTGTGTTCCCTTACCCACAAGCCACTATCTGAGTACTCTGGTTGAATGACTAATCTTTTCCTGTATTCATGAAGGATGCTGAGTGGCTCTCGCAAGATACAGAGCACACATTGAACAGCACCAATATTGTGGTTGCTTTTCCAAGGCTGTCAGTCTCACAAAGGATCAAAAGAGGAAAGACTTCTTTCACTGTTATTCTTAATGAATTACTTAACACTGTGTTTCTTACCCTTAAAACATTAGATTCCTGTTCTGTGAAGGTCTTGTTTGTTAAGAGTTAATGCATTTACATGCAGACAAAACAAAGTTTGCATCAGCCTAGAAGCTGAGACAACTCTTCTTATCACTGGGCAAGCACTGGAACAACTGATCTTAATTTCATGATACTAGTGAGTTGGTTGTATCCACTGTTGTCACCAGAGAAGACTGCTTGGAGATGGACTTAAGCCAATATAAAGTCTTTATTTGCTGGTCTGGGACTATAGTAGGTAGCACTGAGCCTTTCTCAGGGTGAGCTCTTAAGCACAAAAATCATACCTTGTGTTGACATACTTCAGTTAGCAAGAACAGTTAGCCAGAAGCAGAACTTCATAAGCTAAGAAGAAAGATTTGTACATTTTGAGACTTTCCAGAACCTTATGGACTTTTTTGATATATTAGGCCTTCATTTTGGGTTTTGGCAGGTGGCATTATCCATATGCTAAGTTTTAACACCTTACAGGTACTTCCATCATGGACTCTGTGCTAGAAGCCTACTAAGTCTGGGGTCCTGTTACACAAGAACACAGAGGATCTTTCTGGAACACAGGGCGTGTATAAAGTTGACTCAGGGGAAATGGAGTCTTTGGGTACTTAGTCTCATAAATAAGAGAACTTAAGAATAAAAGCAAACAGAAACTCAAGGACAATTTTATCCCAATTTAAAAGAAAACATCCCCAGGGCAGGCAAACTGTAACCTCAGAAGCTGCCCAGAGGCAGACAATACAGGAAAGAAGGGGAAAAGCCATTCCATTTAAGTAGAGATGGAGGTCAAACACGTGATAGACAAGCAGTTCTGTGACAGTGTAGGAGGCTTTAGAGGAAGAGGAATGATATCCAGGATGTTGGGGAACTCCAATGTGTTAAGGAGAAGCTACTTTTCTGCATAACTCAAAAATAGACAAACTGATAGCGTTGCATTGCTGTGGGGTATGAGCCGCTGCACTGGAAGCAGAAATTCTGGGGGAGCCACAGTATCTCATTAAAGGAATAATTATTCCACCTAACTCTTTAGTATGGTTTAGGGTGAACCTGTCTTCCCAAAGGTGCTCTCGTGACCAGGCAATTGAACCAGCCCAACTGGAATATGAGGTCTCCGTCCAGGCCAGAAATCATATTTGATTGACCAGAAGGAAAGTTGTTTTTTTCTACTTTAACAATATAGCATACAATAAATGATAATATTCAAAACATTAAATATGTGAATAAATCACATACAACATAATCTTCACTCCTCCCCCGATTGCTACTGACTTTGTGTTAGTCTTTGCAGTATATGTATTAAATGTTTATGTCCATTAATATCCTCAACATTTTCCAGATATTGGTCTTATCATTTTCTTTTTTCTTTATTTTTGTTTTACACAGGAATATTTGAAGACTCAGAGATGTTATGTGAGTTATTCCACTTATAGTCCTACTGTGAATTTTTTAGAAGGTAGCACTAAATAAATTTTGGGTTTTGTTGTATACACCATAGAAAGTATCTGAAAACACTAAAGCACCCATGTATTGTGCTCTTTTAAGATTTAGTCTTACATTGGTGTAGATATAGACAATATAGCTGAGATGTTACAGAAACAAATACAGTGATCATAGGATTACACACATATAGGAAATGTAATTGCAGTGGGAAAATGCCAGAGTGGCAAAAATCATTATTCAACATTAATTTGAAACCTATATAAAAATAATGTTTAATCTAGATAAATTTTAATCTAGATAGCTTAAAACTTTTTAACAACAATGTAACCATGCAATTAAAATATTCTTATTATCAGTTCAATATCTTACATTTAGAAATAAGAAGGTATGAACATACCCATTAGGGTTTCCTTTAGTAGAAACACAGCTTTTCTTAGGATTCTAGATTAAATCAACATTTAATGCTCAAAAAGAAGTTTTGTTAAATTCACAAAACATAGCCTACACAATCTAACTCAGGACTTTTGGGTATTCTGCTTCTCCACCTTGGTTCTGTGCTCAGTTCTTCCTGTCCTAAGAGGAACCCACCAGTCTTCTCACTAGTACTTTAATCATTGGAGCATCATTAGTAGTGTGACCACTTCTCAAAAACCACCTCAATGAGATCTTAAGATTTTAAATGTAATAAAAGAATGTTTTCGAAAGGAACTTAGTTTTTGGTAAACCAGAGAGGGTAGAAATGCTTAATTGTGAATTAGAGTACAACACATGTTATGTTGCTTTTTATTTAGGCTTCAGGAAATGTGCGTGTCTTGTGCATTTATTGTTTTCTGTACATTGTTGTACACTCCTGTTATGATAAAAGATTGTTAACTCTGTTTACAAAAAAAAAAAAACAAACAAACCTAAGGCTGAAGAGATGTCTTAAGTGATTAGAGCTTATATTGTTCTTGCCTAGACCCCAAGTTAAGTTCCTAGCACCCATAATCAATGACTCCCAACTATCTATAACTCCAGTTCTGAAGGAGCCAACCCCTTCTGACCTCTGCGAACACCTGCACATACATGGGCATTGTAGGCACAAAGTTATTGTGTGCTATGCAAAGATTATCCTTGTAGTATTTTTCTACCACATGTCAGGCTGTAATTCTTATTGTGAAAATGTTCTGTCTCAATGTTGTGTAAACATTGCTCCTCAATTATTCTGATTGGTCAATAAAGAAGCTGATCAGCCAATGACTGAGCAGAAGAGGGAATTGGACTGACTTCCTCCCAGCCTGAGGGAGAGCAGGGAGGAAGTGGGGATTAGCCGTGGGGAGAGAGTCCAGGAGACATGAAAACACCTGGAGCAGAGAGAGCCAGATCAGTGCTATCATGAAAGTATCACTAGGATTTTGGCTAGGAGGTAGTCAGATTAGTTTAGAGGATTAAAATAGAGTAATACTGCTCAGTTGCTGTGCCCTTAAATCTTGTTAAATAAATCTAATAGTCCAGTCTCAATTATTTGGAATCTTTCTGGGTTAAGAAAAAACTGCACCCACCCACACATACACACACATGCATGCATATGCACACAGAGAGATACATAATTTTTTAAAGAATAAACATCTCTTAAGTACTGTAATTGTGTTTGATCATAACTGAAGCTAAAAGACAAGAGGMTCAAATCTAAATTGCCCCTGCTGCTGCTGCCACCATCTTGAATAGAAGCAAGAAGATAACAGCCCAGAAGTAGGTTCTGCTTTCTAAACTTAACACACAGCACCAGAAGAACTGTTAAGATTGCCTGGCATTAACACTAGCTAGAGAAAAAACATGACTGGCAGTAAATTAAATATCTTAATTTGTTTTGAGTAATGACTTAACAAAGACATTACAACATATGTCTGTAACATTGGAAGAGGATATGAAACTGAAAAAAAAAAGTGTATCTATAGAACCTAAGAAATTGTCTGAAGATGGAAAGATTTGAAATAGATGCCTCAAATCAAATTACAACACAAAATCTTACATTTAATTCCACAGACTCTGTTGAGTCCTATGATAATTCAATAATCTACAAATTCACAGCTCAAATAGGAGCAAAACCTATCAGACAGAGAAAGACATGTTAGCTTGAGCTCAGGCTGTGTTCGGGGCAGAGTATAGATTTCACAGAGATTATTCTCTGCACAGGTTGGTCTGTCTCTACTACAATGTCCACCTTTAGAAGCCACTCTGGAGAGACAAAATCAACTTAATTATCCACAAAAAGCATAACCATAATGTTGCCAGATTTTAACATCATATGAAACAGTAGTAAGGAAACATAATAAATTGGCGTGTGTGTGCTCCGTCTTTTCTAAACAGGAGGTTTTGTTAAGCAAGAGGAAGATTAGACTTATTTCCTTGGCCTGTAGAAGAGAAACAGGATCAGTATACAGAAGATAAAGAAAAATATTTTAACTAAATGTGAAGGATAAAATTATGTTGTGCTGCCCAATACTGAGGGTCTTGCTCTGTGTGGTGGAAGCGTGCTTTGTTCAAATCAAGCAGGTGCTGAAAGGATTCCTGTATCAAATCACATTACAGCCACAGCATGCTAATTTCACTTCATGGTAAAAGTGTATTAAGTATAGTTTCAACTTATTAATATAACTCTACAAACGGATTGGAATGCTCTTGATTCTGCCTACATATTGTTTAAAACACACAGACTGTAACCCTCACACTGATGCTGGAAGGTGGTTGTAAAACATCATTTCATTAACTTCTTACTTAGCTACAGGTAAAAATAGTGATGTTTCACTTTTTAAATCTGAGCCCCAACTTCCCACAGACTTTCATGTTGAACAAGCCCTGTAAAATTGGTTTGAATTATCTACACCTTTTCAAATATGGCCATTTTAGGTTTGACCCTCACAAATTCAAGATGCATTATTTCAAGATACAAAACAAAGCAAAAATTCACAATAGTCATAAGAAATAGAAAATTTTCTTCACTTTGTGAAGCGTGACTGAAAATTAACAGAGGGACATGATCTTGGTTAACATAAAATGCTGTTATTTAAAGAGAAAATCCGTTATTGCGGACAGCAGACCCTGCGATGTGCAGTGCAGTGGGAAGCCCGCACAAGCCCGCACACAGTTTTATAGGAAGTCTTTTCACTCTGTCTTGAACAGAAACCCTGAGCTGGCTACGAGCCGCTTACATGCCATGCCATGGAAAGTGCCGCTGAATCTGGAAGAGATCCAAAGATTAAAAGCATCACCTTAAAATATTTACTGAAGGGCCAGAAAAGTTCATTCTGAGGCTAAGTAGCTCACGTCGTAGAAAACTTTTATCAAAGTTTACTCTAGGGCTGGCTAGGCAGCACGTTTATGGAATATCTAAAACTGAACGCATGATTAGGCAGCTAATGTCTTTGAAGTCGCATAAACTATTCGGTGGCTCCTTAGCATTCATCATGGCTTGTTCTAAACATGAAGTACTTTATGCTATTTTTGGTTCCCATGACCTAGTACATTTCTTCGGCAGAACAATATTAAATTATTCCTGTGAGAAATTATTACAAAAGAAACTAAGATCAAAATATTTTTCTTGTACCTACAGACAAGACTTTTCCAGTCATATTACTTCCCTTCATCTTTTAATGTTTCATGTTAGAAACTGAAGGATACAATATAGCATGCAAGTTTTTATTTGATATCTTTCTTTTTTATTTTATTTATTGAATATAATCTTCATTTACATTTCCAATGGTAAAACCTTTCCCGATTTTCCCCCCTCCCCAAAAAATCCCCAACCCCTCCTCCCACCCCCTGCCTCCACATATATGACCCTCCACCCGACCCAATCCTACTCCCCCCCTTGATTTCCCTTTGTTGGGACATCTACTGATCCTTCACCTGGCCAAGGACCACTCCTCCCACTGATGCCCAACAAGACATTCCTCTGCCACATTTTTGGCTGGAACCATGTGTACCTCCTGGTTGATGGTTTAGTCCCTGGGAGTCCTGGGGCGTCTGGGTGGCCGACATCGTTGTTCTTCCCATGGAGCTGTAAACCCCTTCAGCTCCTCCAGACCACCCTCCTGCTCCTCCATTGGGGACTCCATGCCCAGACCAATGGTTGGCTGCTAGCATCTGTCTCTGTATTTGTAAGGCTCTGGCAGGGTCCCTCCAGAGACAACTATGGCATACTCCTTTGGTATACAGTTCTTGCTGTCCATAGTAATGTCGAGGTTTGGTCACTGTTTATAGGATGAATCCCCAGGTAGGGCAGTCTCAGGGTGGCTTTTACTTCAGTCTCTGCTCCACACTTTGTCTCCTTTATTGCTCCTGTGAGTATTTTGTTCCCTTTATCAGAGGAACCAAAGCACCTCACTTAAGTCCTCCTTCTTCTTGAGCTTCTTGTGCTGACATCTTGCTTTTTAATTTGTGGATATCTGTGAGATTATTTCTGGAGGAGAAAATAAACTGAGTTGCATAAAAAAGAAGAAAAAGATGTTAGGAAAGAAATTCTATCTTCCAGGGTATGATAAAGGTGCCTAATTAGCTGATAAATTTAGGTAAACACTATTCTCATAGTATTCACAAATAGTTTATAAGGCGATAAATACTTGGAAAGCATTTGTGACAATGTCTAATGACAGCTGGTGGGATACACTTTACCCTTCTGACTCTGTGTAAAGGATTTTATTCTAAACTCATAACTAACCACTTTATATTTATTTAAAAACTCTCCAGAAAGCTGAAAAGCATCCAAAAGATAGTCAATAATGAACCAGAGATGCATGTAATTGTGTAACAACTGAAGGGGGCACAACTAAGATTTTAAATTAGCATGTATGGTGGTTAGAATGTGCTTGGCCCAGGGAGTGGCACTTTTAGAAGGTGTGGTCTTGTTGGATTAGGTGTGGCCTTATTGAAGTAGGTATGGCTTTATTAAAAGAAGTGCATCAGTGTTGCCATGGGATTTAAAACCTTCATCCTAGTACGTGGAAATCAGTCTTCTCTTGTTTGCCTTCCAAACAAGGTGTTGAACTCTCAGCTACTCCTATGCTGTGCCTGCCTGGACAATGCCAGGCTCCCACCTTGATAATAAGGGACTGGACCGCTGAACCTGTAAGCCAGCCTCAATTAAATGTTGTCCTTTATAAGAGTTGCCTTGGTCATGATTTCCATTCACAGCAGTAAGACCCTAACTAAGACAGCATGATGGATATTTGAGTGGCATGACAAGATTAGAGTAGCCTTAGGTAAATATTTTTATGTCTTAAAATTTTGTGGAAAATAGTTATAACTATTGTCTTAGTGAAGGTTTCATTTCTGTGAAGAGAGACCATTACCAAGCCAACTCTTTGTTTTTCTATATTCTTTGTTCTAAGCCAACTCTTGTAAAAGGAAATATGTAACTGGAGCTGGGTTACAGTTCCAAGGGTTTGGTCCATTACTGTCAGGGTGAGAAGTATGGTGGCAGACATGGCCGTGTGCCAGAAGACCGTGCTAGAGGAGGAGCCAAAAGATCTACATCTTGATCCACAGGCATAAGAAGAAAATTGTGTGTTTCACTGGGGATAAATTGAGGGTAGGAGACCTCAAAGTCTGCCCCTGCAGTGACATGCTTCCTCCAACAAGGCCACACCTCCTAACAGTGCCACTCCCTATCCAAGCATTCATACACAGGAGTCTATGGGAGCCACACCTATTCAAATCACCACAACTGTCAATACCGATTATAGTTTTGTTTAGGGTAGTAGGGAGTTGACTTGGATTAGTTGCTGATATAAAAACAAGTATTTTATGTTTTCTTTTTACATTAAGTAATAATAATTTAACTTTATAATATAAAGACCAATTTGATCATGTAAAAAGCACCAAGAAATTACTTCAAATATATAGAGTTTTTTTAAATATATAGAGTTTTAATATTTGTATTTTTAAAAGTTTAAATTGTTCAAAGACACAGTAGCCATAATTATTTCTATCTGCATAGGTGCAAATCCTTTGCTGCCATCTTCTGGAACTTAGTAACTGGTGCATGCCAACAGGTTTCTTTCTCCTAGAGAAAGCTTTCCAGAGGAGACAAGGAAAAGATAATTGCATTTTCAAATCAGAGAAATGCTACATGAAAATTGGCTTCTGTGAGTCACTGTATCCCAAGAGCCTACATTTGGCCTATGGACACTCCTTGAATATCTTGAAAATACTGGATATTCATTTTGTCATTTTCTTGGACTTTCTTCAAAACTGAGTTTTGCTTATTTTGTTTCTACAAAACTTATATACTTTAAAATGTAGAAAAACTTTAAATCTTTTATTTATTTGTTTGTTTATTTGTTTATTTATTTTAAACTCCAGATTTTGATTCTTTTCCCAGTCCACCCTCTGACTGTTCCACATCCCATACCTCCTACCAGCCCCCTGACTCCACGAAGATGTCTCCATCTCTCACCCCACCCCCACCCCACAAGACCTCTAACCTCCCTGGGGCCTCCTGTCTCTTGAGAGTTAGGTGCATCTTCTCTGACTAAACCCAGACCCGGCAGTCCTCTGCTGTATATGTGTTGGAGACCTCATATCAGCTGGTGTATGCTGCCTGATTGGTGGTCCAGTGTTTGAGAGATCTTGGTAGTCCATGTTAGTTGAGACTGCTGATCCTCCTACAGGGTCGCCCTCCTCCTCAGCTTCTTCCAGCTTTCCCCTAATTCAACCACAGGAGTCAGAAGCTTCTGTCTATTGGTTGGGTGCAAATATCTGCATCTAACTCTTTCTGTTGTTTGTTGGGTCTTTTAGAGGGCAGTCATGATAAGTCCCTTTTTGTGAGCACTCCATAGACTCAGATAGCCCCCACTCCAATTGTTAGGTAACCCACATGAAGACCAAGCTACACATTTGCTACAAGTGTGTAAGGGTCCTTGGTCAAGCCTCTGCGTGCTGTTTGGTTGGTGGTTCAGTCTCTGTGAGCCCCCATGTACCCAGGATAGTTGACTCTATAGGTCTTCTTTAGTGTCCTTGACTCCTCCAGCTCCATCAGCCCTATCCTCCACTCTTCCACAAGACACCCCGAGCTCCACCTGATGTTGGACTGTGAGTCTCTGCATCCGTTTCCATCCGATGCTGGACGAAGCCTCTCAGGAGATAGTGATGCTAGGCTTCTGCCTACGAGCATATCAAAGTATCATTAATAGTGTCAGGGGCTGCCTCTCTCACATGGGATGGGTCTCAGTTTGGAGCAGTCATTGGTTCGCTGTTCCCTCAGTCTCTGCTCCATCTTTATGCCTGTGTATCTGATAGGCAGGATGAATTTTAGGTTAAAGGTTTTGTGGGTGGGTTGATGTCCCCCTCCTTCCACTGGAAGTCCTTTCTGGCTATACGAAGTGGCCACTTCAGTCTCCATATCCCCTGCTGGTAGGAATCCCAGCTTGGGGCAACCCCATAGACTTCTAATGCTTCATAGATTTCTTGTGCTCTGATGGCATGTTAAAACAGTTATGTACAAGCAATGTATATTTGCTCTCTACAGTTCACAAAACGAGGAGCTGTGTAACTTCACTTGAGATCAAAACATTCCCTTGTAGATGTTAGGGATCTACAGACTCACGAGGAAAATTACAACTCATCAGGACACCCCCCCCCCAATATTATACAACTTGCAAACAATGGCTGGGAGAGAAGAAACTGTTTGATGTAGCTATGTGCAAGTTGTATAGGGAACTGTAATGATGCAGCTTTAGGATGCCACTGGTCATGCTAGAGTGGACTTGCTAGTGATGGATTTGCTGGAGTCATACATGCTTCTGTAAATAAATCTAATAAACTCTGATCGGTTCGACAAGCTAGATATGGGACAAGTAATGTCGTTGCTCTGTCATTGGTTTCATCTGAAATGGATAGATGGGACTGCAAGTCTGGAGCATATAAAGGATAATCCATAAAAACTGGTGGAATCCCCTGGCTATGGTCCTGTGTCTCTCCAACCTCTGTTTTCACTGTGACCACATCTGGAACCCTGAACTTCTCCTGTGTAGATTCCTGTGGTTATGTTGGTTCCTCCAAAATCATAGAGGATATTTCCTCCACTCTGTAATGATAAATCTAATTAAAAACAAATAAGGCAATATATTTTACAAGTGTTAGAGATTAGACTGTGGACCTTCCCTGGTGGCAGGTCTATCCACTTAGATTGCTAGTTAAGAGCACCAGTTCTACGTTAACCTAACTGGGTCTGATTTTTCTCTACTCATTATTAACTGAAATAAACATACTGGGAACAACTAAGTTTTCTAGACCTTTATTTTCTCACCTATAAAATGTGAATATACAAAAAGGAGATATTTCACAAGGGTAGATAAAGTTTAAAATAAATGATTACTAAAGCAGAAAGAATTATACTGGGCCCAGCACAGTTAGCAAATGTTCTAGTATTCACTCAGACCATGTTTCTAACTAGAACAGCATCTATAGTGACTACTGACTTAGCACATTAACAAAGACAGTTTGCTCAAAATGAGCTCCATTTCACACTAAACAATCATGTTTCTCTTGCCGTATAAAAGTTCTGATATCTCTATGTAACATGCAAAGGTACATAGTTACATTTATCAACTTGCTTTTCTCAAAACAGAGAGATTCTCCAAAATTAAAAAAAAAAATGACTTGTTTGGTAACAGCAGATCATTGTGATTGGAACATGTACATGACAGTCAAATTATGAACATATGAGAGGATGTTGGAGAAAAAGACCAAAATAAGGAATTTTGAAAGAATCATCTTCAGTCTCTGATTAATAAAACGTGTGATGTTATTTCCATTCTGAACAGACAGGTGCTGGCCGGATGTCCTGCAGAAATACTTCTATCCTSAGGTGGCATCTGAAGCTGAGGGTTATGCAGTCTTYAGCGGTATCAGTCAACCATGCAGAAGTCTTTCACAAYATCAAAGCATTATTTGCTTTTAAGGTTGACCAAAGTGACTCCATTTTGATTCTAATAATGTTGRCATTTCTTTCAAAATAGTGAYGTTGAGTTTTTCMCCACATACATGGRAAAATACACTKAAGTCACTAMGATCATTACAGCAGRGTGGCTTTCCTTGAGACTCTGATGTACCYCTTTGTGAGTTCCTCCCTGGCCACAGTGCACTCACYCCACAATTCTACAACTTGTATCAGAACTCAGCCTTCATCCCGCAAGAGCTGTGGGTCTTATAGCACACCACCCAGTGCCCATAGACTGCTTCATTTATCATCCCATGATGATTGTGAGCACAGACCCTTGTTCCCTTAAAATTTTTATTTGATCTCTAACCTGTACTACAAGCCTGATAAGTGAGGATAAGGAGCTGTTGAATAAAAGTCACATCTCAATTTCTTTGTGAAGTGAAAGGGGGTCTTCTTCTACCTTGCATCCTGCCCAAACCAAGCACACACACACACACACACACACACACACACACACACACACACACACACACCAAACTCAACAGGCAGTAAAAGCTGAATAAACTCCCACAGTGTACTATCTTGAGTGCTAGCTAAAGGCAGTTTCTGTGCTTACCCACTCAAAACTATGGTTGGGTGGGGTCCATATACTGGACTTCTGGTCCAGCCTTCTCTCTTATACTGAATACTCAACTCAGACTCACATCTGTAACAACTGAAATGCTGCTAGGAAGAATTCTCCTTAGTGTCKCTTGTTTTGTGCTTGTGGCAAACAATCATCTGAACCACTCCCATTGTGTTCAACCATGCCCTAGAGGTAGCTGGAAACTCAGTGTTCTCCATCGTTGATGTTGTAAGTTTCTGTAAGTCATGCCTACATTAGACTTATATCAGTCAAATGGATACCAAATGAATACAGCCCTTACACATTATCTAAAAATTAGTTCTTCCCATTTGGATACCTGCTGCGGGTWCAGGGGCTTTAGCAGAATCATATATGTTAATAAAATGTAGGAGAGAAAAGTTAACAGTAACTGGTGAAAATGGAAAATCTTTTCCTTTGTGCAGATATTCACTTAAAAGTAGTTAAAAACAACATAATTARCCAAAACAAATTTACCAAGCAAGAACAAGTTGAAAAGCAAAAACTAGGCTTTTTTAAGGAGTTATTGCAAATATTACTTCGAAACCTTTTTCTCGCTGTACTTCATAATTATTTTTGTGAATTCGAATTTTCTATATGCTGATTTATTAAATCTGTTAGTGTTATTTTTAAAAGAAATATTGTGGATATACAAAAACAAGTTTAGTTATTAGCCAATGAATTGATTTTGATATACCTTTTTCAAGTTAAAAATAGGTGAAATCTCTGTAACTTTAAAAGGTTAAGTGTTTTGTGTATTAATATTTATAATTAAATGACAACGATTCTGATTCTGTCAGCATTTGTCTAGCCTTGTCGCCTGCTTTTTATTTGCTGACTTATTTTTTAACCAGATTATCCGCTAAATATAGCAAGAGGAAACTTTCCATCAAAGATGTGAACCAGGCTCTGGGCTGCGTGTGTGCGTGTGTGTGTGTGGGGGGGGGGGGGATATTTTAGCACATAAACCCTTCCCTGCTTATAGCCGCCCAGCCCCCCTGCTGCTGAATGCAATTCTAAACATTTCCCAATATTTCGCTATATATTCACCGCAATCCTATAAGGAGGCAGTCTTATAATTGCTAGTTTCTTATCTAATCATAGAGACCTTAATTTTTATATGCCAAGAATCAAACATGCAGTTTGACTCCGAAAATTGCAAACGTCACTACCACGTCATTCTGTTGGGTCCGCTGACACAGCACTGACTCACGCACTGCACTTCCGAACTAGCAAAAGGAAGCTTTGCTTCGTGGTCACGCAAGACCTGCCTATAAACAAGGAATCTGAGCCGAAGCAATCAAGGTTCCTTGTGGCGTGATGGCAGAGGGCAGGTCTTGTTTCCTAGGTAACAGCCATTGCACACCAGCTGATAGGGCACCGCACTCCCAACACCTCCACCAGTGATGTCACTTCCTTGGTCTGGGCGGTTGTCCCAGCGACGCAGGCGGAAAGGTGGTGTTGGGTACCCTAGAGACTAGGCTGTTGGAAGTCACTTCCTCCCGGGGACGCTGTTGCCTAGCAACCCCCTTCCGCCTCCATCTTTTGCCCCGCCTCCCGCTTATTCCTATACCTGGTTTCCGAGACCGCGAGGCCCGGGCCGGGGGCCACACCTGTGCCGGAGCATAGCCGCTGGGTTCTCAGGTGGTCACAGGGGCCCGGGTGCACGGGGAGCGGGGTGGATGCAGGAGGCGCGGGCCGTGGTACGTGGAGGAGCCGAGGGGACCGCGCTGGGTGTGCGGGGAGGGGCCTGGCGCGTGCTGGGCCGGGAGCCGCGCGGAGCTGGGGACGCGGACGCCACCTGGCCAGCCCGGGGCGCTCTGGGCGGTGGCCGGAGATCCAAAAGGGCCTCCGACGTCGCGCGCTAGAAGCAGAGACTTTAATGCAGCCTGATGTGATGCAGCTTAGCGTGGAGATGTCGTTCTGTGTGTAAGAGCAAACAAATGGCTTGGGAAAATGTCGCTGCTGCTCGTGGTTAAGCATTGTTTTGAATACTGTTATATGCAAGCCATTTCCAGGACTGGGAACCTTGACAGTTCTCCTGGTTGCGGTTGGTGGTGGCAGCTGCACTGCTATGTATTTTTAATAATGGAAAGGTGAAATTGTTTAGCAACATTTTTTTTTATTATGTAGTTCCTTAAAATAGGTGTAGAACAATAACTTCCTTATGAATTTCCTTTTCGTGAAAACAAATTTGTTGTGAAAATTTTATGTCCTTAACAAAAAACGCTGTTATATTTTTAGGTGAACATATTGTGCAGTGGTTAGAGCGATTTCTCTTTATTTGGAGCAGGGTTGGGGGGCATTAATCCCAGGAATAGAGTATCCGATCATGTAAATTCTTTTAAATATTTGTGTATATATTTCAGCCATCATCAGAGGTTGAATGGGTTCTTTCAATTATTTATTGATTGTTGTATAAAAGTAGAGAAAAAGGATCCACCATGTCGGATGAAATCTTCAGCACAACTTTGGCATATACCAAGAGCCCAAAAGCTACCAAGAGAACTTCTTTTCAGGTAAAATATGGCAAAGCCTTTGGTTTTGACTGTGCTGTCACTGAGCGCTTGCAGGTTCTCACAGGATCTGGCATGAAGCGGGAGGAGTCCTTGCTTCACGTTTAGTGTGTTGTAGGTCATATGTCAGCTTTGGTCTCCAGTACTATGACACTCGTCTGTGGGATCCTTCTTCAATATTGGCTTCCAGGTTGAAAGCCGAAGAGCGGCTTCAGAGCTCATCTCTCTCTAGATTTTGGTTTTCTTCCGTAAGCGTCACAAGGTCTTACTGTGCGGACGCTGCATCCAACTCTTGTTCTGAGTTTGCCACATCGATGATGGCCATCTCTGTAATACACTTAAAGGACCAGTTCGAGGCTCAGGGTGTGCCTCAGCAGTAGGCTATGTGCCCGTCATGCCTGTCAGACCCAAACATTTACCTCCCTCAAAATGTACACGTCTCTAACAGAATGTCAGTTTCTAATAAATCCAATCTAAATTGATACCCCTGTCATTCACTAGCATTTAGCTCAGATTGTAACCTGCAATTAATTTATCTAATACTAGTAGTCACTTCCTGTTTAACTCTAAATCCCAGAGGAGATGGCTCAGTTTTGCACTGAGTCTGATGACTTGGGTACATTCTACGGCATAGGCTTGGAGTAAAGTTAGGTGAATGAAACTTAAATGGGAATGCAGAATAATCGAGTATTATTTGTTTAAAGAGCTCTTCTAAGTATGAGACATCCCTGCCTGAATGGGAATTGACATTACTGATCTCATTGCAGGATGAGCTGATCAGAGCGATTACAGCCCGGTCAGCCAGGCAGAGAAGCTCCGAATACTCGGATGACTTTGACAGTGACGAGATTGGTATGTAAGGGACTAGCCAAATGAGCCAGTGTCCGGGGTTTTGCTTCCTTGGTTACATTTCACCCATCCCCTAACCTCTCATGACAGATCACTGCCTATGAATTCGCTGGTTTCAGAATCCTGTGTGCAGGGAGTTAGGAAGGCACTCTTAAGTTTCAAGCTTACGGATTACCTCTGCTTATTTCTGAATGTGAGTTTAAAAGTATTACGAGGTGTACAGTACAATGTTGTCTTAGGACTACGCTATCTTAGGAAGTAGTTTCTTCTTTAAGTTTAATTTTAGGAGTTGTACATCTGTATTGCCACCAGAGTTGAAAGGATTAAACGGTGGTGCTTTGGTAATGCTTTTGTGACACCGACCAGACCTGGGGCTGTAAGAGTGAGTATGGTAACTGATTTTCTGTTGCTGGTATAAAACGTCCCAAGCAAAAGTGACTTACAGAGAAAGAGTTCATTTCGGGTGACAGTTCAAAGGGATGTGAGTCCTTCGTTGGGGGGCGGACATGGCAGAAATTTGATGGATTGGAGGCAGGAGCAGGAAGCTGAGACGTGCCTTCAGCTGCAGACACACAGAGCAGAATGGGACCAAAATTGTGTCAAGGCTGTGACTGCTCAAAGCCCGCTCCCAAGGACAGACTTCATCCTTCATCCACAAGCCAGGACCTTCTCCCCAAACGGTGCCACCAACTGGGGACTGGGTAGTCAAGGTCCGGAGCCCATGGCCAACAGGCTCATCCAAGCCACCATATCCCACTCTCTGTAACCCGTAGACGCGTGGCCAGTGCAAACTGCAGTTAGTTAAAGTTCCCCATAGTCTTTACCATTTCCTGCACTGTTTGACATTCTTCTGAAGTCTCTCCTGAGACTCAGGGCAATTCGTTGTAACCTCCTGAAAAAAATCAAAATGCAAAATACATGCTTCTGTCATGTGATGGGCTAGGATATATGTACGTATATACATACATGCATACATACATACAGACAGACAGACATTACTATTCCCGACAGGAAGAATGTGGACATAGAAAGGACATAGTGGACTAAAGCAAGACTGAAACACAGCGGGGCAAACTGGAAGCCCCAATGGCTCCGTGTCTAGTGTCTGGGACTGTGGCCGGCTCTGCTCCTCGAGCTCCCCTGCCTGCCGCGGGCGCGCGCGCGTCTGCCTTGCGGTTCTAACCCCATGTGTCACTCTCTGGCCGAGCTCCCGTGTTCTGCACCCGTAACACCTTGAGGTCCCCAGCACAGCCCGAGCTTCACTCTCACACTTTGACACAGCGGCCTTTTGCCCTCTCAGGGCTGACATGCATATACCGCCCTCCCTGCCTTAGCTCGCCTGGCCTAGGGGCCTCTCTGGTACCCACAGGAGGAGAGTCTGCGATCCCCTCACTCTTCCCTACTTTGTGCCTCCAAACTCAGTACCGGGTGGATGACACTGTCAAGTTTGGCTGCCAGCTTGGGACGGGCATTCACTCGCGTGAATCACACCCCTTTTGTCAAGTTGCTCTCTGGAAGCAGAAAATTCCTTAGGCTCTTTCACAATTGGAAACGCAGCTCCTTAGCTGGGAGGGGACTTACCCTGAGGGTGCCCTTCCCTTTGCCCCAGTGCAGCGCTGGGGGCCTCTAACATTGTTTCCCAGTGATCTTTTCCTGTCCAGTCTGGATTTCTTTCTGCCCTATAGAAGCAAAACCAGATTCAACAGGATGCTGTCTTCAAGTTTTCTCTACTAAGAAATTATTCATTACTTAAAAAAAAAAATTTATTGACTATATTCTTCATTTACATTTCAAATGTTATATCCTTTCCCGGTCCCTCCCCCAACCCCAGGAAACTCAACCCATCCTCCCACCCCCTGCCTCCAAGAAGATGCCCCTCCGCCCAACCCACTCCCACCCACCCCCCTCGATTTCTCCACGCTGGGGCATCTATCGAGCCTCCATAGGACCAAGGACCTCTCCTCCGACTGATGCCCCCCACCCCCCACAAGACAAGGCATTCCTCCGCCACACTTGCGGCTGGAACCATGTGTACCCCTTGGTTGATGGCTTAGTCCCTGGGACCCTGGGGGGTTCCGGTTGGCCGACATCATCTTTTTAATTTAGTGCATTATTTGCTTTCTGTGGCTGGGATAAGACACTAGCCAGCACCAGCTTGTGGAGGTGAGGGCTTATGTGGCTTCCGTTTTCCCATAATCCATCACTGAGGTGTGTCAGGGCAGGAGCTCAGTCAGGAACCCAGACCTAGGACCTGAAGCAGACCCAGCGAAGGAACACTGCTAAGTGTCTTACTCCTCTTCAGCTTGTTCATCTGGCTTTCTTGTACTACCCAGGGATGACATCGCTCACAGTGGGCTGGACCCTCCCGTGTCAATCATTAATCAAGAAAATGTCTTAGATATTTGCCCACCGGACAGTCTGTCGGACACAGTTCTTCACTGTGTTTTCCTCTTCACACAGACTCTAGTCTGTGTCGAGTTAACAAAAACTGGCCAGCACACTTATCCCCAGGCAAGGGCTCATGACAAGGGCCAGATTCTTCACCAAGATAACACAGGAATGGCCTCTATCCTAGATGCCGTTAAAGTCCTTGCTTCCTCCTGAAACTTCCTGACCTCTACAGTTCCGATTATTCTCAGAACATCCGTCTTTAAGGGTTAACTCTATTCTAATCCAAAGTTCCAAGGTGTTCCACATTCCTCTAAAGAACGGCTTGGCCTGCTTTATGACAGCAGCAGTCCACTCTCCAGGGCCAACCTCTGCAGTAGTTACTTTTCTGTCGCTGTGATAAAACACCACCACCAAGATGGCTTACAGAAGAAAGTTTACTTAAGCTTATGGTTAAAGAGAAGCCAGTCCGAGGTAGGAACAACATGGCAGAACATTGCAGGCCTGCATGGCAGGAGCAGGAAGCTGAAAGGGATCATCAACAGCAGACAGGAAGCAGAGGCCGAACTGGAAAGGGGCCAAGGCTGTGCACTTCCAAAGCCTGCCCTGAGCGATGCAGTTCCTCCACAAGGCAGTGGGAGATCTCCCCTCCAAACAGTGCCACCCACTGGGGACCGGGTGTTAAAGTCACTGAGCCTTTGTGGAACATGCTCAGACCACCAACGTGGGTTATTTTGAAAAAAAGACCCTTCACATCAATACATTAACTTGCTTTCTTTTAAGTGAGCAAATCCTTGTACTTTAGGTTTCGGGTATAATCATGGAGAATTCTGACTTTGAGATTAAGTGTGTTATTTTGTAATATTCACTGGATAAATGTTCTCTGTAAAAGTCCTCTGAATAGCCATTAACTCCTGTGTGTCTGGCTAGGTTGGCCTTCTGTATTAGACTGTAATCTTTTGGGATCGGTGCTATGCTGAACAGTCTCTGAGGGACACATCCTCCCCCAGGAAACCCCATGCTATTGGCTCTTGGTAAACATTTTGAATAAGTTAATGAAACTCAGATTCTATTTGATAGTTGCTAATGAGGCCTACCTAGATTAGCTGTTTTGAAGAGTTACAAACTAAAAATGGACCTATCTGGGGTTACAGGCTTATTTCTAGCCATTTCTGTTTTTGAAGGAAGTCTTGCTTTTCAAAGAAATAGAGTATAACCTTTGTATGTTTAAAATACACTGTTGAAAACACCTTTTCTTGTTCCTATTTCAGTTTCTTTAGGCGAATTTTCAGATACCTCAACAGATGAAAGTCTAGTTAGAAAAAAGATGAATGATTTTCATATATCTGATGATGAGGAAAAAAAATCTCCAAGACTGTCTTTTTTGAAAACCAAGAAAATAAACAGGGAAATATCCAAAGATGGTGTAGACTCCATCATTCTGGACAGTGAAGGCACATCACCAGATGCCCAAGAAGACATGACTGGAAATTCCTACCCCAAATCTCAAAGCGATGATCGAGAAGTTGGCAGAGAGATCTTTACAGTGAAGCCTGCGCCCAGGCTGCCCCCCGTCAAAGGAAGCACATCTTCAGGTAACTGGGGAAATTACTGTCATGTTTCTAGAATATCCGTTTCAGGATAACCTGTCACAAAATGCTTTTCTCTGGTGGCTAGTATATTTAACTTTCTAGCTTCCCAGCCATAACTTAGTAACCATAGCTACAAAGGCCCATTGTATGTTCACTCTGGAGTCTGTGCTGGGGCTGGAGAGATGGCTCATACTTGACATGGTAGTTGGTACCGGTAACATCAGGTAAAACTTTATTTCAGATGTATGTTAAAGGACAACCCTTCCCTCCCTGTGCATCCTGGGAACCTTACAAGGATAAAAATAGAGCAGAGACCACCAGAAAAGTGTCCAAGGCATGACTACAAAAGCATTGCTACGTGTTGGCTCTGTGTGACTCAGGCAGAAGAGTTTCAGTTGCTCGAGAGCTTCGTGAGTAGGAGGGCAAACCTGCTTTTCTTGTCCTGCAGAACTGCTTTAGAAATCTTTTGAAGTATCCAGAAAAAGCCATCAAATGTAAGCAGACAGCATAAGGAGGCTGGACTGACTTCCAACCTCAGCTTTCCAAGTGTGGTGGCGTAATCATAGGTGGTAAGGAACATAGTTGAACTATGTTATTAAGACTGTATAAGGACTCCGGGTATTGTACCGTGATCGAGTGCTTGCCCATCTTATGTAGAGAGTCCTACATTTGATCGCAGAACCAACCAGAGAGATAAGTTAAATAGGAAGACAGAGAAGAAATGTGAATATAGCAGCAAACTTTAGTCTGGATGTGTATAATTATCAGTTTACTGTAGGTGCCAAACAGTACTCCACCTAGTTAATACGTTTTTAAAGCTATGCTAGAGCCTGATATATTAGTGCAGACTTGAAGTCCTAGAACTCTAGATCGTGAGGCAGGAGAATTTCTGTGTGTTTGAGGCTAGCCTGCGCTATATAGATGTGGACTTAAAAACAAGACCTTGGCTAAACTACTGGGAAAAGTGGGTGGGGAAGCTGCAGTAAAGGTGAATTAAAATGAGAAAGGCAATACTCCGTTCTAACCACAAGGTGGCAGCAACATCCGCGTGCACCAACTGGTGTGGGTGGGTTCAGTTTTTCCAAGCTGAAAATCACTAAGTAGAAAATCTCCTTAGGGTTGAGACAAAGCATTTCAAGTGAAAAGAACTTACTTTTTTTCCTGAGCACTTAAAGCATTTCTAGAAATAGAATTGGGGCATAAAATATACTAAAGTCATCAGGTGTTTTCAGTGCAAAGAATAACAAATGAAGCTGGTGGCCCTAAAACATGCCATGCACAGAAAATTCCTGAAGCATCTAAATGAAGGATGAACACAGGGCTAATTCATTCACGAGAAGGGGAATGTACCTCCCTCCTGGCTTTAGCTGTACTCTCTAATTCTTCAGTATCTTCTTTCATGGAGTGTTTGGAACTTGATATTTGTAATGTGAGGCGTAGCTCAGTGGTAGACCATGGCCAGCCCCTCGGGAAGCCTCTGGTTTCTCCCCGCCCCACGAATTCCACTGACGGCTTTCTCCGCCCCTGCTTACCTTTGTACGGACTGTGGTAACCAGACTCTGCCTGGCGGAACAGCAGTCACAGGGACTGTCACTGTGGCTTTGTTGCTAGGGTCTCGCAGGTGCCACGGTTAGGGTGTTTGTGCTTTCGTCTCAGGTCTACGGTTAGTGGAGCTGTTAGCCTTGGGCATGATTCAACCTTGACCTCATTTAATTCATTCGTAAAAAGGAGATGGTAGTTTAGACACTTCTAAGAGCTTCAGTACTCAGGAGTTAAAACTCAACAATTAAATTATTTTCTACGTTTGAAGTGCTCAGAACAGGACTAGAATAAGTGAAATGTTGTTAATATTTAGCATCTTTTCATTAGCAAGTTATCGATTTGTGTGTGTATTCAGAACTCATTATGTTTCTTGTGCTACAAACTGATGATGAACAAGAATAGAAGATGAAAACAGCTTACCAGTCGGCCAAGACCTTAGCATTTAGCAAGAAACTGTAGAAAAGTTACAGTAAGAATGGCAGAAAGCGGATGTCTGAGTCACCTAAATCGTCAAGGAAGGTGGAGGAGGAGGAGGAGGAGGAGGAGG
>BDUI01000060.1:117532-132532 GCA_002335545.1 Apodemus speciosus | reverse complement strand
CCAGGCCCTGTGCCTCCTCTTTCCCTAAAACAAATACTGTCAGAGTTAGGACAGTATGCCTTCATCGTAACTACAATCACATTTGCAAATATGGTACATACAGACACAGGTCACTGGGTGGACATGAGTTGGGAAGGGGGCTCAGTTTATAGAGGTACGGAGTCCTAACCGTAAGTCTTTCTCTGTATTTCCATACGCCCTAACCTTAACGACTGTGATGTGTGCGTGCTAATGTTTGTTTGGAAGTAGCGGCACAGTATGACAAAAGCCTCCCGAGATCATAACCCAGCATCTCCCCACTGCCCCAGCCCTGCTCTTCCTCGCAGGCTTTTCCTCAGCCTTGTCAGCACACTGCTGGTGTTTCAGGTTGGACTTGGTGTCTGTAAGTCACGCAGTGTTTCTATGCTCTGAGGTGGCCTTGAGGCCTCCTTCATGTGGTCTGACATAACCCATAATGGCGAACTTCTATCTTGCTGGACACGATTTTTTTTTTTGCTGGACACGATTTTTAACAATTAAATGTTCCCCACTGCTCACTGTAAGTCTCCCTGGCTCTTCTCTGATACTTTAAGGTCACTCTCAGGACTAGACCAGAGCCTCTCTCCTGGGTGTGGAACCGTTGTCTCAACTCACTGCTTGGTTCCAAGAGCCCAGTGGTTCCCAAGCTCCTTCGTTGCTGTGTAAGCTCTCACATAGTGTCTCGCCTCCTCCTCAGCCCCAGATATCATGCCAGATACCGAGGAGGTGAGAGTGGGAGGCATTGGCTTCCTCTCTGTCCTCCCCTTGCCTTTCTTCAGAGTGCAGACCGGGTGTTCCTGTTACTCATACGTGTTCCCACTGAAACCATGATTGGCCAGTTGTCATTTTTGTGATTTGGTTTGTTACCCTTTTGTTAAACCTCTCTCTCTCCTGTGTGTGTGTGTGTGTGTGTGTGTGTGTGTGTGTGTGTGTGTGTGTGTGTGTATTAATGATATTGTTATGAATTTTTTTCAAGATGTGATCAGGCTTAAATGTTAGTCAGATGGGATTATCTTTTATTGTGTTTGTGTGACTGTTATTGTGTTTGTGTGTCTGTTACTGTGTCTGTGTGTCTGTGTCTTCTCTCTATTTGTTACAAGTTTGTTATGAAACATAGTTATGAAAAGTTAAATTAGAAGGTTCACCGGAGTCTTCTTTACAGAGACATCTGGGCCATCAACTTTGTTTTTGTTTTTTTGTTTCTTTCTTATTTCTGTCTTGTTTTACATTGCATCTATTTACTCTTTTTGTTCATTGCCTTTGTGCACCTGTGCATGCTTTGGCTTGCCTGTGGTGGACAGAGGGCAAGTTTGTGAAACTTAAAATCTTCTGGCCTCTCATGGGTGGGGATTGAATGTAGGTGGTCAGGCTTGTGAAGCAAGCGCTCATCTCCTGAGCCATCTCACTGGCCCTTGGCGTTTCCTTCCTGAGAGTTTGGCATGTGCTGTCCAGGGCATAAGGGAGTGTCCGGTCCCCAGGAGCTGAGGTTACAGATGGTTGTGAGCTGCCCACATGCCTTTTGGGAGCTGAGCTGGGGTCCTGTGGAAGAGCAGGAAGCACTCAACCCTTGAGCCAACTTTCTAGAACTAACCACAGTGTGAATGATTCTCTTGCCTCTGGGAGTCCTCGGGGCTAACCTTATATGGTAATACTTTTTAACAGGACTCGCTCTTACAAAGTCTGACCTCATCTTCCCTCAAAGAAAGCCCTGGAGGTGGCATGTCACCAGGATCTCAGGAAAAGGCGCCCATAAAAGGTAGTTACACCTCTTACGATACCTTCTGTGTGAGCTCCGTATTACTTAGTGTCCTGTATTTTGATTATTTATGGGAAAGGTATTTTTGTTTGTCTGCGAGTTTTAATCCTGACTGCAATTGACTGGGTGACTTCAGAACACAGAAGTTAATTTCCCAGTGCCTCTGATTGCCCAATGTTCCTGTCTCAAAAGGCTCTTTTGAAAATTAAGTGTTAACCTGCTTTTATGCCTCCAACATACTGGCGAGGACAGCTGGGGAGATCATTTATAAGGGGAACCTTATATATAGAGTGTGTTGCTTTAACCATGCAGATAACACAACATAATACCTGGACCATAGACACGTGGACAGAGTAGCAAGCCTCTCTGGGCCTGTGAACTACCCTTAGATGGCCATGGTTGTGACAATTTTAAAAATTAAGAATGTATATGGAGCCCTGAGATCACTGAGAGTGACCTGTGTACTGTTAATGCCATTTCTGTTGTTCGTGTTGTAACCTGTAGCTCAGTACAGCTGAAAGCAAGGGTTGTTTGTAGAGACTGTGGTGTGTGGCTAGCATTCCTTACGTGGAATTCAGTCACGTGCCTAGCCATTGCCCAGAAGGGAGAATCTCAGTTGAGGGGTGCTTCCATCAGGGTAGCCGGTAGGCAAGCCTGTGGCTCGCTTTCTCGATTAATTAATAGGGTAGGAACCACCCCACTATGGGTGATGTCACCCCCCCCCCCCGAAATGGTGGTCTTGAGTTGTATTAAAAAATAAAAAGGCTGAGCCAGCCATGGGTGCAAGCCAGCAAGGAATAGCATTCTTCCTTGGGCTCTGCTCCAGGGCCAGCCTTGAGCTTCTGCCCTGGCTTCCCACAAGAGTGGGCTGTGGTCAGAACACGTAAGCCGGGTAAGCACTGTCCTTCCCAAGTTGTTTTGCCGAGTATTTTATCACAGCAACAGAGAGGCAAACATGGATAAATACTTACTATATAGTGTAATTTTTGTCATTTTACAGATTAAAAAAAAACAAAAAACAAAAAACTGAAGTGCAGAGATATTGAGACACATACCTAAGGTCAGTAGTGGTGACACGTAGTTTGACTCTGACTCYGAAGTCCTGGTTCTTTTCACAGCTCCAAAGAGTGCAACAGTGAGTCCAGTCATGGGTGTACTTCAAATTGGAACACAGCAACTGTAACGAGGAAGTGATTTTTAAACTTAGTTATCCCCCCACCCCCATCCCCTGTAGCCCCAATGAACGCAGCAGAACTAAGACTTTGCAGTGACTGGAAGTTAGATCTTGGTGGAAATCAAAACCGCTATCAGACAGGGACTGTTGGCTCCTTCTGTTGGACGTCTCAAAGTGTTATGGAGTCCACATAAATAGAAGCAGGTCTGTGAAAGCCAAATTTGGTCTTCTGATGTGGCACTTGAGCCTCTACTGAGGAGGCCTGAATGTGCAACAAGCTAGGCCTGGATGCCTTCTTCATGTGAGGTGCATCCTGAAGGGGTGAAGATGGCCTGCCCCTGACTAGACCTCTGAGATGAATTGCATCAATCTGTGCATCGTAGGGTTTTATTGCATGTTAGACACAGCGTATCACGGCAACTCCTATAAAGGCAAACATTTAATGGGCTGGCTTGCAGTTCCAGGGGTGTGGTCCATTCGAGTCAGGGTGGAGAAGCACGGCGGCGTGGAGAAGCACGGCGGCGTGCAGAGACACGGTGCTGGAGAAGGAGCTGAGAGTCCTCCATCGTGATGCGCGGGCAGCAGAAGACTGTGTGCTGCACATGCATTAGTATAGGGGACCTCAATGCCCATCTCCACAGTGCCACACACCCTCTAACAAGGCCACACCCATTCCCACAAGACCACACCTCCTAATGGGGCCACTCCTAAGGGCCAAGCATTCAAACACCTGAGTCTGTGGGCATCATACCTATTCAAACCACCACACTGTACTTCTCCTCCAACCTGTGCAGTTCACCTGAGCTGTTTGCCTTCTGCATGCTCTTTTAGCTTCAGATACCCGGACTTTATGAATGGATAGTGTCTTCTCAGTTACTTGATTTGCACATACATCTTCTCCTTTACTTGGGATAATTATTCCATCCTAATCATGCGTGAGATGTTTAATTAGATTGAATAAGCATTTTTGCATTCATAAATAGAGTGTGTTCAAATTTAATTGGATAGCTTTGTTTTGTAAGAAAAGAGAGATTATAACCAGGTGTCATGGCACATGCCTACAAATTCCAGCACTTGGGAGGAAGAAGATGGGTCAGGGGTTCAAGGTCAGCTTCAACTGTATAATTCCTCTCTCCAAAAGAAGGGGTCAACTGTTAAGAGCATGTAGTAATAGCTGTTAATAGCATGTCTGCTATTTCAGAGGACCCAAGGCTGTTCCCAGCACCCACGTCAGGGATCTCACAGCTGCTGGAGATTTTGATTCATATGACCTCTGAAAAGGGCATCTGCATTCATAGTCATACACACACACATGTATACACATACACACATGCATTCACGTAAAAGCGAAACATTTTAGAAAGAATGACGACAGTTGTTTGAAGGCGAGTAAGTGGATCTGTCATGCCCTGCGTGGAATGAGAAGGATCTAGCTCTGTGCTCTGCCTCCAAACAGATCTCGATGGAGAACCTACTGAAGTCTGGGATTCCTTGATATCAAATGGAAATGAAGGAAGTTCGGTTTTGGTGAACTGTGTTACTCCTGAACTTGAGCAGCCCAAGGAAGGTCAGGTGGCAGCTGACGACCTTGAGGAAGAAAGAGAGAAGAGTGGATTTACAGAAGATGACCTCACCACTGACCCGCTGCTCTCCACGTCCCCGAGTGTCATAACACCCACTGAGCCAGCAGAGCCGGCCAAGGTAAGGTGCTGATGTGTACCATGGCGCTGCAGCGTCACACATGAAGTAGGGCCACCCAGTATCTTGTGTCTGTCTTTGCACCGCTCTGCCTTTGGATAGTGCTATTATATTTTCAAGTAGATGTTACTCACGTCCACTGACCTTCAAGTTCAAGGAAAGTTTGCCCTTGACAGAGTGAAGTCAAGTATTCACTGGAAACTGTTAGGCACAATAGTATAATTTAAAATATTGCAGAACCATATAGTATATGTGTCAGTAAGTATATGTTCGCTTAGATCAGATCATGCAAAATGCAACTGTCTAGAAGAGCTAAGCAGTTGTTACACTGGTGAAATTTTAATATCACTTCAAAACATAAACAGTTTTAATGAACAGTGTGAAGAACACTTTGGCTGCAAAGTGAATTCCAGGCCAAGCCAGTGTTTCCCAGTGTCCCTTTTACATCCTCAGGACAGAAACATTATTATAATGTTAGGAACAGATTTGTGTTTTGTATAACAATTGTGATTCTCTATGATAGGATATCTCAGACTACCGAGCCTTTAAATTTTACAGTGTGGCACTGTTAGTCTTTATTTCCTCTGAATTTAATCTTAACCTATTCCAGCATCAGATCACTAATGTCCATGCCTAGCCATTATGAGTGGTTAAGAACTGGTTAATATTATACATTCTGGTGCCTTATGTAATACAAATACGAATAATATGCAAAATCCAAAGTTTGATCAAACCTTATCAAGGAGGCTCAGGCAGCCACAGTGCAGCAGCACCCGTGCACCGCTGCTCTAGGGCTACGCTCACATTGCACCCTCACTGTTCTGCTGGGCCACCCCCACCTGTGTGGAACAGGGAGCTGCATGTAGCAAGCAAGAGTCTGTTGTAAAATATAGACCGGGAATTTAGAACAGGGAAAGTCATAGTTTACACACCGCAGGAAGGGCAGAGTCTTACGAGGGGTGTTTGATTTCATTCTCATGCTTTGTAGTGATCCTTCCCACTTTGAACCCAACAGCGCCCCTGGTACAGTTCATTTGCTGTTTCTGGCCATGAGAATGACATCCATCCTCCTTACCACCATCTGATAAGCTCACAAATCCTCCTTTGAATGCAAGCTCCTCTCTTCCCGTCTCCCTAAACTTCAGCGTCCTGTCTCTGTGTGCATCGCTAACTGCAGCCAGGCACGCATGCGTTTCTTCTTCTCTGTAGACCTTCCCATTGGCCTCCACTTTCTCCTCAGCCCCCATCATGCTTCCGGAGCCCTCCCTGGTCAGCTTCACCTGAGAAGCCCCTCATCCCCGCTCTAGTCACCCACTGTCCCCAGTGCTGTCTGTGTCATGAGCCACATTACTTCTGTGATGGTGCCATCCGTGCCCATGACGTTCAGGAACCTTGAGACCATCCTGCATACTGACCCACACCAGTGCCTCCAGTGCTCGACACAGTAGAGCAGAGGTTCTCAGCCTGTTGGTCTGCATCCCTTTGGGGTCAAACAACCCTTTCATAGGGGTCACCTAAGACCATCTGCATATTAGATGTTTGCATTATGATTCACAACAGTAGCAAAATTACAGTTTTGAAGTAGCAATGAAAATAAATTTATGGTTGGAATCACAACACCCTGAGGTGTTGTGTTAAAGGGCCTCGGCCTGAGGGAGGCGGAGGACCACTGCTCTGGGCCTTGGCCTGAGGGAGGCGGAGGACCACTGCTTTGGCTGCAGCATCTTGCTGCTTTTCTCAGTTTTGCTTCCCGGCCTGACGTCCTCATGGTGAGTGATCCGTTTCCGTGTTTTCTATCCAGAAAACAAATGAAGACAGAAACACGAAGAATAAAAAGACAACAAATAACAGAGTATCCAGTGCCTCTGGCAGGTAAAAGTCTGGATGGGCTCTAATTCTGGCAAAACTCACTGTAATCTAGAATCCGTGTCATGGATTCCACTTGCTGTCATGGATTTTTCTAGTCATTTCCATCGTGAACTGGGATGGATACTTCATGACAAAAGTCTGTGTTGCTTTTACTCTTTCGTAGAAAAATCATCATTTTAGGCAACCTTCTGGAGGTTTTCCTCTCCGGCTGTGCTTTTCTTTTTTGATGTGATCTCTCGCACGGCTCCTTGTCTAACGCTCCTGTGTTTTGATGAGCAGACTATTTAAGCTGAACATCAGCACTTTCTTTTCCTATTAAGTTTTTTTTTTCAAACATGAGAAAAAATTGGACAGTTTTCATGGGCTGAATGGGTTTATTAAAAATTATACGAATTTGAAGTTAAGCATGTTGGCACACAATCCAGCACTCTATACTGAAACAGGAGGATTGCTGTGGGTTCAGGACCGAGGAGCGTGCAGATGACTATCCTGCCATGCAGTAAGTCTTCCAGGGAAGCTAGGCTAGATTTCCAGTAAATAGCCTAAATACAGGGTCTGATGCTTCCAAACTTATCGTTAGAGCATATCACACAGCAGGGTAATATACTAACATAGTCAGAGTGATTAACACCTACTTGGTTGGTATTTTTCATGTTTTTTGAGATGTGGGCTTGTTTCCTTTAAAGGCTTTTGTATCCAAGAAGAGAGCTATAGTTCAAAGTKATAAAGTTTAAATTATGTGGAGTGGAGCTAAGCAAACATGACTTATTTTGACTGGATTATTTTCAAAGCAATTATATAATTCATTACATCCAGTCATGATTTTGTTTCATTTTTTTTTTTTTTGAGGCGGGTTCCCACACTTAGCCCAGGGTAAGCCACTGTGTATATCAGGCTGACCTTGAACTCATGTTAATCCTCCTGTCTCAGCCTCCTGAGTGGGGCAGTTAGGTGCCACACCTGGCTTTAGACTATAGTTTTTAATAACTGCCAGGTGCGGTTCTAACACGTGCTTTGGTGTGTTCGGAACTTTCCAGGCTGATGACCTCTGAGTTTTTAAAGAGATCCGGTCCCACAAAAAGAAGTCCATCTGCAGCTACCTCCTCTCACTATTTGGGGAATTTGAAAGTCTTGGACCAGAAGCCAGCACGGAAGCAGAGCCTAGAGCCAGACAAGGCTGATCACATAAGGGCAGCTGTCTACCAGGTAAAAGGGATTATTTCCTAGACGAGAACCGATCGTTTCCACAGCACCTGCACTCCAAATGTAAGGTGACCGCCCCAAGTGATGGCTGGACACTCACTGGCATTGAGAGAGAGGTTTTTTCCTTACAAGTATGTGAGAAATCCTGAGAGCTTTTTCTCAGTTATTTGCTGCCACATTTTGTTTAAAATATAAAAATAGTGTTTTTAAGGAAAGAGAAGATACTGTTGTAATTTATAGAAATATAGCTAAAGCCAGTCTGTTGTGAAATCTACATGAATTTTATTGTGCTCTTATGAAAATTTATGTTTGTCATGATCAACAATTTTTTGTAAGTTTTTCTTTCCTGAGACTTTGTTAGATTTCACAGACTAATATACCTAATTTTTTCACAATTTCAAGAAATATCCTTTTTGTTTTGTTACACACAATATAATCTATTATGGAAATTTTTACACTTGAATTTTAGTGTGAAATATTGATATACTTAACCATTATAGGAAACCATTTAAGTCTTGCAATAAAGAAAGATGATACACATGTGATTTTCTTAAGCAGCAATATTCATCTTCATGTTTTACAGTATCGTTGGAAAGGAATACTACTTTAGATAAAACATTAATTTCATAGATTTCAGACGAAGATAAAAATTCTATGACATTTGAACACCATATAGCATCATATAACCTTCTTTTCCTTAATTTCACAGGAGTGGTTAGAAAAGAAAAATGTGTATTTACATGAAATGCACAGAATAAAAAGAATTGAAAGCGAAAATTTAAGGATCCAAAATGAACAGGTATCACAAAAGACAGAATCTTAAAAGATAGAATTTTCTGTCGTGGGTAAAATGTCTCTGGATATTTAATGTTAGCAAATGAACTATTTTTAAGTGGCAAAATGGACATATTTAAGAACTGATTTCATCTTTTCAGTTTGGGTTCTATTTCACTTTTACATAAAAACACATACATTGTAAGTTTTATATGCATAGGCTAGAAACAGCAGGGCTGACTGTGAACTTGGGATTTGTGTGACCAAGAGATTCAGTCACAGAAATTGACTTTGATTAGAGTTTAGCCAAGAACTTAGTTGCTATGCACTGGTTTTCTAGTTCTGTTTTCCAACCCCTTCTATGGCCCCTGACCCGCATTCCTCTCAGGCCTGAGACTCTTGTCTAGCCCTCGCTGTGATTTCGCTCTGTTCCTCTCACCTACCTGAGAACCCACAGATCTTCTCTTCCCCCTTCACTGTATCGGTCCACATTAAAGCAGGTGGACAGGGAAGCGTTCCTACAATGGGCAGCACTGGGGCCAGTCAGCTCTTTGTGCAGCGTCCTCCACGGGCTTTGCCTCTGAGCACCTTTTTGCCGTTAGCTCTGCCGTGTGTGCCCTTGGGTTCTTTTGCTTTTGAATTATCTCACCTCTATGATGTGATCTAGGTCTTCTAAGGTTGAACAGTATTTGAGATCCAATATTGGCCTTAATGAGGTTAGAGAGTAAAGTCGTTATGTTCATAGCGTAGCAGCTGCAGTGCCGCCCCTTCATGTTTTACCGTGTCATTCCCTTCCTTAACATTTGATATATGTTCATGTTATAGGGAAATTGGCCTAGATATCAAAACAGGGATCAAACCAAGCATTGGACCCAGTGTGCCTTGGGCAACTTACTTTACAGTCTTTAATTTTCATGATATTGTTTTACTAAACATTTTATAGGACCAGTTAGCCTGCCTTAGTTTACTTTGAAGACATTTATTTAGCATCCTCCCAAGGTCAATAGATGCTTCTTTCTCATGAATACTAAGTAGCTCAACGTGATAAGTGCTTTGACATTGTAAAAAAGCAGGGGATGATTGGAGTACCAGTTTTTGTAGATCAGCTTGTGAATCTGAATACGTTAACTGCTGTGTGGCTTCCTTGTATGATAACTGTTGGGACAATGAAGACAAATACATACTACTATATGTCTAGGCTTACACTCCTGTGTAGACACATCATTGTATGCTTTTTTGTTTTTGTTTTTGTTTTTTAATCAAAATAGAAAAAAGCTGCTAAGAGAGAGGAAGCATTGGCATCATTTGAGGCCTGGAAGGCCATGAAAGAAAAGGAAGCAAAGAAAATAGCTGCCAAAAAGAAGCTGGAGGAAAAAAACAAGAAGAAAACAGAAGAAGAAAATGCCGTGAGGAAAGGCGAGGCCCTGCAAGTGAGTGTCCCAGGCCGCTCTGCTCACAGCGCCCTCCGGCGCTGGGCTTGGATGCAGGAGCTCTTGTACTTAGGCTGATCTCAGAAAAGCCATGGCAAGTAAGAGAGTCACTCTGAACTTTTTTAGGCATTTGAGAAATGGAAAGAGAAAAAGCTAGAATACCTCAAAGAGAAGACCAGGAGGGAGAAAGAATATGAAAGAGCGAAGAAACAGAAAGAAGAAGAAGCGGTTGCTGAGAAAAAGAAGGACAGTGTAACTGCTTTTGAAAAATGGTAATTCCCCCACGCCCTGCAGTTCGGTAGTTTCATGTTAATGCCTGAGGCTTCCCTAGGAACTGATTACTGTTACAGGTCTCCTCATCCCTCTCCACCTCATTGCTTTCACAGCCACAAGAGGGCATCGCATCAGGTGTATACTTGCTGTTAACCGCCCAGTGTTTCCTGTTCTCCACAGGACTGAGAAAAAGGAAGCTCTCCTCAAGCAAAAGGAAAAGGAGAAAATAAATGAGAGAAGAAAGGAAGAGCTGAAGAGAGCAGAGAAGAAAGACAAAGACAAGCAAGCCATCAGTGAATACGAAAAGTGGCTGGTATGTGTGCGTGCCGATGCTCTTGACCCTTTAACTGACTTCTGCTTCTCCCTCCGTCTCCCTCCTCCTGGACTGCACCTCGTTGAGCTCAGCCTTTCCTCCTCTGCAGATCAGATTCCCCTGTGGCCTCTCATTTCTGCCCTTGCTTCTGAGCTTGACTCAAGCATCCGAGCTTGCACCACTTGTGATGCTTTGGGCCTGCATCCCTGTCTCAGTCCCTTCCCATCTTGCCCATTCTTGCTTCTGTGCTTTGTGCCTCTGACCTCATAGAAAGAAGACAGATGCACAGAGGGTAGAGTCTTGCAGATGCGGTCAGCCATTGCATGCGGTAGCACTGCAGTTAAGGCGAGGAGCCTAGCCTGTTTCTCAGACTCTTTGGATGTCGCTGATGATCTAGGGAAGGGAGTTTCACGTAGGCATTGTTTAATGAAGGGAATCAACTGTGAAGCTGGAAGGCACGGTATCCAGCTGCCCCACATGTGTGAGTAACAAATATTTGGTTTTAATTTGCATATGTTAACAAGTTACGTTTGGTTACTTTCAAGAAAAATACAGTTTTCTATTTTAAAACAAATGCTCATTTTCTTAGTTTTAAATAAATAATACCCATGAATATTGAACTTTGTGCAGATAGATGGCATGCTTATGACTAGATTACATAAAATTTCTCCACAATCCATCTAGCAGGGTTTGGGGGACTTTTGTTGTTTGTTTTTAGTTCATAGCTGGCTTAGCTGAACTCATCCCCATCTGCTTCCAAAAGCATCAGACTAGGGTTTGGTTTGGTTTGGTTTGGTTTGGTTCTGACTTGCATATCTCAGATTGAACTTGAGCACGTTTTCCTTTATAAATATGTATTAGGAATGTATATTCTCTAAACTATCGCATTATAGACACATTTTTCTATGGATTGCGGTTTTTCTTACTGATGCGAGAAGCCTCTGTAGTAGGGAAATTTACTTATAATTTCTGACAGAAGATGGAACTTTCCACACACTCTATTCTTGTTTTGTCAGCTTTGCTTATTCATGTCTTAGGCCATGCCAGTTTCAGTTTTATTTTGGATTTCTCAGTCTTTTGACCTCTGATTCTCAAACTTAGGTGAAAAGGCCTTCCCGTAGTTTGAAGCTACTCAGTCTCTCTTCGTTTTTTTATGCCTCCAATATATCTTTCCATTTCCCCTGCTTGCCCCTCAAGTTATTTTCACGCATGACAAGAAATTTGATTCCAACTTAATTTCCCCAGGATGTGTGTTTTACAAATCAGTGCATCTTCTCCTGTTGGTGCAAGAGCTCATCTCATTGGTCTGTCCCTGCCCTGGGGCTCTGTTTCTTCACCTTGTGCTCCACGGGCTGGTCTCGTTATATCTGTAACTTTTCTAGTACTAGCAGTTCCGTGACGAGGCTTCATGTACTGTACATCTGGGCGATGCCCCCACCCCAATCACTGTTCTTCCACACTGTTTGTCCCTGGACTTCTCTATTTTTCTTGCACATTTTAGAATTAGCGCTCCCTACATCGCTCACCTAGACCAAGTCTTCAGGAAATGCAACCGGAAGCTCTCAGATAGAAACGACCTTAAACTTGTGATAGAAATCTGTCTGTTCCCTCCCAGTCAGCAGCCTTGACTGAAAAACAAACATCATTTGCCAGTTTGTGGGAACTCTTGTACTGCTTCATGACAATTCCATGCAGAGAAATGACAAAATTAGATGGTCAGTATTAGCTTATAGTAGGACCCTATCTTTAAACATAAAAAATGATAAAGTGAAATATTTGAATGAAATGTTTGGTGTTTCCTGATGATCTTTTAAGTTAAATTCTTACACAATGCTTGATTCACTTGTTTTAAATGTTAGACTGCTTCCCGTATCAAACGAACTGTGTTACTGCTGATATCATTTGGGTAAATTAAATTTCAAAGTTTGAATTTTCCATTTTATTTCTGTATGTCCTTGAAACTGGAGTAGTAATCCCATTCTTGAGAACACCAGTGTTTTGAACCACTATTAGAGTGTGTTGATACATTCCTGTTCTCATCAGTACTTGGGAAAACAAAACATTCTCAAAGCCTTAACAGCTACTAGCACATCGCACTGTGCAGTAAGACCTCACCCAGGAGTGCGCCCAGAACGCACACACACAGCACACTATTGACAGCTCTCCAGCTTACCCATGTGCTGTTTTAAACTTTCTGCTGGCAGAAGAAACTATGGTGAAGACAAGGAAGGAGCCCAGACTCCCACAACTGATGGAAAACAACTCCAAATTCTTTCACCCATATAACCTTGTTGTCTCCTGTTAACTGATAATGAGCATAAGAACTACCTTCGTCCACTCCTGGATTTTCAGATTCCCACTTGTAAGGTCAAACTCGTTTCAGGTTTTCTCTTGGAGATAGGCTGGAGAAAAAGACGTGTAGCTATATCAGATGAAGTAACAGCAGCCTTTTCTTCTTCTTTAAAAATTTTTTATTAGATAGCTGCTTTATTTACATTTTAAATTCTATCCCCTTTCCTTGTTACCCCTCTGAAAACCCCCTATCCCACCCCCTCCCCTTACTCACCACCCTCCCTCCCCCCTACTTTCCTGACTGGCATTCCCCTACTCCGGGGCAATGAGCCTTCACAAGACCCATGGCCTCTCCTCTCACTGATGTCTGAAATGGTCATCTTCTGCTACATATGTAGCTGGAGCTATGGTTCTCTCCATGTGTTCTCTTTGGTTGGTGTTTTAGTCCCTGGGACAACAGCCTTTCCTTTGGAAGGTTCTGATACTCCTCTTTGCTTCAGTAGGAGTATCAAGCATGCAGACATCTTCGGGAGCAAGTCTCTGAATGTTAAGACCTCGCCTCACTTTTCCTGACTTACAAATATTGTGTCCACATGGAGCTCTTACATTGCCACATCGTTCTCATGATGCACCTCAGTCTTCATATGTACTGATGAAAGGTGCACACAGCCAGCATCCACTCTCGTGTCTTCCCCAAGCCTCAGCCTGCAGAGACAGGTTGTCTAAGGTTCTCATGGAAACTGCTGCTTTTCTGAGTCATAGGAGAAAGCCAGAAAAGAAGAACTTCTGAACGATTTCTTAGCAGAGAACCAGAAACAGAGAGGCAATCTAGGTTTCAGGATGGAAGAGAAAACGCTGTTCAAACACCAAGGAAAATGTATGTAGATGAATGTGTAGACTTTTGTATTAATGCCTAGATCGAATTTTCTTCAAAAGAAGTATAAATAAGAAGGGGCTCAAATTCACCTGCTGTAATAATATAGAAACACGAAAGGTAGCACTTCAGTGATAAGAAATGCCACTAGTAAAAGTACCTTCTAGTCTCCTGTTGTAATTGCTTTCTGCCTGCATCTGCTAACCTAGGCCTACACCCAGAAGCTTCTAGCCACTGTACCGTCTTATCTAGGCCTAGAGTGCTTTCAGCCTCTGAGGCTTACTGCTGAGTGTGCTTACCCTGTCTAGTTCTTTCTGATGGCTGTCTTAGCTGTTCTGGCTCAAACTCCTCTCCAAGCTGACTGACTGTATTCGCCTTCTCTCAGTTCTCCTGAATTGCTCTGCTTGGCTTCAAACTAACTCTGGCGGTCTCTTCTAGTCTGCTGGCTCCTTCTCATCCTGCGGCTCATTCCGTCTTCACCTGTGTCTAGCTCATTCTCTCTCTGCAACCTGTCTCTGTACGACTATCCCGGGAAAACTGCCTCCTCTCCTCTCTCCTCCTCTCTCTGCACTGCTCTCTCTTAAGTTGCCTCTCTTTTCTTCTCTCTTCTCGTGACAGTTGGCCATATCCTGTTCTGTCACATCTTTCTCTGATTCATCACATTGTCTGACACTCAATTAGAAATCAATTTCAAACTTGGGTACTTTCCTTTACAAACTAACTTTACCTTCATTGTTTGGAATTAAGAGTGTGTGCAAAGGTCATGTGTGTATTCCAACCAGAGGCCGGAGAGGTGTGTGCTAACGGCTGAGCCATGCCACAACTAGAAATAATTTGGGTTTGTTTGTTTGTTTGTTTGTTTGTTTGTTTGTTTTTCCATAAATAACACTCTCTTGGGTTTTACAATGTGATCAAATATCTAACAACATCCACTAATTCTCTTTTCAACCAATAAATTAGAAATATACTATGTCTCCCCTCTGCGAAGCTGCATTCTTTCTATCTCTCTGAGTTATCTGCCTCATGTGTCCTGGAACTTTTTCAGAAATAAAAATGAAATAACAAAGTCTCTACTCAACAGCTCCTGCCCACTCTGGTTCCTAGTATTCTGCTTGTCTTTACTTTTCTATTGTGCTCAAAAGCTGGTGGATACTTCCAGGATTCCTCATACTTTGCCAAACCCCCTCCACCCTTGCTTTTTCCCTGTCACCAGCATAACCAAAACCAAACTAGAAAAGTTCTTGGATCTGGCAAGCCACCAAGAACTTTAACACTTGGTTCACTGTCCCTGTGTGATGGTAGCACGCTCACATAAACTCTCTCTCT
>BDUI01000060.1:81513-117513 GCA_002335545.1 Apodemus speciosus | reverse complement strand
CTCTCTCTCTCTCTCTCTCTCTCTCTCTCTCTCTCTCTCTCTCTCTCTCTCTCTCAGTGGTCCTCCCAATAGGTCCCAGCATATGCCCTTAGTTGCTGTCCTTTACCACCTAAATTTTGGATAGTACCATAGCTTACTGTTACTTGTGTGCCTTTATTCTCATCTGTCTTAACTCTCCTATTCCCTAAGCCTTGGTCACAGTGGCTTCCTTTTGTTTCCTCTGACATCACCAGCTTTCCCCCCAGATTTCTCTGAGTTACTACTCTTAACACCTCTTGCTTGAAACCTTCCCGCAGTGAGTCCCCACACGCTGTCTCCTTCCACCAAGTGTCAGCTCAGCCGGATGCTCCCTTAATCCAGATTCTGTGGTTGCACATTGCTTCTCTATCCTCTGTTTCGTAAGAACTCACACAATTTTGGAATCTATATTATCAATTTGCTTGTTTCTCACCTGTCCATTTTGAAAGTTTTTTGAGTAACAGAAAGGATACGTGTTTGTGTGTTTGCATTGAAAAGCACTCTGAGCACGACCCCTAGTAGAAGGTGACCTCTTGGCATTTGATTAAAGGAACAAAAATCACGGTATCACGGTTTCAGAAGAGTGAAAGCTCCATCGAGACCTCGGAGCCTATCCCATGTGAGAACGTGATATGTGAGGAGCGGCACACATTAGTGGTGTCAAGAGACTTGCTATTGGTTAATGCCTTTGATATTTAGACTTCCAAGCTTTGCTTCACAGCAGGAAAAAAAAGTCGAAAGGATTAGTGCAGTAAATAGAAACTTCCAAGCTATCGCCAAACCCGAAATAAAATGAAAGGCAGTGTCTATCCAGTCTCCCGGGTCTGACAGGCCTTCTAAACCTTTAATTGCTCAGAGTCATCAAGGAATAAAGCCATGTTATCAAATTGAAAAGCATCAAGGTATCATAATCTAAGACTCAGTGTGACTGCTGTGGTCAGGTCAGTGCCCATGGCTACTTAAGAGAATAAAAGGTTGATCAGTGAAACTGAACGTAGGTAAACAGTGAAAGGAAGATGTGACGAGGGGGCTGAGGGCGCTGACACAGCCTGAGAGCTGGCCCTGCTCGGTGGCCACTCCCGTGTTCCTAATATATTCCACCGCTTTCTGAGGCTGACTTCTTTCTTAAGAACATTCTGTAAAACCCAACACTCAAAATAGCAAACAAAACACAAAGGCAAGTATATCTTTTGAAAATACCCAAACTACTAAAAATTAAAAGCACTGGCATCTGTGCAATTAGATAAGTCCGACAGTTGAACAAAAGACTCACAGCAAGGGCAACAAATTGTTTTATGATGTGCACAGGCTCAATAAACAAAATGTGGGACTAGCATTAGGCATCTGGGGTGTCCTGCATTGCCATGACATGGTCAGACGCCGCGGCTCTTTCCCGTCCTCTTCCGGAAGTGTGTTACCCAAAGGTCACACTAACTTTTCAAAATCTCAATGTTTGTCAGAAAACTGCACACTCACAGGTTTACTGTTTGGGTTTCTGAAGCATAGCGTTGCTGTGTAGACAGAGCTGGTCTCCAACTAACAATACTCCTCTCTCAGCCTCCCAAGAGCTGGGATTGTGTATGTATCCCCATGCTGAGAACTTTACCTCACTACTAAAATCCTTTCTTCTCCTATCCTTCTATCACCATCATCACCATCACCATTGTTATCATCATCATCATCATCATCATCATCATCATCATCATCATCATCTACTTGAGGCAATGTCTGAAACTCACTGTGTAGCCCAAGCTAACCTCAAATTCATAGCAGTCCTGCCTGAGGCTCCTGAATATTAGGTTTATAGGTGTAAGCTTCCATGACTAGTTGGACATAATTTTTATTATACCATCAACATTTTGAAAAGTAGAGTGAAGCCAAGCATGATGGTTCACTCCTTTAATCTCAGCGGTTGGGAGGCAGGAGCTGGAGAGTTGGAGAGTTAGAAGTCCAAACTCTGTCCTGACTATGTAGTGATGTTGATGCTAGGCCATGCTTTATGAGACTCTCTCCAAAAACCAAAATGATGTGACAATATGGATTAATAGTAAATCCGTACATAGTCATACAAATCCACAATATTCCCTAGCTACTTGTTTATAACTAACTAAACAACTAATTGTATACAGAGATATTATAATGAATTATTTTTTTCTAATAATCCGATTTAATAACAAGTTCACATAGTATATATAACCTTAGAGTTTTCTGTTTTGTTTTGATTTTTCCCCTTTAGGAAAAGAAAGAAAGGCAAGAAAGAATTGAACGGAAACAAAAGAAGCGCCACTCCTTCCTTGAAAGCGAGACACATCCTCCATGGAGCCCGCCAAGCAGAACTGCGCCCTCGAAAGTATTTTGATGTTTCTGGTTCTTGATTTTCTTTTCAGTCCACCAACTTTACCCATGGATTTAAAACCAGTCATCTCATTATTTGTGGTTAGAAGACTCTATTTCACTTCCCTGCGGGAGCTTCTATGGAGCATGAAAGGGATACTTTGCAGTTTAATCAGTGGAAACATTTTCTGAAGTGTCCTCATCAGATTGCTGGGACAATCCAGACGCATGTAGCTTTATCGTGTCCTGAACAGTCTGGAGTGGGGTGATGCGTGGTCACTGTCACTCAGTTCTGAGTCTTTATGAAGCATGTTTGATCCCACTAATGAAAGAATGCTGGCTAGATGCCACCGTCGTAGAGATGATTCAGTCTGTGGAAGAAGCGTGTGCTTCTAGGGTGTAGTTTGGGCATTGAAGGTCCCTGGAGACAATGGACGGGTTATCTCTTCAAACTCCAGCTCTTCAGGTCAGAGAAGTGTCTTTGCTGTGCAAGTTAGAGACTCAGTTGAGGACACAGACCTCTAGTCAGTCACTTTATTTAAGAACTTTGCCTTAGGGTTTAATCTCGGTGCGTGTTGCCTACATGAGGCTTACCTGACAATCGCAGCCACTTCTATAGAACGGGCTCGCTTCTGGAATGTTCTTTCTAAAGCCCATCTCAATCTCTTTATTATTTGATTGACACCAAAAAGCATCAGTTCGATGGTAGTGGTTTCTTATCAAGTAATTATGAAAACTTCAGGGTGACTATCAAAGTTTTTCTAGACTAAAATTATAAAGGTAATGAAGGTAACTCCCATTTTCTTAACTAATTAAGAATGGTTCAACCTGCATATGGAAGCGGTTGAATAAGAAGTAAATTTGTAAAAAATATTCAACATTGTTTATTTATTTATTATTTATTTATTTATTTGACCTTTGCTTCTCCCTGTATCAACTGGTCCTATACCCAACCGCCCATCTCTTAAAGCAGACAAATAGTTGGCCTACTGCTGGGGGCAATGCTGCAGTGCAGAGACAATCGATGGAAACCAGTTGCTATGGTTCTCTTAGCTCTGATGTCATCTCTGCTGGACCTTTATAGATGGGATTTGTCAACTTTGTTGCAACTGTTCAGGGTAGGTATTACTAGCTTTATTGTGCAGATAAAAAGCCTGAGACTTAGAAAGTCCAAACTAACTTGCCATACAGCTAACATGTGAGTGATGGGGACCAGAACCCAACATCTCCCTTGAAACCCATGTGAATTCAGAGACTGTGACCCTTACTTCTTTGTTCATCAACCTTGCAAATGCTTGTCACTCCCAAGGGTGGTAAAATCAAGCAATGCTGATGAGGCATGCCCCTCCCTAGTGTTTCCTTATATCTATAAAATGAAATGAGGAGTCATGGGATTTAAGATACTCAGCAAACATCTGATAAATATCAACAAAGCCAGCAGCTTGTGTAAGACTCACTAAGCAGCACTGAATCATGGGGATGTGCACAAAACAGGATGTCATGAGCTGCTTCACAGCATCACGCTGCAGATGGAATCACATGCAGGATATCAACAGAAGTGGTCACTGAAAGATGCTCAGCAGTGTGCTGTCTGTCTGGGATCACATGGCTGTGTGGTTTCCTACAATTGCAAACAATCAAGCCTGCCAGAATACAGTGGGAAGGGTGTCTTGGATCGAAGTAAATCGAAAGTGATAAAAAAAAATATTCGTACACTGTAAGGAACTCAAAGGAAAATCAAACAAAGGTGTAGCTGGATCAGAAACCTGAGGTGTGCATGTTGTGATTTCACACCAGGTGTGTACTTCTACTCCCGGACAACTTTCTACAGTGTTGTGTTTGTTACTGCTGTTAGCTTCTAACTAAATCAAGCCCAATGCCCAATTTAAGTTAACTAAAGTATTTGGGACCTAAGGACTCCATAAATATTCATCGTTATCATTTATTTACTCCATCTCCCCACCACAGATGTGGGATCAGTGTGGGATGAGCAAAACAGTAGTCATCTCACAAAAACCTTTAGCATACAGAAGAGCTCAATCTTCTGGTTCATCTTTGATGTACCAGTTACAGTCAAGCACTGCCTGGACAGGCCCCTCTGAGAAGACACCTCAATACTGGTTTCTTGAGATCACCTCCAAAGAGAATGAGGTGACAAATGAAGATGAGCCCAATGGCCCCAAATGCCATTTCCTCAAATGTGATTTAGGATGGGTATATTTATAGATCAAGTTAATAGCTTTTTCCCCAACCTTACTCGGATCCAACCTGTGCGGGATTTATAGTTAAATAAGATTACCCCTTCTACTGCAGTAAAAATAAAGCAGAGCTTTTTGTACAGTGGGAGAACATCCAGTTCTGTTATGTGCAGTCTGAATTACAGAGGGAAGAAACAAACCTGCTAAGATCATCCTAATATGTTTGCCTATTTAAGAAACAAGACATTTTCTGCACTTTCTTTAAAAGTACCAAATATCAGTATAGATTAACTTATAATAATAAAAAAACAAAACTCTGATATGAAAGTTAGTTCCATAATAACAAAAAGATACCACACACATCACAAGGAATAAAACGGTTCTTTAGAGGACTTAAAGTTTCCTTAAGGAAATCTGCCAGGAACAGGTGGGAGTAACAGTATTCCAGTAGCCTGTGTGTCTCACTAGAAGGTGCTGGCTCACTAGTTGTTTTAGATTGTCAAGATAGCTGCTGGTTTTACTGGTTTTTTTCTGATGTTTATGCTGACAAAGCACTACCTTGTAGGAACTTAATAGCCACAGTTGGAAGTTCCTGGAGTGATGTAGCTTGTACTCAATCTAGACTAGACTCCATTTCTATGTTGAATTATCTGATGCCCAACACCTTTGAGTTTGCCAACCTCAAATGCCTAGGGCTATCATCCAGGCCGACAGCAGGCCCTTTGCCCCTCTTCCCACAGCTCTGGTCTGCTACAATGCTCACACCAACTTCGTTTGACTGTGGTTAGTGCTCCTGCAGCTGGTTGTTACTGTCTCCCATTTCCCCTTTCTCCCCAGCCCTCCAGGAGAAACAGCTGTTTGGCTTCTCACACTGCTATGAGAAGATAGTGGCCCTTACTTAAATCCTATGTCATGGCCTCAAAAAGGAACAGAGACAGGAAGTTTCACAGATCGGGGGAAAGTGCATGCTAGTCAAGGTTATTCTCAAAAATAAGATAGTACAGGAACCACAATTGCCTAATTTAACTTGACTCTTAGTTCAAATGTACTGTACTGAAAGGCATTTAAAAACCCATATGTGTCCATTCTACACAAAGCAAATATGTTATGGATTTTCCTCATTCCTAGTTACACTGACCAATAGAATAGTGAAGTGCTCCGTGGGTGCAGAATGGGAGGCTTTTCCAAGCCCTTTAATTTAAACGTGTCATGTGATACTGCTCTTTTGGAATGCTGTGCTACACGTAGTGGTAATTGTATAAGGTTAATCAGAGTTTGTGAAATTCTTGGTGCTGAATTTAAGATGTCTTTGGGATTATTGGGGAAATACATTTAATGCCTGCTCCCTAGTAATACATTTTTGTTTTATACTTAATTTATTCAACTTAGCCATTTTCCGTTTAGTTTATTGAGTGTTATAATTTATTAGCTATGTACCAGGTGTTAATAAGTGGGATGTACGTTTATTTCTGAGCTAAGATAAAATATGTCATGTTGATATATCTTTCACTGGAAATGAATGGTGGACAGGAAGTAATTTTCAACTTAAGGTTTGGATATGAAACTGGTTTTACTGTACGGATTGCAACGTAATAGCTAATTATTGGTAATATTACTAAGTGATTGGAAAAGACAGATGAGTGAGGTCACCATGTTTCCATCTCCATGACCGTCGTTCATGCGGTATTTCCATTCACCTGTCTGTTTTCTAGTGAGTTCTCTAGTGTTGCTGGGCATAAGGGGATGAAGGAAGGAGCTCCTATTCTACTCTGCTAGTTCCCTGTCTCTCGCTTCTCCCTGTCTTCTGTGTTAGCTACGTGTATATACAAATATGTATGTATTTATAATGGGTATCTGATCATTGAAATAAAATGAGATTGAGCCACATTTTGGTAACTGAAATTTTTATTAAACAATTTATCAAGGACATATTTCCACACTAATATACCTTTAATCATTTCTATGATGTACCTACAATTTAATTCTGATTAATTTATTCCCTTAAAGTGTCATAAGCATGTAGCCCATATCTTTGTAGTAAATAGCAATAATRATAATAATGGTGAAGCTCTCAGAATCCATAGAATTAAGTAAAACATGACAAAACTTAAGGTAAGTACTGGAATGTCAGAAGCCCCCTTAGGCTGTGGAATCAAAGTCTCACACAGAGGACCTCCCCGCTGCAGTCCTTCGGTGAAACCCAAAGTCATCACAGGTCACTTGGATCATTTAAAGTAAGGTCATCAGTGCTGCAAATGTAAAGACTCGGGCTTCTGCTTACACCGTATGTCACCTCTCCCTGTAGATTATGGCACCAAGCCTTTTCCTCTTCACTATGAAGTCACACATGTTAAACCTTCAATACGTGCGTGCGTGTGTGTGTGTGTGTGTGTGTGTGTGTGTGTGTGTGTGTGTGTGTGTGTGTGCAGAATAGATCCTGGGGCCTCTTCAAACTGGCAAATGTTCTACAACTGAGCCACATTTCCAGCCCTCCATTTGCCTCACTTGTAAGCCATCTCTGTGCGTCCACTTCCACCACTAGTTTTCTGATGATGCAATTCATTTAGTTCCGACTGTCTTTCTCGCCCATCACACAATATGACTAATGTGAGGATAGCTGCAGTAGTAGAGACCATGGGCCCGGAGAGGCAGACGGCACAGGAAGGATGGGTGGGAAGGGAGCTTGGCAACAGACAATAGTATCCAGGATAAAAATATCACTAGCCATATCAAACAAACGCAACTCTCTGCCCTGACTCTGGAAGGGCCAAATGAAACATAGATAAGGCTTCCAGGTTTCATTCTCCCCTACACCCTTCAGAAATTCTCGACTGAATGTACCAAAGGTGTGCACGTGAGCCAGAGCTCTCTGATAGACACATTCTATGGGCCGTGTCTGCCAGGCCAGCTCTCTGATAAACACATTCTATGGGCCGTGTCTGCCAGGTCAGCCAGGGGAACATGGCCGAGGTCACTATGGAGTCGGACGCCTCTGGCCATGAACCGCCTCACAGGAGCTCGGAGAGTGTCATCTTAGGAACTTGGGCTGCTGATATGTGACTCTGTACCTACACATTGATACAAAACGAGGAACACTCGATAACAAGTGCTCTGCCTGAGACTTAAGAGTCACCTATGGCATTGACTATTCAGGTCAGCTGCACTGGATGTCATTTTACCTGTCTGTGAACTTCAAGGGAGCTAAATTCTAAATCAAGAATTACAGCTGTAGGGCATTCATTGGCCAGCTAGAACTAACGAAGGTAGCTGTCTCCTGGAGACTAGGTGGAGTCTCAACAGGTGCAGCTCCCTGCCTTCAGGAATGGACTGGCTGCCTCAACTGAGGTTTTGTTTTGTTTTGTTTTGTTTTGTTTTTGTTTTTGTTTTTTTGAGGGATGAATGTCAGCTGCTGCAAGAGTGAAGGAGTCCTTTCAAACCACAAGGTGTGAGCCTGCAAATAGAGCCTCCTGATAACTGGGCAAACTTCAACAAAATACTCAATATGACTTAAAGTCCATTTACCTTCTCACAAGAAATTTTAACATTTCAATAGCCAATAAAAGAGAAGGTCGCTTGGTTTTTGTTTTTGTTTTTACTGTAATTCCTACATTGAGGATTTGATGATGCAAAATATGTCTTCAAAAACCTCCTTGAACTACATCTAGATAAAATACCTCTGTTCAGCAAAGGAGACAGTCACCAGAAGGAAGATCCCACCTACACAATGCCAGGAAATACTCAAACTATTTATCAGATTGCTCATCGGCTTGCTCAGAAGCAGACAGCAGCGGGCTCCTTTATTTCTGTAGGTGACTGTAGCTGCGATGCTTTGTGCCTTTGAGAAGTTAGAGGAGAGGGTTTCGAATGTTTTACCCTAAGGGAACTATAAGCTCTCGTGGAGATATCTAAGGGAACTATAAGCTCTTGTGGAGATATCTATTATTATTACCCTGATGAAAGTGTACACTGTATTTCATATGATAGCCCATTTGTGTATATCATTTTTATGTTCTCACAAGTTTATATTAGAAATATCTTAGCATGTGAAACATAAGACTGAGATGCGTAGTATTTAAAATGTTATACTAAAATAGTGAAAAATAAGATTTTAAGTAAAATTTCTTCTATAATTCTTTCTATTGCTTCCTATATTCCATATACATGTTTTCCATCAAAGAAAGTGGTCTACATGACATTAAAATACTTTTATCATTTATTCAGAAACAAGCTGTCTTGTCTACAAGGGTAAATCATTAGGAGGTATTATAATATTAAATATGTGGGTCAGGATTCTATGAAGACACCTCAGGTAATAAAATCAGATAGAAAAATACTAAATCCAAGTATTTTTACACTTGGTCTCTTACACATCTTAAGGCACTTTAATTCTTAGCTTTTTTGTGAGTTCAATATTTAACTTAACCCATAATAATCAGATTTTTACTTTTATTCAAGGAAAATGCAATTCTACTAACCTAGCCTGCTACAGGATCCTATATAGGGACACGCCAATAGTAACAATGATTTCCTGGTCTCACACGACAAATGTTTGATGGTGTGACTTTATCTTTTCCCTCCAAGATCAGAGAGCTCATGTCTCAGAAATTCATAAGCAGAGCCACATAACTCTGGGCAAAGATTTACCCAGCTGTAGTTATTATGCCATGCTAATTAGAGATTTAGATGGCAAAGCAACAAATTTGTTGTTGTTGTTGTTGTTAAATGAAACAAGTGAAAATACTGAATTTTACTCTGAAGTGAAGCAAAAAAGATTAACATTTTTAAAAATTCAAAGTGGAAAAACTGGCATTGCCAGGCTTCATAGGAATGACTGTGGGTCAGTCAGGACTCTGTGACCTGTAGATGCATAGGCTGTGTGCCGCTGGCTATCCTAGATACTAAGAGTTATGGAAGGATGAAGCCAAGTTCATTTCCTTATGTAGCTTATACTCCAGGAGCTAAGCAGGGCACTGGACAGGTAAGCACGGATCCATGAAACACATGTGCCAGTGATTATAAGTCTAATCACCTGCAGGTTGGGTAAGGAGACAGAAGGGTAGTCACTCTCCCGAAGGATTAGCACACATCTGTAAAGAAAAGGATTGTGAGCAAAATGCCAAGACAAGTGACTGAGCATATCACGCAGACTAAATACAGAGCCTTAAGGGCTCATTGGCCAAGACAGAGACTTAGGTATTACCTTCAGTTACAGGTAAAACCAGAACATTAACAGCAGGGACCTCATAAGATCTTATAGACAGTGACCTTTAACCATGGCACATGCAATAGGGCCAGCGGCAAACATGGCGGGCTAGAGAGCTACAGGACTACTAGGGAGGAAGGAGAAAGGTGGGAGTGGTCCTAGGGGAGCTGTGTCATCAAATTCAATGGATATATTGAGGAAGAAGATATAGGATCTACTGGAGGATTGAGTTGGAGTATGGAGAAAAAAATAGAAAAATCAAGGTTCCATTGGCCAACTTAATGAATTATGAAGCCAGTCACCGAAATGAGTATTGGGAAAAATCAAGATTAAACGAGAAAGCAGTATTTTGCAAATGTTAGCTACACAAAGAGTTAACAGGTCTTGGGTTTGAATATTCAAATAGAAAATAGAAACCCCATATGTTTGTGACATCATGGACTTGCTGGAATCAGCTGGCCAGTGAGTATATATGAAGAAAAAAAGAAGGTCTGAGAAAACACCCTATGTTAATCAATCTTTATAGGCTGGAAAGAAAAGGGACCCAGCACATGGCATAAAGGAAAGCTGGGTCAATTAGAGGAAACCCAAGTCTTAACAGAAGTCCTGAAGGTAATTGCAAAAGAAGTGCTTGAAGGGCAGTGACAAATATTCATGGTAGATCAGGGACTAGGATAAAGATGGTTTGTGTATTTGGTAATATGGATGTCAATAATGGCCCAAGAGAACAAGATATCAGCTGAGCACAGAGATGACTGCATACATCTTAGAAATGGTAAAGAGAGGAAACCAGATCAGTGGTGCCTGAGAAAGTGGTGCGGAAAATGCAGAGTGGGAATCACAGGGGAAAGGAGAGGTCTTGGGGAATCTAAGGTGAGCTTTGCTTGTTTTTAAGATGGGAGAGTCTGCAAATTGTAATATTTAGCAAAAGTAAAATAGAATTGTTTCCTTTATGCTTTTTCAGAAAGTATATATTCTATAATTGAAGAATTCAACTAACATAAAAATTAGTTCTAAGCCGGGCAGTGGTGGCGCACACCTGTAATTCCAGCACTCTGGGAGTCGGAGGCAGGCAGATTTCTGAGTTCGAGGCCAGCCTGGTCTACAGAGTGAGTTCCAGGACAGCCAGAGCTATACAGAGAAACCCTGTCTCAAAAAAATAAAAAAAATAGTTCTGCTATTTGGACAATAATATTCATAATCTCTTATCATGTAGTATATAATAACCCACCTTAAAGAATGAAATGAAAATACAATGTTTATTGCATAAACATTGGTTAATCTTACTTATTTCTGTCCTGGTTAAAATCGTACTGACCAGCCATAGGAGTTGGAATTGGTGAGCATACTGGAGAAATAATGACAGATAAAAATAAGTACACTATTTGTGAGATGCTCAGAGTTCTAGATGTAGAAAGCATTTGATGTGGAAATTAAATAATTCTAATTATGCACATTAACATATAATAATGAAAATGTATTCATATGTAAGCTTAGACAAGAGTTTTCTTATGATGAAAGAGATACAGAGAAAATAAATAGAGCCACGACACTCCGGCTACATGTGTAGCTCTCTAAAGCTGTTGACATTTCCTGGGTATGTTAGCTTAAATGACCCTCACATCAAGAAAAAAAAAGAATGGAGAAAGAAAATGTCACCCTTCAAATAAATGATAATCATTATCATCCTCGAGCTATGACAGCAAGTAAAATCTGTCACAAATATCACATATGAAAGCAACTTCCAGATGTTTCTGACTAGGCCAAAATATATGTTTTATTTATGAATCATTCTTCAGAGTTGTTTCATTGGAAATTTCCAGCACAACAAAGCAGAAGAGACTYAATGGAATCGTTTTCATTGTGATTATGCACTCAAACTAGATGAGACTACTACTGAATTTATCAACATTAAAATTAAATTAAATTGAAAGCTGAAAATTGGATAGAATAAGCTAGTACATGGAAGTCTTTGAGACCTTTTTTATGACCTTAGAATTTGACATGTTTTCCCACCATTTGATCCCAACATTTTCAGAATATTTCTGCAGATGTCTCATTTTTAGGTTTTTTTCCTTTGCTTAGAATCTGGAGAATACAAGTAAGTTCAATAGAAAGCTAGGTTTGAAGGGTCCAGTGGTCTCTTCATAAACATGGGCATCATAAATTTATTACAATACATCCCTTTTAGGCAGATATTTCTGTTGACTTTCAGAATTGTATAAAATCACCTTCATTGTTTTTATGGCTCTTTATATCTCCTGCATTGACAAATACGCAAAGCTACAAATCAGATATGCAGAGTTCTATGTTATACTTATATGTTGAAGACATGGCCAGTTACCTTGTCAGTATCCCTGCCTCAATTCTTGCTTAGTAATGGAGCTGTGGTTAAATGGGTAGTCTGGAAGGTACCCAGTTTAAACATTGATTTTTCATCTTTCCCATGCCAGTTCCCATGGTGACAGCTAATATATTTCTATCAATATAAATAGCATACCGTGCTCAGAAGCTTAGGTGACCATTGAAATTCCTGATAAAAAGACACAGGTAGAATTTAATTTGTTACTTTTTCTTTGAATGTAGAGTAATGGTTGGAGCTATAGCAGCTATATTATCATCATGAGAGATTAGCAAGAGCCTTATCTCTCTATATCTAATCTAATAAAGTAAGAAAGTACTTGTTACCTCTGTACCTAAGTTCTCATAAAAATAATAACTAGTTCAGTCTGTGGACAACAGGTCTTCAAAATGGAATACTACTCCACAATTAAAAAAAATGAATTCATGAAATTCCTAGGCAAATGGTTGGAACTGGAAAATATCATCCTAAGTGAGGTAACCTAGTCAAAAAAGAACACACATGGAATGCAGTCACTGATAAGTGGATATTAGCCCAGAAGCTCTGAATAACCAAGACACAATTCACATATCAAATGATTCCCAAGAAGAAGGAAGGTGAGGGCCCTGGTCCTGGAAAGGCTTGATGCAGCAATGTAGGGGATTGCCAGGACAGGGAAGAGGGAGGGGTTTGGAGAATGGGCAGAGGGAAGAGGGCTTATGGGACCTATGGGGAGGGGGGAACCAGGAAAGGGGGGAACCAGGAAAGGGGAAATCATTTGGAAAGTAAACAAAGAATATAGAAAATAAAAAAATAACTTGTAACCAAACAAAAGAGCACACTTCATTCTCTTAATATACAGAGCAACAGAATGAATCTGATCTTCCCCAGCGACACAGTATCGAGGCACCATAAGCATGCTAGTTACTAACAACCAGCAAATCCCAAACTTCAGGGGCCTATAGAGGTTTGTTTTTTCTACAGTGATGTCCCTAGAAAATGAGGTCAGGAGTGTAAGGGGAAGACAGAAGTGGAACTCAGCCTCAGCAGTCTTGGCCCTTCTCCCACAATGGCTTCCATTATCCAGCTGGAAGATTGGTAGAGAAGGTAGACAAACTCTAGGGAGGATTTCACAGCCACGCCTACAGGAGGTGCACATTCTCTTGGCTGGTGCTCAGAGCCTTTCTGTATGTGCTAGAGAAGTACATGCACAGAAACCACCTGTGAACCAGGATGGGCAGAAACTGATTTGGTGCTCAGCCAGTGGCTGCCTTCAGTAATGAGAGTTTAATGACGTCCACCAAACTTGCCTCCTGTTTTGCTGCCAATTATTAGATCAACTGTAAATAATGTTATCCACATACACCCATGCTTTCCTAGTGGTTTAAAATAAATATATTTTAGTTGATACGTGTGTATATGTCTTGAATATATGTATGCACCCCACATGTTTACATGTGCAGTCAGATCGCCTAAAATTGGAAACACAGGCAGTTGCTGTGCGTGCTGGGAACCAAAACCAGGGCTTCTAAAAGATCAGCAAGTACTCTTGTCTGCTAAGACAGATCTTCAAATATTATTCCACTGCTTCAACATATATTTTATTGAAGAATAATTCACAGACAGCAAAATAGTCATAATAAGTTGTCCAAGGTTTTGATGTCTTATATGTATGTGCATGTACACATATATTTGCATATATATGGTGTACATTTATATACACCCTCCTTCTGACACATCAATACAACATCCTACCACCCCAAAGAACCTCATACTCCTTCCCAATCCAAGCCTTCACAATTCTGCTCTCTCATTTGTCTCTGTGTCACCTACATCAGAAATACACATAAGCAAAAATTACAGGTTTGCCATAAAAGGTTTTCTTCTTCCATGGAGCATACATCTCTGAGATTCCTCTGTACTGCTGGAGGTGTTATCAGTCCCCTTCCTCTGATTTCTAATAGAATACTACTGTGCATTTTATATATAACAAGTGCCTGGTTTTAGTGTTTGGGATTCTGAATGCAGCCACTCTAAGGACCTTCATCCGGGCTCCTGGGAAACATGAGATTCATTTCTGGTGAACGAATGCCTTTAAAATGAGCTGCTGAGTCAGAGTAAAAGTGATTGCCTAAGCACTTAAAAATGATTATCAAATTTTATAGAGTGATTACATTTCTTTTACAGCCATTTTCCCTTTTATAAGCCTCTAAGTGATGTCATTTAGGAACCTTATTCTAGAAAGGGAGACTATCTATATACATATTAGAAGTGTTTGCCTCAAGGAAAGTATGTATGAGTTTAGCTTCTGTCATAAACAATTGTATTTGAACCAATTAACTAACCTTGTGACTATTAACCTGTCAGATTGTGAGTCCCATTGCCTGAATCTGTCATCAATAGAACATGACAAGCCATTACTAGTTTTGTTTAATCATTCGCGAAGCAGTCAAGAATAATGTAAAAGACAAGGCAACATTATTGTATGCTATGGTTTTCGCCTCTTTTTCTAGTGGCAGATAACTTCAAGTGGTCTTTGGGGCAGGGCTAGGAACAACTGATATATCCATGTTTGAGTATTCTTGAATATGGTTTGTAAGTATTATTTTGATAATTTTCATGTCTATATTTACTAGAAAGATTGGCCTGTAGTTTTGGTTTTTGTTGAATCTTCTGACATTTTGTTGAATCTTTATGTTGTAGATATCAAATTAATACTGACTTCATACAGAATTTAGAGACGCATCTTCCTTTTCTATTTTACAAAATATTTTGAGTAATATTGGTTTTAGTTCTTTGAAGATCTGATGGAGTTTTTATGATGAATCCATCTGGCCCTGGCATTTTTATCTGTGAGAGATTTTTAAATTATTATGCCTATCCCAGCGATTATTATAGATTTTCACAGTACTTTTTATCAGTGATAAAAATTTCCATCCATTATCTGAAGACCTCCCTTGTACATTTTCTCTCTCTCTCTCCCATGCAGTTGCTATTAGAAATACCTGATCACTGAAAACATTTTCACTCCTAACACACTTAGTTTCAGTGTCAGTCCTACAGTTAAACAAATCCTGCCTAACTGCTGATTTTTTGCTTTGATTTCTCCAGTCATGCGTGGGTTTACTCAGGTCTATCTGTTTTATCTTATGGTATTTTATACAAAATAGTTGATAATTGCAATACTGAAAACTTATCTAAGACATCGTAGTGTTATATAACAGTTGTACTTGAATGAAGTTATGCTAGATACAAAATTTGGAAGGTTTTCCATCCTTTCTCAGCACACTCAAGACAGTATTTTCATTCTCTGAATGGGAGGAGTGGGTGTGAACATTACCAATTTTCATCCCATCTGCTATGGACTGAGTGCTGCAGGTTTAACTCACTCATGGGTGTTACTTAATGCTGAGCCATTTGATATGTGATTAGATGTCACATGAGTGGGGCCACAGAATGGGATTGATGTCTGCAGACAGCGGAGGTGACTCCCTCTTTCTTTTATGAGGGAGGACACACAAAAAAGGGGACTTTTTGCAACCAAGGAAGAAATCCATCATAGAAGACAGTCTCACCTGTATCATTATAACACAGTCCTTGGACTCATGAACTATCACAAAGTAAGCTTAAATTGTGTTGGATTATTCTAAGATAACCAGATCAGTGGTTGTTTGTTTTAATTTTTATTTTCCCCCCAAATAAAAAAGTCTCCTAGTGCACGAGCGCAATAATACACATGGCTTCGCATTCATTCCATTGTTCTATTTGTCTGAGGCAGATAACATTGTTAAAAAGCGTAGGTGTTAAGTCACATAAATAAGGAACGTCTTCTTAACTTATATATTAGAATTTTTATCTTCCATTTGCTAAGTTAAAGAACTCAGAGGTATACAGATTTTCTTGTCTGTCACCCATATATATGATATTCTTCTGTGATGCTTTATGTACTTGCCTATTACATTTTATCCTCTGCCTTTTCTCATTTGTGCTGGGGGGCTCATTTGTTCTGATGAAGGCAGTGTGTCTATACTATTCTCAGGTTGGTTCCTACTGTCATATTCTACTACGGTATTTGCCCACTGGGATCTCAATGCTATAATTCCATGTCCTTTGGTGTTGTTTCCATATCTCACCTCTCATATTTAAAACTCTGCTTCATGGTTTGTTGTTAATTTTATTATGGCTTATATTCAGTATGTAATAGGCTGACAATCCAATGGAGATAACTTTTCTCATTTCTACTTATTTTTCCCCATTTTAGAAATGGTAGCGGTTGTTTATACTTATTATTTTGAATGATCTAAGTCAGTTCTGATGAATTTATTTTTGGAAATTCATAGTTAGAAAAAATATCCAATATAGCAAAGCTGGCAGAATTTTAGCCTGATCCCCTGAGCAGCCTTTTCTTCTGTAAAGTAGTACATATGTGCGTGAGTTTCTCTGGCACGTTGTCTTACCACCCTCGGAGACTGGCATCTGTGAACTCCTTGCAGCACAGCATCTCTGCACTTCCCTGCYGTCCTCAGAACACTTCTGCCATCTGACAGTTTACATTTTCTCTCCAAAAGGCAAATCTCCCGTTACTCTTGAGAGCCACACAGTCTTGGGGAGCAATCTCACTCTTGACACATGCACCTTGTTATAGCAAGCTGCTTTATTGCTAAAGGTTCTAACCTCAAAGTATACTGCTCCCAGGGAAATGAAGGCATCTCAGCAGATTATTTAGACTCTGCAGTGGCAAGAAATCTGATGACATAGGGAGCGCTCTGTCTGCTTATGTCAGTGTGACCGTGGGAGATTTTTCTCATGACTTACTGCTTGGGCCCAGATTTCTTCCCTCGCTATCAGAATACAATTTTATATTTTTAAATAAATTTGGTTTTGCACTGAAGATCTTCAAATCGAGTTCCCGAGCATCACCCCCAGCTTTGTGGTAGCCGCCGGCTGTGGGCTCCGCTCACGCTGTATGCCTGCTCACATTTCTAGGGAACTGAGCAGATCCTGGTGGAAATCCTGCTTTTTATCTCACCTGTGGACCCCCCAGAACCTCTCCTCCCAGTCTATTCTTATTTCTAAATATTAACTTGATTATTTAGAAACATATTTTAGCCAGAACCCCCAGCAACTACACCTGTCAGGATTCCAGAAGAATTACCTGCCAGGCAACACATACCCACCAAAGCCTTTTAAGAACCAGAGAGGGCAACAGAAACCAAGAAAACCACCTACCCAAGAAAGTCAAGACCACATGTTAGCACCTAGAATTACAATATTCCCAAACCTAGACACTGAGACACCAGCAGAAGGAAACAGCCATAACAGTCAGGATATTAAGTCTCCACTAGAGGCCACAACCTTACCACAGCAGACACTGAGAATTGCATAACTGAATAACAAGGCGAATATGTTAAAATAGCCTTTATGAATATGACTGATGTCCTTAAAGAGGAAATGAGTAAGCCCCTTAAAGAAAATACGAACAGTGGGAGGAAATGAACAGAACAGTTCAAGACCTGAAAGTAGAAGTAGAGTTAATAAAGTAAATCCAAAGTTTTGGAAATATGTAAATGAAAAATTTAGGAATTTGAACAAGAGCTGGCTATCCTCATCAATAGAAAATAAGAGATACAAGTGAGAATCTCAGGCATTGAAGGGACAATAGAAGAAATGGATAACTCAGTCAGGGAAATTGTTAAATCTAAAAAATCCTGTCAAAAAGGATTTTGAATACCTAGGACTCTAGGGGTGGAGAACAAATCTAAGAATAATAGGTATATACGAAAGAGAAGAAACCCAGATCAAAGGCAAAAAAATATTTTCAACAAAATTATACAATAAAATGTCCCTAATCTAAAAAGGAGATACCTCTCAAGATACATATATCTTGAAGCATACAGAATACCAAAAGAACCGGACCAAAAAAGAACATCTCCTCAGTTCATAATGATCAAAACACTAAATGGACAGAAAAAAAAGAAAAGATATAAGGGATAAAGAACAAAAAACATATGAATGTAGACTTATTAAAATAACACCAAACTTCTCTAAAAGAATTCTAAAAGCTAGAAGGATCTGTATATATGTTCTATAAACTCTCATAGAACTCAATGCAAGATCAGACTACTATACTCAATGAAACTGCTAATCACAATCAATGGAGGACGAAAGACATTTGGCAGTAAAACCAAATTTAAGCAAGAGAAACATAAAAATCCAGCTTTAAATATGAAGTTAGGTAGAATACTCCAATATGAAGAGTCTAGTCCCACCCAAGAAAACTCAAGGAATCACTAATTCCAGACCGGCAAATCAAAATAGTGAAAACACTCACTCACACACACACACACACACACACACACACACACACACACACACACACTACAACAACTGCTACTACATGAAAATAACTGGAATCAGCAAAGACTGCTAATTTGTATCTCTCAACATTGTTGGTTTTAATGCCTCATAAAATGTCACAGACTAACAGAATGGATGTAAAACTTGCATCCATCCTTCTGCTGTATCCAAGAAACACACCTCATTTAACATCAAGGATAGACAGCACATCAATGATGAAATGAGATCTTCCAAGCAAATGGGCCTATAAAGCAAGCTAGTATAGCCATTTAAATATCTGACCAGGGGGCTGGAGAGATGGCTCAGCTGTAAAGAGCACTGACTACAAGCTGGGCTGTGGTGGCACATGCCTGTAATCCCAGCTTTCTGGGAGGCAGAGGAAGGCAGATTTCTGAGTTCGGAGGCCAGCCTGGTCTACAGAGTGAGTTCCAGGACAGCCAGGGCTATATAGAGTAACCCAGTCTCGAAAAAAACCAAATCCAAAAAACCAAAACCAAAAAAAAAAAAAAAAAAAAAAAATAGAAAAAAGAGCACTGACTGCTCTTCCAAAGGTCCTGAGTTCAAATCCCAGCAACCACATGGTGGCTCATAACCATCTGTAACGAAATCTGATGCCTTTTTCTGGAGTGTCTGAAGACAGCTACAGTGTACTTAAAATATAATAAATAAATCTTTAAAAAAATAAATATCTGACCAAATAGACTTCAAACAAAAACTAGTCAGAAGATATAGGGAAAGACACTATATACTCATCAAAGGAAAAAATCCACAAAGGAAACAACATCAATTCTTATCATCTATACCTCAAATAAAATGTTACTCAAATTCATAGATGAAATACTACTATAGCTTAAATCACATATTAACCTTGATACTCTGATACTAGGAGACATCAATACATCACTCTCAATGATAGACATGTAATCGCAACAAAGACTAAATAGAAAAATGTTAGAGCTAACAGATGTTATGAAGTAAATGGACATAAAAATATTTACAGAACATTTCAACCAAATCCAAAGAATATACTATCTTCTCAGTAACTCACGCAACATTTTTCCAAAACTGACCATATACTCAGAAACRAGTCAAGTATCAACAGATACAAAATAATCAAAATAACACCCTGCATCCTATCAACAACAGCAAGCTTACAAACTCAGAGAAAGTGAATAACTTACTACTTGAAGAAAAGTGGGCCAAGACAGAWATAAGAAAGAAAGACTTCCTAGAATTGAATGAAAATAAAGACACAGCATATGCAAACTTATGGGACACAATGGTGGCAGTAGAGGCAAGTTCACATCTCTAAGTGCCTACATCTTAAAAATGGGGGCACGGGGGGGAATATGTCATACTAATAACAGTATACCCAAAATCTCTAGAACAAAATCAAGTAGGCACACCCAAGAGGAGTAGAAGGCAAGAAATAATCAATCTTAGGCCTGAAAGAAAATTTCAACCAATGGAAGAGGATTTAGGAAGGTCCCTGATGTGAGTAATGTGTATTCTCCCAGCAAAATCTCTGCGAACTTCCAAACTAAGTGACTACTACTGTCCCCAGACAGCAGATTTCCTCTCCATCCAATGGAATGGAGAACTTTTATTTATATGCTCATGATCCTTAATGAGAAAACGGACTTATAACCTTAAAGTTCTCATTTGAATTGGGATTTTTTTGATCCTTCTAGGGTTGTCAGACCATAAAACCACATACCAGAAGTTTCATTAAGCACACACAATATTCATAAAAGTGCTTTCAATAATAAAACTTGCTCTAACAGGCAGGGGATTATTCTAAACAATGAATGAAAGCTTGGAGCTATCATCAGTAGTGAGTGGAGCAAAGAGCAATGAGATTATATGAATGGAGAGACCTCTCCCCTGATAGCTGTGCATTTGCATGGCGCCTGTTACTGCAGTGCAGGGATGACACATCAGAGTAAATCAATTAGCTACAATAAGGGGAAGCACTCCCTTTCTTGTTGGATCTGGCCTGAGTCATGGAGAAAACAGTCCTTTCTGTTTTCATATGCTCTGTGTTGAGACTTGGAAAGGCTGGGGTCTGGACCAGACAACCGGAGCTTCCCTTCACTCCTAAAAAACTAACACCTGTACCCTGCCACTCATAGTAGAAAAGGAGCCTCTGCCACATAGCAGCTGTCCCCCAGGATGGCAGTCTTGTCCTGTCCTTGTGCCTCTCCCCAGGGGCATAGCCACAGAATGTCTGCATGAGGTAAAATCAAATAAAGTTGTTATCCATCCACTTAGCTGAATACAGAGAGCTTTTTAATCTATGAGCATTAACATCTGGTTAGGTTTTCCCCAGACTGTTCTGACTAAAGAAATCATTGAGGAATTACATCTCCTTTGCTAATTCTCAGAGGTAGTTGCATCATTTCACCATCTAATGAAATTCTTGAGTTTCAGGCATAACTGCCTCAGAAATATTCAGGAGGCTCTCTGGGGGGAAATCAGGATGTGAGGCAGGATTCTTAATGTCTGACTCTTATCTCTGAATGATCTTTATGCCATTCTGAACTTCCACAATGATGGTACTGTCTTGTCTTTTATTGTCCTGTCTCCCTAGGAGACTGTATGATTCTATTGTAATCAACCATGATTTATGAATGAATCCATTGTGCATCCTTTTAAACACACAGCTTTGATAGGTGACAGTGATGCTGTAAGAATACCATAGAGTACTCACCTCTCTCTCTCTCTCTCTCTCTCTCTCTCTCTCTCTCTCCTCCCTCCCTCTCTCTAGATTGTCATACATTTTATNTCTCTCTCTCTCTCTCTCTCTCTCTCTCTCTTCTCCCTCCCTCTCTCTAGATTGTCATACATTTTATTTATTTATTTTGTGAGAATTTTTAATATATTTTATTGAATATCATCTTCATTTACATTGCCAATGGTAAAACATTTCCTGATATCCCCCCTCTCCTAAGACCTCCAACGCCTCCCTTTCCTCCTTCCCCCTGCCTCTACTTATATGCCTCTCCACCCAACACACTCCCTCCTCCCGTCCCCATGGTTTTCCTTTGTTCTGGCCTCTGTTGAGCCTTTACTTGACCAAGGAGCATTCCTCCTACTGATGCCCAACAAGGCCTTCCTCTGCCACATTTTTGGTTGGAACCATGTGTGCCCCTTGGTTGATGGTTCAGTCCCCGGGAGTCTTGGGGCATCTGGGGGGCCAAAATCATTGTTCTTCCCATGGGGCTGTAAACCCCTTCAGCTCCTCTGGACCATCCTCCAGCTCCTCCATTGGGGACCCCATGCCCAGTCCAATAGTTGGTTGCTAGCATCTGCCTCTGTATTTGTAAGGCTCTGGCAGGGCCCCTCTGGAGACAACCAAGGCATGCTCCTTTTGGTATACACTTCTTGTCTTCCATAGTGATGTCAGGGTTTGTTGACTGTTTATAGGATGATTCCCCAGGTAGGGCAGTCTCTGAGTGGCCTTTACTTCAGTCTCTGCTCCACACATTGTCTCCCTTATTGCTCCTGTGAGTATTTTGTTCCCTTTCTTAGAGGAACCAAAGCACCCTCACTTAAGTCCTTCTTCTTGAGCTTGGTGAATTGTAACTTGTTTATTTTGAGCCTTTGGGCTAACATTCGCTTATTAGTGAGTGCATACCATGTGTGTTCTTTTGTGATTGGGTTGCCTCACTCAGGATGACAATTTCTAGTTCCATCCATTTGCTTAAGAATTTCATGAATTCATTGTTTTTAATAGCTGAATAGTACTCCATTGTGTATATATGCCACAGTTTCTGTATCCATTCCTCTGTTGAAGGACATCTGGGTTCTTTCCATCTTCTAGCTATTATAAATAAGACTGCTATGAACATAGTGGAGCATGTGTCCTTATTACATGTAGGAGCATCTTCTGGGTATATGCCCAGGAGTGGTATAGCTGGGTGCGCTGGTAGTACTATGTCTAATTTTCTGAGGAATCACCAAACTGTTTTCCAGAATGGTTTTACCAGCTTGCAATCCCACCAACAATGGAGAATTGAGAATTTTTTATTAGTTACTTTTATACACTCGATATTTTATTCTATACCACACCAACCCCTGTCCACCCTCTGACTGTTCCACATCCAATACCTCCTCCCCTCCCCTTTCTAGATGTGGATGTCCCTACCCCCCACCCCACCTGACCTCCAAACTCCCTCGAGCCTCCAGTCTCTTGAGGGTTAGGTGTGTCATCTCTGGATGAACACACACCCCTCAGTCATCTATTGAATGTTTGCTAGTGGCCTCATATCAGGTGGTGCATATTGACTGTTTGGTGGTACAGTGTTTGAGAGATCCCGGGGGTCCAGATTAATTGAGACCACTGGTCCTCCTACAGAGTCACCCTCAGCTTCATTCAGCCTTCCCTAATTCAACAGTAGGGGTCAGCTGCTTCTGTCCATTGGTGTGGTGCAAATATCTGCATCTGACTCTTGTAGCTGCTTGTTGGGTGTTCTGGAGTGCAGTCATGCTAGGTCCCTTTTTGTGAGCACTCCATAACCTCAGTAATAATGTCAGGCCTTGGGACCTCCCCTTGCATTAGATCCCACTTTGAGCCCCTGGACCTTCTTTTCCTCGGGCTCCTCTCCATTTCCATCCCTGTAATTCTTTCAGACAGGAACAATTATGAGTCAGAGTTATGGTTGTGGGATGGCCTACTCTCTTTCATTTGAAGCCCTGTCTTTCTGCTGGAGGTAGGCTTTATAAGTTTTGTCTCCCTACTGTCAGGCATTTTACCTAAGGTTCCTCCCTTTGATTACTGTGAGTCTCTCACCTTCCAGGTCTCTGATGCATTCTGGAGGGTCGCCCCAACCTCCTATCTCCCAAGGTTGCCTGTTTTCATTCTTTCTACTGGCCCTCAGGGCTTCAGTCCTTTTCCCTCCCCCAATGTCAGAACAGGTTCCCTTCTCTCCCCCTCCCCTATCACCCATCTCTCTTCTCTTCCCCATCTCTCCCTTCCTGTCTATTTTCCCTCTCAGGTCCCTCCCTACCCACTTGATTGCTTTCTTCTCCCTCCCAAGTGCAACTGAGGTATCCTAACTTGGGCATTTCAGCTTGTTGAACTTTTTGAGTTCTGTGGACTGTATCTTGGGTATTCTGTAATTTGGGGGGGGGGGGCGGTAATAGCCACTTATTTTCTAGTTCCATCCATTTGCCTGCAAAACTCAGGATGTCCTTATTCTTAATAGCTGAGTAGTATTCCAATGTGTAAATGAACCACATTTTCTGTATCCATTCTTCTGTATCAATTCTTCTATTGTGGGACATCTAGGTTGTTTCCAGCTTCTGGCAATCACAAATAAGGCTGCTACAAACAAAGTGGAACGTATAACCCTGGGGCATTGTGGGGCATTTTTTGGTGTATTCCCAAGAGTAGTCTAGCTGGGTCTTCAGGAAGATCTATTTCCAATTTTCTAAGAAATGTCCGGATTGATTTCCAGAGTGGTTGTACCAGTTTGCAATCCCACCAGCAATGGAGGAGTATTCCTCTTTCTCTACATCCTCTCCAACATGTGTTGTCACCTGAGGTATTGATCCTAGCCATTCTGATTGGTGTAAGGTGGAATCTTGGGGTCATTTTGATTTGTATTTCTGTGATCACTAAGGACTTTGAACATTTCTTTAGGTGCCTCTCAGCCATTTGAGGTTCCTCAGTTGTGAAATCTTGGTTTAGTCCTATACCCCATTTTTTGATTGGGTTGTTTGGATTTTTGGTGATTAGTTTCTTGAGTTCTTTATAAATTTTGGATATTAACCCTCTATCAGATGTGGGGTTAGTGAAGATTTTTTCCCATTGTGTAGGTTGCCAATTCATCTTAATGACTATGCCCTAAGCCTTACAGAAGCTTTCCAGTTTCATGAAATCCCATTTATCAATTCTTGATTGTAGAGCATGATCCATTGCAGTTCTGTTTAGGAGGTTTCCCCCTGTGCCAAGGAGTTCAAGGCTCTTTCCCACTATCTCTTCTATTAGCTTCATGTATCTGGTTTTATGTTGAAGTCTTTGATCCACTTGTCCTTGAGCTTTGTGCAAGGTGACAAATTTGGGTCTATTTTCCTTTTTCTACAAACAGACAGCCAGTTAGACCAGCACAATTTATTAAAGATGCTTTCTTTTTTCCATTGTATATTTTTGGCTTCTTTGTCAATGATCAAGTATCCTTAAGTATATGGTTTCATTTCTGGGTCTTCAATTTTATTCCATTGATCAATGTGTCTGTTTCTGTACCAGTACCATGCAATTTTTATCACTATTGCTCTGTAGTAAAGCTTGAGATCAGGGACAGTGATTTTCCCAGAAGATCTTTTATTGTTAAGAATTGCTTTTGCTATTCTGGGTCTTTTGCCTTTCCAGATGAATTTGAGAGTTGCTCTTTCCATGTCTATGAAGATGTTGGGATTTTGATGGGGGATTGCATTGAATCTATAGATTGCCTTTAGTAGGATGGCCATTTTTACTAGGTTAATTCTGTCAATTCATGAACAAGGGAAATGTCTCCATTTCTGAGATCTTCTTTGATTTCTTTCTTGAGAGACTTGAAGTTATTGTCATACAGATCTTTCTCTTGTTTGGTTAGAGTTATCCCAAAATACTTTATATTATTTGCGGCTATTGTGAAGGAGTTGTTTCCCTAATTTCTTTCTCATCCTGTTTATCATTTGTATAAAGGAAGGCTACTGATTTATTTGAGTTAATTTTATATTTGGCCATTTTGCTGAAGTTATTTATCAGCTGGAGAAGTTCTCTGGTAGAATTTTTGGGGTCACTTATGTATACTATCATATCATCTGCAAATAGTGATATCTTTATTTCTTCTTTGCCAATTTATATCCCCTTGATCTCTTTTTGTTGTCTTATTGTTCTAGCTAACACTTTGAATACTATATTGAATAGATATGGGGAGAGTGAGCATCTTTGTCTTGTCCCCAATTTCAGTGGGATTGCCTCAAGTATGTCTCCATTTAATTTGATATTGGCTGTTGGTTTGCAGTAAATTGCTTTTATTATGTTTAGGTATGGGTCTTGAATTCCTGATCTCTCCAATACTCTTAACATGAAGGGGTGCTGTATTTTGTCAAATACTTTTTCTGCATCTAAGGAGATGATCATGTGATTTTTTCTTTGAGTTTGTTTATAATGGATTAGGTTAATGGATTTTCATTAATTAAACCAACCTTGCATCCCTGGGATGAAGACTACTTGATCCTCGTGAATGACGGTTTTGTTGTGTTCTTGGATTTAGTTTGCAAGAATTTTATTGAGTATTTTTGCATCAATATTCATAAGCAAGATTGGTCTGAAGTTCTCTTTTTTGGTTGGGTCCTCGTATGGTTTAGGTATCAGAGTAACTGTGGCTTCATAGAATGAGTTAGGTAGTGTTCCTTCTATTTCTATTTTATGGAATAGTTTGAGGGAAATTGGTATCAGTTCTTTGAGGGCCTGGTAGAATTCTGCACTAAATCCATCTGGCCCTGGGCTTTTCTTTGTTGGGAGGTTTGTAATGACATCTTCTATTTCCCTGTATGATATAGGCCTGTTTAAATAGTTTACCTGCTCTAGATTTAACTTTAGTATGTGGTATCTGTCTAGAAAATCATCCATTTCTTCTAGATTTTTCCCGTTTTGTTGAGTATAGACTTTTATAGTAGGATCTGATGATTTTTTTTAATTTCTCCCATTTCTGTTGTTAAGTCTCCCTTTCGTTTCTGATTTTGTTAATTTGAATAACGTCTCTCAGCGTTTGGCTAGGGGTTTATCTGTCTTGTTGATTCTCTCAAAGAACTTTTATAGATTCATTGTTGTTTTCTTTGTTTTCTATTTGGTTGATTTTGGCCCTGAGTTTGACTATTTCCTGACTTCTACTCCTCTTGCGTGAGTTTTCTTCTTTTTGTTCTAGAGCTTTCAGGTGTGCTGTTAAGTTGTTAGTGTAAGATCTCTCCAGTTTCTTTACCAGGGCAGTTAGTGCTATGAATGTTTCTCTTAGAACTGCTTTCATTGTGTCCTATAAATATGATGTGTCAATATTTTCATTAAATTACAGGAAGTCTTTAATTTCTTTCTTCATTTCTTCCCTGACCAAGTTATCATTAAGTAAAGAATTGTTCAGTTGCCACGTGTATGTGGATTTAGGCTGTTCTTGAAGACCAGCCTTAGGCCATGGTGATCTGATAGGATGCATGATGTTATTTCAATATTCATGTATCAGTTGAGGGTTGTTTTGTGACCAATTATATGATTGATTTTGGCAACGGTACCATGAGGTGCTGAGAAGATGGTACATTCTTTTGTTTTAGGGTGAAATGTTCTGTAGCTATCTGTGAAATCCATTTGATTCATAACCTCTCTTATTTTCACGTGTTTCCGTTTAGTTTCTGTTTCAATGACCTGTCCAATGGTGAGAGTAGGATTTTGAAGTCTCCCACTATTATTGTGTGGGGTTCAATGTGTGATTTGAGCTTTAGTAAAGTTTCTTTTATGAATGTGGGTGCCCTTGCATTTGGGGCATAGGAGTTCAGAATTGAGAGTTCATCTTGGTGGATTTTTTCCCTTGATGAATATGAAGTGTCCTTTTTCATCATGCTTTATAACTTTTGGTTGAAAGTCTATTTTGTTGGATATTAAGATGGCAAATCCTTCTTGTTTACTGGGATCATTGGCTTGGAAGACCTTTTTCTATCCTTTTACTCTGAGATAATGTCTGTCTTTGTTATTGAGGTGTGTTTCTTGTATGCAGCCAAATGCTGAATTTGTTTGCATATCCAGTCTGTTAGCTTATATCTTTTTATAGCTGAGTCCATTAATACTGAGAGATATTAAGCAGAAAGAACTGTTGGTTCCTGATATGTTTATTTTTGTAGGTGGCTTTTTGTGCTTGTGGTCCTCTCCTTTTGGCTTTGTTGTGAGATGCTTAATATCTTGTCCTTTCCTTGGTGCAGGTACCTTCATTGTGTTGGAATTTTCCTTCTATGATCCTCTGTTAAGGCTGGATTGGTAGATAGAATCTTTTTGAATTTGGTTTCATCATAGAATATTTTGGTTTCTCCATCTATGTTGACTTAAAGTTTTGCTGGCTATAGTAGCCTGGGCTGCCATTTGTGTTCTTAGAGTCTGCTTGACTTCTGACCAGGCTCTTCTGGCTTCCATAGTCTCTGTTAGAAAGTCTTGTATAATTCTGATAGGTCTACCATTGTATGTTACTTGACCCTTTTCCCTTGCAACTGTTAATATTCTTTCTTTGTCCTGTGCGTTTAGTGTTTTGATTATTGTATGACAAGAGGATTTTCTTTTCTGGTCCCATTTATTTGGTGTTCTATAGGATTCTTGTACCTTTATGGCCATCTCTTCCTTTAGGTTGGGGAAGTTCTCTTCTATGATTTTGTTGAAGACATTTTCCAGTCCTTTGAGCTGAGAATCTTCATTCTCCTCTATTCCAATTATGCTTAGATTTGGTCTTTTCATTGTGTCCTGAATTTCTTGGATGCTTTTGGTTAGGAGTTTTTTATGTTTTGAATTTTCTTTGACAGTTGTATCCATCTCTTCTATAGTATCTTCTACACCTGAGATTCTCTTTTATGTCTTTTGTATTCTGTTGGTGATACTTGTATCTGTAGTTCCTGACCTCTTTCCTAGGTTTTGCATTTCCAGGTTTGCTTTCATTTGTGTCTTCTTTATTGTTTCTACTTCCACTTTAAAGCCTTGGATCATTTTATTCAGTTCTCTCACCTGTTTACCTGTGTTTTCCTCTATTTCTTTCAGTGAGTTATTGATATCCTTCTTAAAGGACTCTATTATCTTCATGAGATAGGATTTTAGGACAGGTTCCTAATTTTCAGGTGTGTTGATATATTCAGGGCTTACTGTGGTGGGAGAACTGGGTTCTGATGATGCCTCCATATATTGGCTTCTCTTGCTTATGGTATTGCACTTGCTTTTCACCATCTGTATATCCCTGGTGTTTGTTGGTCTGGGTGACTTTAGAGACTGCTTCTTTTGTCCCTGGGTTATTGCTGGTTTCCCGGTAGGCCTGCAGCCTTGGCTATAGCAGACCCTCTGTGGGGCCTTCCAACCAGAACCTCTTCACAGGGGCAGAAAAGCTGCTGATCTGTAGCCCTGGCTGCAGTAGACCTCCTGGGAGGCCTTCAGACTGTTGGGTCTTCAGTGGAGCAGTCAAGCTGTTGTCCAACTACTCTGCAGATGATTCTCAACTGCGCTGAGTGCAGTGGATCCTCAACTGTCCTGAGTGCTGCAGGTCATCACCTGCTCTGAATGCAGATGATCCTCAACTGCTCTGGGTGCAGTTGGTCCTCACCTGCTCTGAATGCAGAGGGTCCTCTGGGATGGGTCAGGGTATTGTTTCTTCAAGGAGACAGACTAGCTAGGAGTCTGCCCCAGCAGGAAGGAACCAGCAGAAGGGGCAGAAGAGGTGAAAGGGGAGTGGTATTCAGAGGGTGGGGTTTTTGATGGGTAATGGGTCCCTGGTCCACCAGGCTGCCAGCAGCAGCTCTGGGAGTCTGGAGGGAGTGAGGGAGTTCTTATCAACTGCTGCAGGTCCTCTGGGATGGGTAAGGATATTGTGTCTTCAAGGACTAGCTAGGAGTCTCACATCTCTCTTTTGATCTTGATCAAGATCAGGCTCAAGATAACAAAACTGGCTCACAGCTTCTATGTGTTTGCAGCAGCTGCATAATAGAAGAGTCCTAGAAATATATCTGCTGCAGTCCAACTCCATTGGAGTTGTATCAACAACTATACAAGTTCACCCTGGGTCTACACCTGCATAGGTGCACCTTGGGTCTACCAGGTTCACCCTAGGTCTAGAGCTACATAGGTACACCCTGAGTCTACAGCCTCACAGGTGCACCCTGGATATACACCTGTACAGGTGCATCCTGGATCTATAGCCATACAGGTGCACCCTGGGTCTACATATGCCCAAGCATACCCTGGGCATGCACCTGCACAGGTGCCCCCTGGATCTACAGCCACACAGCACATAGGTGCTCAGATTTTCATGTCACAAACATCATGTTTCTTTGAAGGATATGATCTGAATTTTTGCAAGTGTCCATCATAAATTCAACTTGGAGAAGGTAAGATATTATTTAGGTTTTCAAAGAGATGTTTTTACTAGTTTTTCTAAGCCAGGAACTAGAGTAAACCTCACGATAAAGATGAAAACATTTTTTCATATCCATTATATAAATTTATTATGAACACAAGTGTTTTGAAGCTCATGGGTTGGGTTTTTTTCAGATTTTGTTATATTTGCACATACATAGTTGGGTATTTTAAGTTGTGCTCCAAATATAAACATAGCATACATTTCATATTACACCTTATGTAGAACCTAAAAGTAATTTTATCCAATATTTTAAATAAAATTGTGCATGAAACAACATTTCATATTACTTACAGCTTGAAGAATCATGCTGATAAGCAAAACATATCCTATTTTGAAGCACTCCAGATTGTACTGGAACTGTAAGTACACAAAAGAGAGAATGGATGGATATAGAAGTGACATAAAGGAAAATTTCCTGCTGCATTTTAATTTATAATTTTAATCAGAATATATGAACTTAGAAGAAACAAACTAAAACATGAGAACTGAGTAGTATTTCTCATGTTTCAATCTGATAGCTGAAGATGCCTGTGTTTTCTGTGAAAAAGAAAGCAAACAAGAAATAAAACAAGGATGACATAGAACTTAGATGCAACCTCTCACTCACAGAAAAACAACTTGGCTAGTATAAAGATACAACAATGGGAAAAAACTAGAAAGAATAGAGGTTTTAAAAGTACAATGACCTAGGCTCTTGTTTCAGTTCTCCTGTTTAATACATAGGCAGCCAGAAGAAGAATCTCTAATCCTTAGCTTTATCTGTAAAAATGGAGTATTTGCAATACTTGTGAGGACATAAACATCAGAGCATAGCACAATCAATAGAAAAAGGCTCCGTCCCTGCAGGAGATGTTTTTCAGTTATTGCTCCTGAGGGAAGTTGCTGTCCACGGTGCTGAAAGTCTTTTCAAATCTTCCAAAATATTTAGGGGGAAAAAGAGTGCATAAACTAATTCTTAGGTCTACTTAAGTACAAGCCAGAATTGAAAAGGGTGTGGATAAGCAGTTCGGAAAACACATGGGTTTTCTCTCAGGAGAATAGGAGGTTGGCTCTGTTATCTAAGAAGTCATTATACCAGGGCCTGCAAAGCTACTACCATGAGGATGAGATAGTTTATGAATTTAAAGCCTGCACAATATCTAATCTTTTAGGGCACCCTGAGCCTTTAACAGAATAAAAAGTAAATGGGTCCTGGCATTATAGCTCTGTGTTGGCATTGCATGGGTGACACCATGGATCTAATCCCCCAATAGAAGGAAAAGACTAACGAGACAGTTATAACAAGATGCTTACTCTGAAAGAGCTGGAAGCCTAGACAAGTGGGAAGATGATTGAGGTGATCAACAGCAGGAATCAAAGTTAATGATGGGCTCTAGGAATAATGGCTAGAAAAGCCCTGATTAGACCAGACGATCTAGCCAGCAACAATTTCTTTTTAGTAAAGGTAAGACCAGTAGTTATGCCATTTGTATTAGGAAATGTTTTCCCTAATTCTGAGTTATGCCTTTTATAAGTCAAGATAAGGGTCCCCAAGATCTGTATACTTCATATAAATCATATAATATAGCATCAACCTTATGCTTGTGTCCACAGTCTGCATGATAAAATCAAAAAGGGTATTCTTACCCCTCTTGCAACCAGCGTGGCCTCAATATTCTCCATAACTTGAATAAACTTTAGACAAGTTTATTTCAGAGTAAAGACTTCTCACCAACCTTTTCTTAAAGCAATTATCTCTAGTCATCTGTTGATTCATGTGTCAGGAACTTTTTAAAAACAACTTGGAGGCCATTCTTTTTTAAAGTAATCATCAAGAAAGAATGTACCTTTCCTCCCAAGCTCTGTGAAATTTCGATAAGTGACAACTAGAAATGTGAATGCCACGATAACATTGTCCATCTAATGTCCTTCAGTCATTCTGAAGGTGATCATCTCAGTACTGGAAAACCACTTAATTGACTGTGTTGGGGAGATGAGGTTGCTTCCTCTCTCCTACTGCAACAGTTTTGAGAAAACTCTCCACAAGTGTGCGTGTGTGTGTGTGTGTGTGGTTGGAGGTTTAACTTAGAGCATATTCAGGGCGATTAAGTTGTCTACCATTGAACTATATCCTCAGTCCTTGTTGATTTTTTTTTTTACTTTGACACAGTGTCTAATATGAAACCCAGGCTGATATTGAACTCTAACTCAGGCTGACCTTGATTTTTTGTTAAATCAGCTTCTGGAGCAGTCATAAATTTTGGCTTACACTATTGGGCTGATCTCCTTTGCCTACTTAACTTGTCCTATGCAATATTTCTTTGATATGCATATGAAATTAAGGTTTACAAAGCTAGAGATTAATGACTGTTTGATCACATTATTGCTATGTCTTTAGGATCTATAGCCTTACTCGCCAGTCTTGGACCAATAAACTATGTTTTATGGAGTCAACTGAAACAAGCTTTGCCTCTTGTCTTTTATTATCTATGATACTTTGAACAAGTCACGGATCTACTAACTAGCAGTTCTCAATCTTTTGGAGGAGTCCATATCAGATATGCTGCATATTAGATATATACATTATGATTAATAAAAGTAGCAAAATTATAATTAGAAAGTACAGCAAAATAATTTTGTGGTGGGGGGGTCACCATAACATGAGGAACTGTACTAAAGGGTTGCAGTATTAGAAAAGTTGAGCATCATTGCTCAAAATATTACTGTCTCTTGGTAACTGGTAAAATGAAAACAAATATTCTAGCATCACAGACTGGCTACAAAGACCAAAGTTACATATAGGCCTTAGAAATATGTAAGGCCTTTTGAACATGTTACTGTGTTTTCATCTATCTGACTTAAAACATAATATGTAGGCATTTAAAAGTCATTGCTTTTTGCAAGCAGAAAAGAATAAAGATCTTAAAAATAAAAAAGAGTAGAGAATCTGGGAATGAAAGAAAGGAAAGGAGGAATGGAGGAAAAAAGAAAGGTAGGAAAGAGAAAAAAGAGAGGGAAATGGGGAGAAAGGAAGGAAGGAATGAAGGAAGGAAGGAAGAAAGAAAGAAAGAAAGAAAGAAAGAAAGAAAGAAAGAAAAAGAAAGGAAGAAAGAAACAAAGGAACAAAGGATCAAAGAAAGAAACAAAGAATGAGAGAAATAAAAAGAGAGAAAGAAAGAAAGAGAGAGAAAGAAGGAAAGAAGGAAAGAAAGAAAGAATGGAGGAAAGGAGGGAGATTGAGATTTAGAGTAAGCTTCAAGGAGTGAGAATTTAAGAGTGAGAGAACGCAGTGGGTAGAAATACTATAGCTCTATCGTGTTTTTATTTTTATGTTTTTATTTTTGTGGAGCTCAGGGCTTCACACATGTGAAGTCAACACTCTACTGTTGAGTTATATCCCCAGACGTATTGTGCTTGTTTATCAGGTGGAGAAAGTATTCCTCACACCAGCTGTTATCTTAGATTAGATCTGTGACTTATTTTAATCTGTGAGTAACAATTTCCAAAAGACACCTTTAGGATTTATCTTCTAAGTGATCTGATGATGCTTTTTATTGGAGTCACGTACCTGAGAATATTCATGTGATTTCCATCCCACTCCCTGCCTTGACACTGAGTTCCTAGCTGTCAAGGATACATCTATACAATAGAAAAAGTGAAGGCAAATGCAAGCCAGGTTTAAAAGGTTATATAGTGTTTCAGTCTACGTGCTGCCCAATTATATTTTATATAAAAAATTTATCCATAAAGGGTATAATTAGGAAGCTAAGGTTAGCTCTGATTTTTGGAAACCTTTCTCCAAAAAAAAGGGGGGGAGGGAGAGAAGAACATTCCCTTTTCATTGTGGCATATTGCTGAGTGACACATGAAACACTGACCAACAAAGTTTAATCAGTCACACTAAAAGTCAGGAGCACATGAGCTGCCTTGGAAAGCAGAGACAAGCTTCCTACAGACAATGAACAGGCAGCAGACAGCTTTTGAAGAAGGGCATCCACAAAAGCCTAGATCGTGAATTCATATTCACAGGCATTAAAAGGAAGAAGGGCTTCTAGGAAAATGTAAAGAAGTCCACTAAAAAGAATTAGTTCTGAATGGAAATGCTGACCATTTCAGCCTCTGATATACTCCCAAGGACAGGTTATGTGGTATTCTGAAACTCAGAAAGCAGAATTTGTAAACTTCAGAAAACCCAAGTTTGTCTAGACTATACATGTCCTGTAGTAAAATTTAGCTTGTACATGTCATTTGTTTATAATGATGCTGTCTCTCTATCTCTCTCTGTCTCTGTCTCTCTCTGTGTGTGCATGTGTGTGTGGGGGGCATGGCAGGAGAGGAGAGGGGGAGATATTAACAGAATAATAGGTGAGAGTATTAAAGATTCGTACCAGAGGGATACTACATGGAAGCCATGATTTTGAATATCTTCATTCTTAAGCCTTCAGTAAATTAAGATGAGATTTCATTCAATTCTGTGGTTTCACTCATTTTCAATTTACTATTTTATTTCCTTTATCCAAGTAAATGAATCTCCTCAGAGATTTGTATATATTAATGTCCAGACCAAGCAGACGCCAGATACATTTTAACCAAGATGATAGTGTGACTCCCTAGAGAAATTACTTTTTATAGGTTTTTGTTTTGTTTGTTTTGTTTATCACATAGACAAAGTTTACTTTTCATTGACTGGAAAATTCCAGATTCTCCTTAAAATTTCTAATCTAGGAATGCAAAGTCATGGAATTATGGCATACTCAGGGTTAATCTGCTAGCTAATCTGCTGAGCCTTACCTGGAGCAATGTGCTTACCTCCTGTTTTACATTGATGACTATCACATGCACACATATCCATCTTTTGGTCTCAGGTAGACACAGACTCCAAACTCCTTCATGATCACAGATGTCCTTTCTTCTACCCAGAGCAGGATTAGTGTACTTATGAAAAAGACCTTTAAACATTCTCTCAACTTTCCCCATATGCAGAGAGAAGGCCAGCATCTTAAAATGAAGAAGTAATTCCTCAACAGATATGTGTCCTAAATAGCCCTAAACTCTAGAGAAGTAAGAAATTATTTTTGTGGTGTTTATGAGTGACTAAGTTTGGTATTTTGTTATAGTATTTCAACAAACACAGCTATGATGTTTTTAGCTGTTTTACTCAACATCATGGTAGTTGTTATTGTGTATTTTTTAGATCTTACTGATACTTTCAACCAATCAACTTTTCCTAGAGTTTAATCTCTTTAATAACAGACAAACATCATCTGATCAATTGTGAGCAGTAATAGAGAAACAAAGCTTTCTAGAAGGAAGAATTCTTTCTCAAATAGCATCAACTTTCTTGAGTGTTGCCCACAATTTTAACTATTTAGTCTCCACAATTCTATGAACAAATTCACTCTTCCTTTTAGGAACAGGACCAAAAAATGGATGGGGTAGTAGTGAGAGGTGACAGAGTCACATTACAAATCCCTGGAATTATACTCCAGAGACCAGCATCACGGTACAGATCTGACTTTATTTCACAGCATGTAATAATACTGCACAATCATACTGTACAGTGTTTGAGCCAATCCCAAGCCCCTAAACCCTCGGCCAATTGTATCTCATCACACCATCACTGTACTGCAATGGAAGTCCTGCCTGATGAGATTAGTCAGAAGGAGGAGGGTTGGAAGGGGGAGCATTATCACCTGTTAGGACTCCATGAAGACATGAAGATGGAGAAAGCAGCCACTGCACTGGCCTCGGTTCCTTTTTTTATGTCTCACTGCTGTCCCAGAAGTGATCTTAGACCTAATGACATGTACTGGAGATCAGGAATCTTTGAGGTGTTGCAGGAGACCATGGCACCTCACTCTCCATCCCAATTTTTCCTTCACAAGGTTGATCTTCACCCACACTTCTTCTATCCCATCTTCTCCCCTCCCCTCCATCCAATTTTGTCCCCAACCCAGTTGGCCCTATCGCTATGGAAAACCCTGAATGATGCAAATATGGTTGTAATTTTGTTGAGCTAATACAGATGCCTGAATATCAGAATAGGAATCTCTTAACACTGGATAAAGAGAACTAAGCAGTAGCATTCATTCCACATAGCTCTCTGTACTTGGTCATATATGTGTTGTGACAAGTTCCTCATGAAGCTACCACATCACGCTGTGATGGATGGGAGCCTGGAACCGTGTATATAACATTTATAAACCTTTTCTCCCTTAAGTTGTTTTGCCACACCAACAAGAAAAAATCCAAATGCTTAGTTTTTGCCATTGTTGCTGTTCAACATTGCATTTTTTATTGGACATATTCTTTATTTACATTTCATTTCCCTTTTCCTGGTTCCCCATGCCCTCCCAAAGGTCCCATATGACCTTTTCCCTCCCCCTGTTCTCCCGTCCACCTCTTCCCACTTCCCTGTTCTGGTATTCC
>BDUI01000060.1:65732-77223 GCA_002335545.1 Apodemus speciosus | reverse complement strand
TTTTTTGTTACCACTTTATTGGCTTCTGTCTGTTGACCCATATTCTCCTGGAATTCTTTAAGTGATTTTTGTGTTTCCATTGTAAGGGCTTCTAACCTATTCATGTTCCCCTGCACTTCTTTAAAATATTTGTTTATGTCTTTTTTTGTGTTCCTCTAGCAGCATCATGACCAGTACTTTTAAATCCAAACCTTGTTTTTCTTGTGTGTTGGGGTATCCAGGACTTGCTGTGGTTGGAGAATTGGGTTCAGATTCTGCCATATTGCCTTGATTTCTGTTAGGAACGTTCCTACATTTGCCTTTTGCCATCTGTTTATCTCTGGAGTTAGTTGGTCTTGTTGTTACTGGTTGGTGTTTGAAGCTCCTGTGAGTCTGGGTTTGGTGCTGCTGTCACAGAGGTCATCCATGCTCCCGAGGCAGAAACTGGTAGGTTTCTGCTACTGGGCTCCGCATTACTTCCTTGGCTCTGCTGGGCCGGACTCAAGTCTCCTCCTGGCTTGCTGCTGGGCATGTAACTGGCCTCCTGCCATCTCCTCCTGTTTTGCCTAAATGCCAGTTCTTAAGAATCAACTCTTTATTTCCACCAATCTGGGCTCCTCTGTTGGTTCTCTATGGTGACCTGTTAGGCTACCAGCTCCAAGATGGTGGTGAGTCTCGGGGCTCTGTCTCACTGCCGAATTCCCTGCAGGACTGGAGCTTCCCTGGCTAGACTGCTGGAGCCTAGATGGTGGCACTCTCAGTCCACAGGGCTCTCTGTCCACAGGGCTTCGTCTGGTTAGCTGTCTGTGGTGCCCCGAGGCAAGATGGCGGCCTCCAGTGTAAGCTAGGCACAGACCCCTGAGCGAGTTGGTGCCTGAGCAGGTCAGTGTACAGATAGCCTGCTGAGCTGTTCAGGCTCTGGGTGCAGGCAAGAGCCTGACAGGATAGGACCCAAGCGATGTTAGACTCGGACTCTGTCTGCGTACCTGGCCTTAGCTGTTAGCTGTCTGTAGTGCCCCGAGGTATGATGGCGGCCTCCACTGTTAGCCAGGCACAGACCCCCTGAGCGAGTTGGTGCCTGAGCGGGTCAGCATACAGATAGCCCGCTGAGCTGATCAGACTCTGGGTGCAGGCAAGAGCCTGATGGGATAGTCGATGTTAGACTCAGACTCTGTTCTTGTACCTGGCCTTAGCTGTTAGCTGTCTTTAGTGCACCGAGACCAGATGATGGCCTCTGCCGTAAGCCAGGCAGAGACCCCCAAGGTGGTACACTAATTATTTTTTAATATTAATTAAAAGAATGAAACTACCTGGACCTTACTGTGTCTAGTGAGGTTGGGAATTGTCATTACTAGGAACAGCAAGAGAATGAAGAAAAGATATACAGTAATGAAATTACAGACATGTACCCAGAAAAGCTGGGGTTAAATGGGTTGTAAACATTTTCTTCATGTGTGTATATATACATGAATGTATGTATTTAATTATTTATTTATTCATTTTATATCCCAGTCACAGCTCCCTGCCATCCATTCTCTCCTTCTAGTCACACCTTCACAAATCTCTTCCCAAAGAAGAGGAAGCCCCTCTTGGGTACCACTCCACCCTGGGACATCAAGTCGCAACAGGACTAAGCACATTGCCCCCACTGAGACCCTACCAGGTAGTCTAGCTACTGAAAGGGTATTCAATGGAAGGCAACAGAGTCAGAGGGGATAAGGAGGAGAAGAAACAGAGGTGGAGAATCAGGTGTGGGGAGGGGTATGGGGAAGGGCTGGGAGGCAGAATGGAAATCTATGGGAGACATCTCTAGGACTCCAATTGTTAGGGAACCAACAGAAGACCAAGCTGCTCATCTGCTACCAACGAATAGGGGGTGCTATGTCCATCCCCTGCATCATCTTTGGTTGGTTGATCAATATCCTTGAGCCCCTGTGGGCCCAACTCAATTGACTCTGTAGGTCTTCTTATGGTGTCCTTGACCCTTATGTCTTGCTCAGTTATGTCCCCAACTCTACCACAAAACTCTTGAATTCTGCCTGATGTTTGACTGTTGGTCTTTCTGTTTCCATCAGCTGCTGGATGAAGCCTCTCAGCAGCTTGTAGACAGTTACAATAGACTCCTGTCTACAAGCATAGCAGAGTATTAACATTAGCAGTGTCAGGAGTTGGCTCTCGCCTGTGAAAAAGGTCTGAAGTTGGGCCAGTTATTGGTTGACTGTTTCCTCAATCTCTGCTCTCTTTATCCCTGTGCACCCTGTCTGCAGAATAAATTCTATTTTGTATGTTTTGTGGTGGGTCGATGTCTCTCTCCATTGGGAGTCTTTCCTGGCTACAGAAAGTGTCCACTTCAGTCTTCATATGCCCTGCTGCTAGGAGTCTTGGTGAGGGTCATCCATATAAGACTCCTTGGAGCCTCCCTATCCCAGGTCTCTGGCTAGTCCTAGAAATCCCCCCACAGATTTCCACTCTGTCTCCCACCCCACTGAGCTCTTTCTGAACATATTTCCCTGACCGTAGCAATGGATTCCTTCTCTTCTTGGCTTTGTCTTTTCTGCTCGGAAAAGATCCTATATATTTTGCAGAAATCTTAAGGAATAGTCTTTCCAGATCCATGCAATACTATGCATGACAGTGTCTATTCATAACTTGACAGCTCCAATCTTCCCACTGTTGAGTAAAAGTCCATTGTTTAGGAAATCAGCATACATCCCCTGAAGGACATCTTTGTGGCTTCTAAGTTTTGACAATTATGAGTGAGTCTGATGTAAACTCTTAGTTTATTACCGGGGCTGAAATATTGGCTCAGAGATTAGGAGGACTTATTGTTCTTTCAGAGGTCCCAGATTCAGTTCCCAGAACACATAAGATAGCTCACATCCATCTGCAATTCCAATTCCAGGGGATCTGATAATTTCCTCTGACTTCTGAGGACACCAAACACACACAGTGCACAGGCATATAAGTAGACAAAATGCTCACATATAATAAAATAAATAAATCTAATTTTTAAATGAAGCTCTATTTACCATCCATCTCTACTATTTAGTACTGCCATTGTTCATAGATCAAGTAGAGCTCACCTCATTAGTAACTCTGAACTGGTTAGTTTATACCTTGGTGTGTGCTCTATATTTCCACCCACTAACTCTGCCTGTAAGGGAGCTTTAGAATTTCTGCCCTCCCCCTATTCCCTATTCCCCCTATTTACTACCTAAGAAGAGTAAATACATTTTTTTTCTCAAAGGCATCTTTTGGATTTGAGACCTTCAAAATTAAAAAGGATTTCAAGTGAAAAATAAGTCTTCATAAAAGCACATTTTATTTTTATTGTTAACAACTGATTGAAAAACCTTTGTAACATGTTAATCCTTAAATGTTTTGGTAGATCGATTTGTGCTTATTATTGTAGAAAATGTAATTATTTAGAGCATTGATGTCACTCTGTTGGAACTGAGCACTTAAGGGTTATAAGTGCATGCCTGGCCCAGCATGGCTCCCAGAGGAACAGGCTTGGGACCTACTGAGGGCAGCACCTATAAAATGTCACTTTGCTGAATTTATTTTGTCTTTTCCAAAGAACTATTATTTAATAGCATTAACATTCAAAAACAAACCTTAATAAATTGACATAGAATTTTTCATTAAATGAATATTATATTTATTAATATATTAATAGATAATTAATATTTTCTGTTATACTCTAATGTGTAAAATACATTAGAGTCCATGTATAAATAAAATAAAATAGAGTCCATGTATCGGTGTATTTCTATTACCTATGCTTAGGAAAAATGTTCATTAATCCATAAGATGTCTTTTTAAGTTATACAGAGAGGAGAGATTTTAATAAACCTTTTTCTAATCTTCATATTAGCATTTGTTGAGAAGACTTGTGCATTTCAACTCTCACTCTTCCATCTTTGTTCTATTGCTAATTGAAAACAGGTTCTGAAAGATCTTGGCATCTTCATATTTTCCTTAAGTCTCCAGGGTAGAGTTGGTCTAAACCATTCAGGATAATTCTGTTCTTATCAATGGTTCATGACAAGAGTTCCCAGATTATGGGAATTTAGCAGGGAGAATGGTGGGCTTTCTGGAATAGTGTTTCTGTCACAAGCTGCAGACACTCTTAAGAGGGTCCTGATGCTGAGGGTGACTGTTGCAATAGTGATCGTGTTAGAGAAAGTAAAGGCATCATAGGAATTTCATCTGAAACCCTGAGGGTTGAGCTATTCTAGATTTTCCTTATGAAACATGTTGTGTATGTGTGACCTTATTGTCTTGACCATCTGAGAAAGCTTTCCTATAAAGCTCAGCTGAAAGCATTCTTGGAATTAACTCTTCCATTGTTATTAGGCAGAATGGCAGGGAGGAATTTTGGTACAGGTCTCACTTGAAGGGAGGAGCATTTGTATCCTTCTAGTGTTCCTTTACTAGACTAATCATTATAAACAAAAGAATCTCCTCTAAGATAAGAAACAAAAGAGTGAGCATGGGAATCGCACATTTATACAAATGTTTTCCAGCTTCCCCTGCTATTTGTATTGCATGAAATTCTGTAAGCCATTTATTTCAATAGTTTATTCTCTATTCTCTGAAGCCTCTTCTGATATTCTAAATAGTTACTCACATTATTCTTAAAAGGCCTTGACATTTTCTAAAAGTTGTATATACTTCTTCTGTTTATTTCTCATTGGCCAGAATTTAACACATTGCTATTTCCTGTAAGAAAGATACAGCAGTAAAATCTTTATTCTAAATATTATGATCCAACTTTCAAAACAAAGAACTGCTCACAGGCCTGGTGTGTTATAGACATCTGACTTTGTTGTGTCTTATTTTGTTGCATGTTTAATACTTACTTTTGATAACTGACATTTTAAATAGGGCTAGGCAAGGTATTACATGCCTATAATCACAGCACTAGAGAAAGAGAGTCAGGAGGATTGCAGATTCGGTGCTAGACCTGACTATTAACAAGTACAAGTCCGTCTTGAGAAAGAAAATGTCCCAAAAATCCACAAATAAATGAATAAGTACTTTAAATTGTAAAAAATAAATTTAAAGTCTCTTTCCTTAATGCAATCTAATTTTTTCTTGATATAGATTTTTCATACAAGATATGCTGATTATAGATTCTCTTCCTCCAACTCCTTCCAGATTCTCCCTACCCCACAACCCACCCAAATCCACATCCCTTTTTACGCTTTCCAAGAGTTATCTAAACTTTTTTAAAAACCACAGTATACACGATAAAATGAATACAAACAAACTTGAATAGGACAAAACGAACTGAAAAAACAAGAGGCAAAGAAAAGGCACAAGAAACATGTAAAGGCACAGAAACACACACATTGGCAAGCACAGAAATCATATTAAAACATGACATTGGAAACCACAATATATAAACAAAAAACCCTGTAGGGGAAAAACAGAAAAGAAAAATGAAAAAGATAAAAATCCCAGGCAAAGCATTATGAGCCCAAAACAAAACAAAACAAAACAACCCTCCAAAATCACCGCTGAGTTTGTTCACTGTGTGTTGACAACATCTATTGCTGAGCATGAGGTCTAGCAGTAAGAGTGGCTTGTATACTAAGTGAGACTTCAGTGGTGAAAGCTAATTTTTCATTTGAGTGGTTATTGATTGGAGATAGTATTGTTGTTGTTGTTGTTGTTGTTGTTGTTGTTAGCGATGTGTGCTTGCATTCACCTCTTCTCTCAGCAGTGCTGTGATGTCATCTGGCACAGATCCATGCATGCTCAGTGCATGCTGCCTCTGTCTCTAATGAATTCACATGGGCATCAGTCCTGGTGAATTGAGAAGTCCTTGTTTCCTCTGTGTTCTTCATTCTTGTTGTCTCTTTATGGCCACTCTTCTGTGGCATTCCATGAAACATGAAGGGAGGGAACTGATGGAGATGTTCCATTTAGGATGGAGTATACTAAGGTCTTTTAATTTCTACACCATGTCCAGCTGGGGGGCTCTTAATGTTTCGACATTTACTGCAGGTGAAAGCTTTTCTGTTGATGGCTAAGACCCTATCTATGGGGATAGCAGAATCTCATTAGGTGTAACTGTCCTGCTATGATCTTTTAGTAGAACAATATGACTTTGTTTTACATTATGTCCCTGGCCTATCTAGTCTCAGGCTTTTGGTTGCCTGAGCAGTGTCAGGAATGAGTATAATTTTATGAAGTACACCCTCAAATAAAATCAGATATTGGCTGGTCAATCCCATAAGCTTTGTACCATTATTGCACTAGCACACCTTGTAGGCAGGACACCATTGAAGATCAAAGGATCTATAGCTGAGTTGGTGTTTTCTTTTCTCATTTGGTAGTATGCACAATAACTTTCAATACCATGTACAATACTCAATAGGAGTGAAGGCTCTAGGTGGGTTTGGCTTCATGTTCAGTAAGTTATGTAGGTGTTGTCTTCACCAATAAAGCCTTACCATCCTTTTGTGGAAAGCAACTAATAACCTTGACAGTAGCCTGGGTTATTTGGGGATTCCCTTGGAACCCTTTTGTCCAACACCTAGCTTGGATATAACCCATTCTAAAACCTAGGAAAATCTAGGTGTAAAATCAACATTTACAATACAACGAAAGCAACTGCTGCCATCATTCCTACATCAATTTCCTGGCCTTTACACATAGAATCATCATAGGTAAATATTGTCAGTAGCTGATATGTCTTGGGTCTTGACAGTTGCCCAAATTCTTATGTGTTGAAAACTCAATCTCATAGTGATGCTTTAGGAAGTTGGTGGTGATCTTAGGAGGGTGTGAGAAATTGCTACTTCACTGGGAGACAGACAGTATGCTTACAAGGGATTGTGGGATACTACCCCTTCCTTGGTTTTGTTTCATGGCTTGTGATATAAGTGTTTTTGTGCTGCCATGTTTCCACCATGATAGTCCAAGGCTGTGAGAAAAGACTTAAGTGTTCAAAACTATAAGCCAATGAGAAAGGGCTATCCTGTTTGGAAGATGATTATCTCGGATATTTGGTTATATTGACTGAGTTCTACCATAAGAGCTGTGTGTGTGTGTGTGTGTGTGTGTGTGTGTGTGTGTGTGTGTATTACCTCCTATAAATGAACATTTTCCATAGAATGTTGTTTTAATGTCTTAGCAAATGTCACAAACAGTTCCCTATAATAAGTTCTTTGTTTACAGAATGTGAACACTATTAATGTATTATGATAAGCTTTGATATAGTCAATTAATTTACATTTCTAATGATACATCCTGTAGCATTTTCGGAGGTATGTATGCAAAATGCCCGCACCTCCACATCCTGCTCCCCAGATCTCCCAGTGTTCCACCCAGTGCTGTGCAGACATTGCTGTGTTTCTCAAGGGTTTATTCTTTGGGGCAGTGATAATGAGCCTTATCCCTACATGATTCCCTAGTCATATTTGCCAGTGTTGTATGATGTGCCTAAAGCACATTAGTTCTGTACTTCAATTCCATATGTAAGACTACCTCACTTTTTCTTGACATTAAGATTCTTGATCATAGGAAGTTAAGGTAAGATTTTGTTATATAATCTCTAAAACTGGACATAATGAGAAACAATGAATACATTAATAATTAAACTATCATTTTATGTTAATTTTTTTATTTTTTGCTTCTGATATCTTAAAAATATTTTTGATATAGATTACTCCAATGTAATATATTCTGATATGGTTTCTCYTCCCCCATTTCCTCCCAGAGCCTCCCTACAACCCAGCCACCCAAACTCAAATACTTTCTTTCTTTCCCTCATATTCTTTTTAAATATTTTATTGAAAATAGAATTTAATATACTCATATATCAAATCATATAATATATATAAAATATATCTTCTATAATATATCATAATTATAGTTTACCACCCCTTCCTTCTCTTAGATCCTCTCTACTATTCCTCCAATATGGAGCCACCCACTTTCTGTCTCTCCTTAGGAAAAATATATGCTTCTAAGGTATAATAATAAAATAAATAAAGTAAAACTGATATATTAGAACTGGACAAAGCAAACCAACAGAAGTAAAGAAGCCCAACAGAAGGCATAAGAAATAGAGAGCCACTTGTTTGCACACTTTGGAATCTCTTTAAAATCACTAAATTGGAAGCCATTGTGTGTGTGTGTGTGTGTGTGTGTGTGTGTGTGTGTGTGTGTGTGTGTGTGTGCAAAGGACCTATAGGGTAAAGTGGTAGAAGGAAAAGACATTTTAAAAAAGATAATTTTTTTAAAAAAAGAAAAGCAAAGCAAATCCCTAGCATAACATTCTGAGATAAGGAGCCTCCAAAGACACCTTTGAGTTCGTTTTTCTACAGGCCATCTACAGCTGGGTATGCAGGCCAACCTTAAGAGTATTTTTGTTTCCCCAGTGGGACTCCCTTGGAGAAAACTAAATTGTCAATTCCAAATGGTTATCACTTGGAGACTGCTTCTGGATAAGAGATGGAGGCTTGTTTCTACTTTTCCTTTCAGGTCTAAGGCGCTATCTGGCACAGACCCATGCAGGCCCTGTGCATGCTGCTGCTGTGCCTTTGAATATACATCTCTTGAGTAGGCCTTAAGTCAAGTCATGTATTGATTGGTTACTCCCAAAGCTTTGGGCCACTGTTGCACTAGCATATATTGCAGGCAGGACATCATTGTAAATCAAAGGTTTTGTGGTTGGCTTGGTGTTTATGTTTCTTACTTGGTAGCCTGCAGAGTATCCTCCTGTACCAAAAACACTAAAGCCTATGGGTGAAGGTTCTATGCAAGCTGTAAGCACCATGTTCACTTAGTTATATAGATGTCAACTTCTGTAATGGGGGCCTGCTGTCAATTTACAGAAAGCATTGTGTAGTATGGCAACAGCTTTGATTCTTAGGGGATTCCCAGGAGAACCACTTTGGCCAACAATTAAATTGGATGTAACTCAATCCTAGTACTGGATTTAGTATACTAAAGTTTATTTGGTGACAAGAAATGTCCAGTTGGGGGTTCTGTCTCCCCCATATTTGATAATTTCATTAAATAGCTTTCATATATGTATATATTTTAGGAAGATTCTACTGTATTAGGTTTCCATTCTACCTTACAAATGACCCTTAATTTTTAGTTGCATCTCCCTATGACTCCTTCTTCTTTCTCTTTTCTTCTTCCTCTCTCCATTTTATCATCCCTTTCCAATCCCCCTATTCCTTCATAGCTATCAACTCTCTTACCCTTTTGTGGTAGTCTGAATAGGAAAGACTCCTATAGACTCCTATATTTGAATGCTTGGTCATTAGGGAGTGTGGAGAATGGTACTATATGGAGCTTGGTTTGTTGGAGTAGGTATGGCCTTGTAAGAGTAGGTATGGCCTTGTGGAAGGAAGTGCTGCCTCAGTGCATACTGAGGAGAAAGCCTTGAGTTTTAAAAGACCCAAGCCAGCTCCAGTAGTCCCCCTTCTTTCTGATGCCTGTAGACCCAATTGTAGAACTCTCACCTATCTCTATCGCACCATGTCTGCCTGCATGCCACCATACTGACAATGAACTAAATCTCTGAACCTGTAAGCAAGACTCAATCGAATGCTTTCCTTTATAAGAACTGCTATGGCCATGGTGCCTCTTCATAGCAACAAAGTATTGACTAAGACACATTTCTTACGGATAACAATCTGTCTCCCTTACATTCTTATATACTTAATCCCTTGGTTCTATGGATTGTAGCTTTGTTATCATTGATTTAATGGCTAATAACCTCATATAAGGGAATACATACAATATTTGTCTTTTTGGGACAGGATTACCTCACTCAGGATGACTTTTCCCAGTTCTATACATTTACTTGTGAATTTCATGATTTCATGGTTTTTTTTTTTTTTGTCCAATTTGGTATAGTACAGATTATTAAAGCATGTCCTATGATTCTCTAGATTTCCCCAGTATCTGGTGTTATGTCCACCATTTCATCCCTAATTTTGTTAATTTTTATATTCTCCCCATGTCTTTTAGATGTTTTGGAAAAGAGTCTGTTAGTATTATTTTCTCAAGGAACAAACACTGTTTCATTTATTATTTGTATTGTTTCTTTTTATTTGTTGTTGTTTCTATTTTATTGACTTCACCCTCAAAATTGATTATTTCTTGCCCTCTATTCCTTTTAGGTGTAATTTATTCTTTTTTCTTCTGTCTGATGTTGAGTTGCTAGTATGAAAGCTCTATAATTCCTTTCTGTAGGTACTCAGTGCTGTGAAATCATCTCTTAGAACTGCTGTTATTGTGCCTCATAAGGTTTAAGTATTTATTTTCATTCAATCCTAGAAAATAATTCTTTAATTTATTTCTTGATCTGTTTTTCCATCTAATAGGTAGTTATTCAGCTTCCATAAATTCGTAAGCTTTCTGTTGTTTCTGTTTCTGTTGATATCCATTTTAATATGTGGTGGTCAGACATAATCAGGTATTATTTCAACTTTATCTGTTGAAACTTGCTTTGTGTCTGAGGATGTGGTCAGTTTTGGAGAAAGTTCCATGGGGTGCTGAGACAAAGGTATATGTTGTAACACAGTCCAAGAATGGAGTCCAGTGAGGACTTCTGACAACATTACAAGAAAACAAGACAAGAGTCATGGTATCTCCATCTCTTTGAAACTCGGAATTGTTCTTCAAATGTGTTATCGTACTTCTTCCATGTGAAGGAGATAGGAGTGAGTTTACTTMAGGTTAATCATTACAAATGTCTATTATTATTTTTATATACCTCTATGGAAATAAAACAAACATATTTTGTCTTGTGCAGTTTGTCCTCTATCTATGGCTTACCCTCCACATGTGACTTACTTTTGTAATTGGACACTTTATTCATGTGACTTTCATAATCCTCAGAGTATAAATTGTCAGATGCTCTGAATAAAGTTGGATACTGTATGAGACTTTAGTAGGAGTCACTTATCAGCTTCATTCTCTCAGCTCACTACCACTAGAGCTATAAACAAGTAGCACTATGAATCAGGAACCTGAATTCAGTTATATGAGTATTGGACTCTCACAGAAGGAGGTGATTGGGAATGACTGGGCAGAAACGAGGGCAGGCTTGGCCATCTGTCAAGCTTGTTTATCATTGTTTAAAGAAAGCAGGAACACAAGTATTAAAAGTCACAGCCATTAGATTGCTTGCAAGTTGTTTATGATTATAATCCCATGTTTCCAGAAGAAAGAACTTTCAATGAAGAAGTATGGGAGAAAGTCTAAAAGAATACTGAAAAGATGCATAAACAAGAAAGAAATATTCCTGTTCAATTTTGGGTCATTGGTATTAATTTGGACTGTTAAAGGTTTAAGGAAGATAAGGATATTAATTATAAGAAAGAGATGACTAATTGTTTGAATGAATATAAGCTGGATGATCAAACGTTAAAGTTGTTAAAAAKGAGGCAAGTGTTCCTTCTGTTTCTATTTTTTGGAATAGTTTGAAGAGTATTGGAATTAGGTCTTCTTTGAAGGTGTGGTAGAATTCTGCCCT
>BDUI01000060.1:46904-62734 GCA_002335545.1 Apodemus speciosus | reverse complement strand
AATACCCAAGGCATGCACTCACTGATAAGTGGATATTAACCTAGAATCTTGGAACACCAAAGACACAATCCACCTACCAAAYGCTGTCCGACAAGAAGGAAAGAGTGGACCCAGGTTCTGGAAAGACCCATTGCAGCAGTGTAGGAGAATACAAAAACAGGGATGTGGGCAGGGGTGAATAGGGGGATGGGGGGGAGGAGAGGTAAAAAGACATATGGGACATTGGGGGGGCGAGGAAACCAGGAAAAAAGGGAAATGAAATGTAAATAAAGAATATATCCAATAAAAAAAAGAAAAAAAATGAGGCAATAATGTGCCCTTCCTTCAGCCTTGAGTAGCCTAAACAAATCCAGGATGGTTTTACAACCTGGAGTCTCTTGGCCTTGCTGCATTTACAATTTCCTACCTGAGCTTTGAGGAGTTGCCTGCCTGCTGAGCTTGCTTGCAACTCAATCCAGCTGAAACAAAGGATGGTTCTGTGGGTTTTCACTATATAAACCACGGAGCTGAGAATTAAACTTTGAGCCTTCATCAGAAATCTTTGTCTTGGCTTCATCCTTCTCTCTCCCACCCATCCTTCTTCATTTCCAGCCTCCCTTTCAAGTATACCCTGTTCATCCATGGCTGCTGAACAGCTACACAATGAAGTAGGAGATTATTCTTGTTCAGGCAAAGTCAGAAGTAAAAATAGGACTAATAACTACACTAGTGACTGCTCCCTCATCTCCCTTACTGTAGCCTTCTTTAAAAATATATCCTCTATTTCCTGAAAATGACCCTGAAGCATGAAGTAGGAAGCTGATAGACTGATTCAGTCTAACCTTGAATTCTCTCCACATTTAATGAAGTCTTAGGAGAGCCTGTGAGAAACCTAACTTTACAACCTAGGCGAGCTAAAGCATAGCAGGGAAAAGAACCAATCTTTTTAAAATCATAGAAAGAGAGAGTGCATTGAATGGTTCTCACATAGTATTTTAAGAGACAAGAAAAGAATTATAGCTATTTGAATTCCAAATAAAAGGAGCCTTTGTGTATCACATGTATCCTTCACTTCCTTTAAATTCACTTCATTACCCACTAACTTGTCTCCTATAGATACTTTAGCACAAGAAGATAAACTTTCAGAATGAATTTATTTACACAATAAAGGGCATAAAATAGTAACTGCTTGCCTTACTCTTCTTACTCAATTAGTAAATTGGGGAGGACCTGATGTCAGTAATTATATGCATTGAATATTTACTATATTGTGTTATCCTTTACTAGCAATCAATTTTAAAGAGCATTACAGAACTATGTATTTTCAAAGTCTTATTTGCTGATTACTATGGAATGATGGGAAATTATTACCCAGCTGGCAAGCTATTGGATTTTCTCATACAAACTGAATTTGGGATTGTAAAAAATGTTCCACCTTCTACCATTCCACTGGCAGATACTTATATTGATGGTTCATCTAACAGTATAAGAGGGATTCACGATACATGTATTCATCAACCAATTAATACATTTTCCCCTCAGGTTGGCAGCTAGAACTAACTCTTGGTTTATGTATTACTGTTGTTTCACAAACCCTTAATATCATTTCAGATTCTTCTCATTTCTAGCAATAGACTCATGCTCGTGCACACTCTAACCTCCCTGGCTTTATTTCAAAGGGAAATAAGCAAGTTGATGCATTATTTTTGCCCTGTTTGCACTTCTTAAGAGGAAGGTTGGGAAGTAGTATGCATATGATATTGTATATGGATCTACTGAAATATTATGGATCATCCACTGACTCCTCCAGCCCTGTGCCATCACAGACAATGGCAGAGGGTGAGGGGATAGTGAGAGTTACCAGACAGATAGCAAACCTCCAGCTGAAGGGCAAAGGAGATGTCAACCATATCATTGGAATTCAAGTGTGCCCACCTAAAACCAAGTTAAGACCCCATGGACCAGGGGAAAAGTTATTCAACGAAACACACACGGAGAGAGCCCTATGTCAATTAAGAATCTTTTTCTGGTGATGCTAGCTAGTTTGACCTACGCATCTGCTGTGAGTGCCTCTGAACACATATGTTGGTTTTACATTCCTCATTCTCCTTTGTTTCATATCGAATGTAGATTGGATGGATCCAAGCTCCTGTTATCTTCACTAATAACTCTGTGTTTATGACTGGACCTTAGAACTGTAATATTCATCTGATGAAGGGACTACATTTAATTTTTCCTTGCAGTTTGAATCACTTCCCATTTGTATAGGACAGCATGACACTTGTGTTCCTATTAAAGGGCAAATATGGGCTTGTGTTCTAAAAGAGACCAGAATTACTGACTATTTGTGTCTCTTCTCAAGCTGTTCTAGATATCTGTGATATCTCTGTTCTGGGTGACAGAGTATTACACACAATGCTTTCACTGTTTTAATATTACTCATTATGTTTATAATATGCTTGCTTATAGAATACTTAGTCATCACATGATAGACTTATCTACAATACCTCAAATCAAAACCACTCTGATATCCTGCTATATAAAAAATAAAAGAGGGGGGTTATGGAACACAGTCTAAGATTGGAGTAGTGTGCGGATAATTCTGAGTGTTAGTGACAGCACTCCAAGGAAACAATACAAGAAACTTGGGATTTCAGTTTCTTCAAAATATGGAATTATACTTGGAATGTGTTTTAGTGCTCATCCAAGGTGAAGTAGATAGGAATGCATTAATTTCAGACTACTTAAGATTGCTTGCTGATGTTACTCAAATATGTTCATGCATGGATATGTTTTATGTTCTTTTCCTCTTTGCCTTAAGAGTATCAATTGTTTGATGCTCTGAATAAAGTTGGCTACTACATAAGACTTTAGTCTGTCTCCTTTACCATCTCCATTCTTCTAGATCTCACTGCCTCTAGAGCAGTAAACAGGTATATTCTTTTTTATATAGGTAAAATGTTCTAAAAATATATGCTAGGTCCATTAGTTTTATAACTTGTTGACTTGAGCATTTTTCTGTTCAGTTTTTGTCTGAATGACCTGTATGTAAGAGTGGAGTATTGAGGTCTCTCACTATCAGTGTGTGCGGGGCCAATGTGATAATTGAGCTAGAGTAGTTGTTCTTTTATGAAATTATGTTAAGAATTGCAATGTCCTCTTGGTAGATTTTTCCTTTGATGAGTATCCCCTCTCTATCTCCTTTGACTAATTTTGTTTTGAAATTCATTTGGTCAAATATTAAAATGATTAAACCAGCTTGCTTCTTCTGCCCATTTGTTTGGGATTACTTTTTCCATTCTTTTACCTGGATGTGATTCTATTCTTGATCTTAAGATGTGTTTCTTGGATGCAAGAGAAGTTAGTCTCTTAGTCCATATCATTTTATTGGGGAATTGAGACTACTGAAAGTGAGAGATAGCAATGATCAGGGTCTACTGATTCTGGTTATTTTGCTGTTGTGGTGTTTATGTGAGGGTTTCTCCTGTTTTGGTTTGATGTTTTGGCAATATTTATTTCCTTTGTTTTTGTGAATGTGGTTAGCCCCATTAGCTGCTGTTTTCTTTCTAGCACTATCTATAGAAATCGATAATTAGATAAATATGGCTTAAATTTAGTTTTATTATGAAGTTTTAAAATTTTCTCTATATATTGTGATTGAACCTTTTGCTGGTTATAGTAGTATGGGCTGGCATTTCTTGTCTCTGGGAGTTTGTAGAACATCTGTCAAGTCCTGTTTTTTTGGACTATCCATTAAGAAGTCAGGTCTGATTCTAATAGGTCTTCCTTTATATGTTACTTGGTCTTTTCCCTTTGCAGCTTTTAATATTTTCTCTTTGTTTATGTTTAGAATTTTAATGAGTAAGTACCAAGTGGATTTTATTTTCTGGTCCAATCTATTTGGTGTTCAGTATGTTTCTTATACCTTGATAGACATCTTCATCTTTAGATTAGAAAATGTTTCTTCTATGATAAAGTTGAAACTATTTTCTGTATCTTTGACCTGGGTTTCTTCCCTTTCTTCTATTACTATTATTTTTACCCTAAGAGTATCAAATCTCATACTGGTTCAGATTTCCTAAATATTTTATGCCAGGATTTCTTTAGATTTAACATTTTCTTTGACTTAGGTATCCATTTCATCTATCTGGGTTCAATGTGTGAGATTCTTTCATTCATACATTAAATAATGTTTGACTCTGAAGTTCTTTTTCAAGTTCCTAAATTTGTTATTTACAAGTTTTTTCTCAGTATGGGTTTTCTTTATTGATTCTATTTCCACTTTTAGATCTTGAATGGTTTTATTAATTTCTTTTGATTGTATGCTTGTCTTCTTACACTTTTCTTTAAGGAGTTTAAGGGCATCTATCATTTTCATAAAGGCTATCTAAGATATTCTTTTCAAGTTGGTGAGACTTTGTATAAAATTTCCCACAATCCTGGTATTTACAGAAGTAGCACTCCAAATAGTAAGGCTTCTTCTGGTATACCTGGCTCTGTGTCTTGAAGTCTGACTTCATATATTTGTGGATTAAACCAGATGCTGAAGAGCTTTCAAGAGGCTGTTTTTGAGCCAAGGGTGAACTTGAATATTGGGGATAAACCCACATATGGGGTCCGGTGACTAAGTGAAATCGTCTGAGGATCCTTGTTTGTATTTATGCTCAAAATTACTTCAGATATTCAAAGCATTTGGGGAGTGAATAAAATTTTAGATTGTTTAAAAAGAAGGATTATCAAGCTTTAGAGAACAGTTAGCATTGGTTCATAAAGCAGTGGAGTCATGCAAACCCAGACCTTATATTGTCAAATGTCCATGTAACAGTCTGCAACAGGTAGAGACGTATTTCATTTAGGAGAGGTTTTTTTGACACATAGACTAAAATTCATATTCTGACAAAACAGAATTTCAAGTCAGACAATTTTCCATCTACAGACTGACGGGGGGGGGAGAATGAATCTTAAAGTGGGTAGTGATGTTAACTGTATAAACAACCATTACATCAATTGAAGGCTGATTAGTGTCCTCCACATGCAACCATGCAATAGTCTTTTTTCTTTTTTCTTTTTGCTCCAGTGACTAGAGCAGCAATCTGATAAACTAATGCAAAACAAAAACCTTTTTCTTAGCATGCTGAGAATACATAAGAACTCAGTTTACAATGTTAATAGCAGGGAAGAACCATAAATATGAAATTTGACAAAAAAAATGCAGTATTTTAATGTTTAAATTTAGCTGAAAGTAAGGAAATACAATGGATGCTTTTTCTCTTTCTAAAAAAAATAGATATTCTTTTTATGCCTCAACTGTGTTACAATACTCAAAACTTACTTTGGTAGTGTTACTAGGCTCTAGTGGAGACTTTTCCAGCTGTTAATGTGTTTCTATGCTGGCATCTAGACATCTGGGTTTTAGAATATTGCAGTTTGAGGTGCTATCTTGTCTTGTTTTTGTTGGGTGGGTGTTTTTTTCCTTGTTTTCTTTCACTATCTCTGGTTGTTAGAAGTGTATTTTGGCCAAAATTCTTCTGGTATCCTTATAAGTGTGGCTACAAGAGATTCCAGGTATCATGTGTTTCTAGGTATTGGAAGCTGACACTTAGGAATGGAGATGGGCTGGCATGGGGTTGAGGGTATAAACTGGAGGAAGGAAAACTTGGTATTCTACCAGCATCTGCTTAGTCCACTGGGACTGATGTCAGAGAGTAAGTAGAGGTTGCGGTAGGTGGCAACAGAGTGGGGCATGAGCCTAGGGCACTGGATTTGGAGGACGGAGGGAGATGTGAAGACCTGCAATTAACATACCTGCAACCCTGGCGAGAGTGTGTGCTATTTTCTTAATTCTATGCCTTCTGGTTTTCTTGTTAATAGTTTTTAAGTCTAAAAATGAAAGTCATGTCAAACTTCACTAAAAACAGTCAGTTTTGAAAGATTTCATTGTTCTTTTTTGTGTTTAAATGTATATCTCTCTGTGTGTATATTTTTGCAAGTAAATAAAGTGTCTACAAGGCCCAGAAAAGGGCATAAGATCCCCCAGAACTGAAATTCCTTCTACAATATAGCACTAGGCTTTCTATTTTATATTTTTCTATACAACTTTTAAAAAGTATTAATAAATTTACTTAGGAAAAGTGACTTACACCATCCATATTTATTAGCAGAGATTCAAGTTGGACAAAGCCAAACATATCAAGGATATGGGCAGGGACAACTAACACTCAGGACTACGGAGGGCCATATGGAAACCCACTACTGAAGAAACTTCTTAAAATATATACTTAGCTGAAAGAAATATAAATGGCCTCATCAAGCAATGGAGGAAGCAGTGGCCAGCTATATATCTTTTGCTACCAAGTGGAACTTCCAGTACCTGGGACATTTTATATCTGATTAACTTGTTGGCCAAAGGGACACTATAGAAACCCACAAATAACTAAAGTTACTGATAAAGCTATCAGTCACTTTAAAAAATATTGATGGTTATGGACCTATTGCTAAAAACAGCACGTACGTATCTCATTTAACACAAAGAAGTCAAGCTAGTGCCTACCTAGAGCCTTTATCCCTAATGACTAGTGTTCATGGTTCTTGGAGTACTTTGTATGCTGCCAGAGGAGAAAGGTAACCACTAACATGACCCTAAGCTGTGATCTACAGTGTCCACCTACCTGTACAAATGGTATGGTAATAACCAACCACTATCCAATTGGATTTAACATCTATGCAATGAGATAGAACCCATGCCTAACACTACTAATATAGTCAAGGACCTGATATTAGATAGGCCAAGGACCAAGGGGAAAATGAAATACTACTATTCTACTAAAGGAGTGAGGGAACTATATTATTCCTAACAAGAGCAGCTTCTTTCTGCAGTAGATGTGAACTAACAGAGATGCTCCTGGTCAATGTGCTGACAATAAGAGACTTTAGGGCCCTCAATCTGAAATGAATTGTCTTCATCAAATACCTCCCTTCAGGGCTATTCAGAAGAGGAAATAAGAAGATTCTAAGGGCTAGAGTTGATTGATGTATGACATCAAAATATCTAGTATCTTCCAGGCACAATAGGATGGATACATGTATAAACTTTTAGAGACTGTAGCAGCATGCACAGGGCCTGCCCTCATTCAAGGCAGATACAGTCCCAGTGTGAAGAGGATATGAGATAACAAGCTCCTATTCCTTCATCAAGAAGTTGTCACCAATTAAGTTTACACAGAGGAAAAAAAAACCTGTTTTCTGCAACAAAATCTCACTATGTATATAAACCATACTTAATGCCCATGACCAGCAGTAGATGACCAAAACAAAATGAACTCAGTAGTGGTATTTGGTTTTGGATTTTGTAGAATCTTTGTGGGGGCACTTTTTAATCTCACTGGTCTTTTTCTTTAATTTCACTGGTGTATATTATGGCTTAAGATTTTGTTGTTTTAGGTGTGTGTGTGTGTGTGTGTGTGTGTGTGTGTGTGTGTGTGTGTGTGTTTCTTGTGGGGTTTTGTTTTGTTTTTCTGGTCTGTTTGCATTTTTATTTTCCTGTTTTTTCTCTATAGAGAGAAAAAGAAGGTGTGGAGCTGGATGGATGAGGAGGTGGGGAGGCTCTGGGAAAAGATGGGGGAGGGAAAACCTTGATTAGAAAATATTGTTATCAATTTTTCAATTTCAAAAGGATTGTTTAGGCGTATGAAGAACAGTTTTATTGTTTTAAATGAAAAACATTGTGTTTACATTCTCTTACTAGAAACAACCAATTAGCCATAGAACCTGGTAATAAACATATGATGTAGAAGGACTCATTTTGGCTCATGGCTCCAGAGAGTTTAGTCCATGGCCATCTATCTATCCCTGTTGCTTTGGGTCTGTGATAGGTCGTGGTGAGTAAGTGTGGTGAAAGAGGCTGTTTCCTTTATTGCAGATTGGAAAAACTGGGGGGAGTATCCAGGATCCTAATCTATGCTTTAAGGGGTTTTGCGGTGGTTTGAATGTTTACAACCTTCTAGGCTAATATTTGAATGTTTGTTTCCTGTTTGGTGGACTATTTAGAAAGTATCGGGGTGTGTGGCCTTGTTGGAAGTGGGGTGTCACTTGGAGTGGGCTTTGAGGTTTCAACAGTCAACAAAGGCCCAGTCTTTTGTTCTCTCCACCTCACCCTCCAGCAACTTGTGGATCATGTGAGCTCTCAGCTGCTGCTCCAACACTATGCAAGCTTGCTGCCATGCTTCCCACCATAACGGCCATGGGCTAACTCTCAGAAACTGTAGGCAAGCCCCCAATTAAATGCCATCCTTCATTAAAATTAAATTAAACCTGCTGATCATATCAATCTTAGTAAGAACAAATAACAACAAAAAAAATTGCCATCCTTTATAAGGGTCCCTGGTCATTGTGTTTCTTCACAACAACAACAACAACAACAACAAACAAACAAAAAACCAGTAACTAAGATAGCAACAAAGTTACTTACTCCCATTAGGCCTCACCACCCCTTACAGATTTCATTACAATCCCATCGTTCTAGTAACAACACTGGCTGTACAGGAAGTCCGTAATGCATGGGCCTGTGAGGGATACTTATCTAACCATAGCAACAGTGTAGTTAACTGCCATTAGAAAATATAGGAAATGTTTTCTGACCTCATATGGAATATAAACTACCACAGATGGTGGAAGGCTAAGAGGGTTCTCGGATATAGCTTTTGCTTTTTAGAACTATTGTGAGAGTTGAAACACACTGTCTCATCAGGGAAATGACAGAATTAACATTTTGAAATTAATCCATCAGTACTAATAGGGAACTATTGCCATCTAAGACATGCATCTACGTGAAAAGCACATCGTGCTCTGGTCTGTTGTAAGCTATTATGCACAGCTCCCTGGAGGGCTGACAAAAATGACGGATAATCAGAAAATGACAAGAAATGTACCTCATTGCATCAGCTCTGGGAGGGAAGCAGCCTGGGCAAGAAATGGGCTCATTAAAGATAGAAGTTTCCAGTGTATTCAATACAAATCTTTTGTGATCAAAAATCTAATCAGTACTTTACTAATGAGTCATTTGCTGTGCAACCGGTGTCAACAGTTTTACAATGTTTCTCCCCCCTTGGAGAACATTAATTTATTAATTTTATTATGCCTCGAAATGGGTTGGAAATGCTAGGTCTTACACTAATGCATGGTGGTGGAATCTTCTATTTTTTTTCAATTGTCCATTAAGTAATATCAGGGCTCAAGAGGGTCACCCAACTTTCTTCTCTAGATACCACTATGTACAGAAGAAAGAGGGAATGTTGCCTTGAATTTGACCATTAGACAGCACTTTTCATGACTCCACATTTTTTTACGTTTGGTTTATATTTGTTAGTTTATTGGAAGAGAAGAGATATCACAATCTGTCGACTTTCACTTCACACCTTCAAGAAATCTTGGCATACACAGTAGGCAAGTAAGGCAGACTTTTAAAGGACCTTCAGCAGTAATGTTTGAGGGCTACTGAAATGAGGCTCACAGTCCTTATTTAAAAACAATTCATAAGCACTCAAGAGACAAGGTGATTTGAAGAAATCTGTAGCTCAGTGTTGTAGGCTGCATCTACCATGGGGATACTCCCCAATGACTCCCATAAATATCCAGAGGTAGAGTTTCATACAGAACCTTATTGAAGTGCAGGAAGACAGGGAGGGAGGAGATCGCTAGGATTTCAATGGGAAAACATGGAAAGTTCTTTTGGGCTTTTTGGTTCAATGGGATTAGGCAATCCTCTATTTAGATGAAACATTCCCTAGGGCATAGTTTTAGCAGACAAATTCAACTACCTGGGGCTGAGAGTCAGAACTATTGTGAGCTAATCATTCTTTCGTAGAGAAATGGAACCAGTGTGTGTGTGTGTGTGTGTGTGTGTGTGTGTGTGTGTGTGTGTGTGTGTGTGTGTGTGTGTCCTTCCTTTCTCCACCCTTCCCTGTCATCAAACACCCAAGAGTCTAGATGATGCCCACACTGCAGTGGGCAAGTACTGACTCTGCAGATTCAAATGCCTATGTCAACTGGAAACACTCTAACCAAATCAACCAAACAAACAAACAAAACTTAATCTTGTACCTCTTGGTCCAGTAAAGATTACACTTGCACCTAGCAATTGCACAAAACATGGAACTTTTGTAGGGTCAAATGGCATCTCTATTTTCAGGAGGTTCTACTTCCCCACAACACTGCTGATTGCTCAGATAGTTGCACACATGTTGGTGGCTTATTAACATGTACAAAAATGAAACTAAGTCATTAAGAAAGACCTAGGACTGTTAAGACTTGGTCCTTCTAAGAATGGGATACCCCCCCACACACACACACACAGAGACAGAGAGAGAGACAGAGAGAATCAGTTAGAGGCAGAGCAAGAGAAATAGAGACAGAGAGAGACAAAGAGAGACAGAGAGACAGAAACAGATAGAGGAACACACACACTGAGGCGGGAGGAGTGACCATGAAGATAACCCAAGTGTAAGCAACAGGAAAGCTCTAGATTTTGGACTTCAAAACAGTGGGGAAAGGGAATTGATTTATGCTGTTTAACATACACAGTTGTTAGTGCTTGCTGTAGTAACCCTATAAAACCAATAAACTCAGTATTTAATTTTAGTAAAATTGAAACAGTATCTTCAAGGGTAAATCAAAAATATATTTAATCACAAAGTCTCTGTGAGGCACTGGCTATTCAAAAGGCGTTTCTTATATTGTGTATAAATGTAACAAGAAAAAATGAACTGAGTCACTCTAGGCAAGATTGTCAGCTCCTTAAGGGAAGTTAATTTAGACCATGAAGGGACGGTGTCCACAATACTTAGAACTTCAAGTCCAGATGCCATAGGACAGAGCTGCCTTATCAACTCAGCCCTCAGAGGGCAAATGTAAGGGCCAGCGTGGACCCACAGGCATCGTGGAGCACAGTGAGCAGCAGAAGCCCCAGCACTAGTGATAACCACACGGGAAGGAAGCCCCTCTGAAAACACTTGGAAGTAATGGAGGGACATAAAGGGTAGGGCATGCAAATGAAGTTGTCTGGCTCATTAATTTACTAAAGCTGAATGCCATTGGCACTACAGAAATACATTTATTTTCACAGGAAAGTCATCATATTCTTACCTCCAGACTGGAGCAAATATGCAATAGAGTAGGAGACAAAGAGATCTTTGCCCTACTACTCAAAGAAAGGAGAAACAAGTTATATCAGAGAGGATTACCCTTTACAGTTCATGGCTCATTCTGTCACCTGAATGGAATTGTAATTGAATTGGATTCTTTGGTATTCAATCCACCTAGATTTTGTTTTAAATAACATTTTATTCTTCTTCCTTTAAGGATCATTTTAAGGCTAGAGATACCCTTCTGAATTAAGAATCTGAATATCCCACAAAAATGCACCTGTTTCATCAATACAAACTAGCATCTAGCAACTTCAATAGATTTAGCAAAAGTCTGCTTTCTATAAGAGAGCAGCCAACCCCATGATTTAATAAAAGAAAAGGCCAATTCAATACTTTTGAACAATAACTTTGATATTTCTGAAAATTTTTCTTTGATTAATAATTTCCTATTAGGACCCATTAGCATTCCCTGCCCTGCCAAGATTTCAAATCATGTATAAAGTGTTATTTCATACAATCTAATTCACATGTAAATCTCACTAGTACCTTACTTTGTGGCCATAAAGAAATCCTTTTCTTCTTGTTCTCATAGAAGTTGAGATGTAAGAAATGGCAACTATCTGGTTGCAAACCTCAACTAAACCATTTGAAAGACTACAACTCAGACTGAGGAACTGTTAAAGGCACGCAGATGATCAGTAGAAACAGCAGAAATCCCGCATGCCGGGACTCTGTGATTATGGGTGAATGATTTGACTACAAGTCACCCTCAGCTTCCTGCTGTCCCACATTTGGTTTACCCCCCTTCAGAACCAATGAAATTCTTGCTGCTTGTCACTCCCCAGGACTCCCTGTCTGTGGCTAGCGAATCTTGTTCCTCTACCCAGGATAGTACTCCATAATTCTCTGTAGTGAAGGTGATCTTCCCCAGATAGACTCCCACTGGCGCCTCCTCTGAAACAGCCACTCTCTCCAGCATTTCACCTTCCCGTATTGCACCAATTCCACCTATATCAAGCATGCAGGTTTACATTTTTCATTGAAGTCCTTGAGAATAAGCATGCTTCCAGATAATGTGCAATTTATAGATATTAAAATCATTACTTTTGCTGTTATTATGAAAAATACGATGAAAGCTACTTAGGAAGGTATTATCAGCCTTTCAACAAGCAAATGTTTGAGGCTGTGCTCTGTCAATAAAGGGAAACCACAGGGGCAGAGCGTGAGGCAGCTGGCCCCATTACATCTGTAGTCACAAAGAAAAGAATAAATTCTTGTACTCAGCTTACTTTGCCCTTTTTATTCAGCCTAGGACCCCAGCTCAGGGTATGGTGCCACCCTATACTTAGAGAGAGTCTTCCAATACCAATCAATTAATCTGAATAATTTTGAAAGCATGCCCAGAGAATTATCTTCTCTTTGATTCTACATTCTGTCAAGTAGACAGTCAATATAAACCATCATAGATGGCATCAGGCATTTACTAAATACACAAATGTCATTGTCATGCTTACCTCAGGCCGTGATCTATGATAGAAGTCATGATAATTAATTAATTTCACATAAAAACATTTAATTTCATGACAGTTCAAACTAGTTTTTGTCACCAAATAAGTTATATGAAAATACCCTTGATTTTTGATTTTTGAGAACTTGTTAGAATTTAGAATTCAGGATATGGGATTTAGAGACTTACACAAAGAGAAAAAGAAATGAGAGAGAGAGAGAGAGAGAGAGAGAGAGAGAGAGAGAGAGAGAGAGAGAGAGAGAGAGAGAGAGACTTCTAGTACATTTTTATTTAAAGGCTGTGGGTCAACCTATAAATTTCAAGCATTAGTAAAGAGGCATAGTATGCAAATAATAAATATTTTATAATTTCTACTGTGAACTATGAACTCACTGTCCTCTTAATGATTCATTTGGCAGGAATCTAGACATGCAAGAACCTTTCAAATGAATATGAAGCGTCCTCATATAAGTGCACTGAATTGTCATAAGCAGAATTACAAAGTGTAAAATTTTTGAAAAGGGCCAAGATGAACTAGCAATGTGATGATCCTGTGCATTCAATGGTGAAAACACAGAACTGCATCCGATCTCTACATGTGTACCATGGCACTGGGGTGTCATATACATGAACAGATACAGAGAAGACACGAATACAAAAATGAAAGTTTAAGAAGTTATAAAAGTAAAAACAAATATATATATAAAGTTTTTGAGACCACAACAAAGAGTTTATAGTTTTGTACCAAAAACATGATTGATCTAAGGACAAGCTAATATAATACATTGGGTTAAACAGAAAAACTTTCAAACTATGAAATATTCTATCAGAAAGATGAAGGACCACAGGTTGCAGAGATGTATGTGGTCAGCCTGCCTAGCCTACCTGGTGATCTCCAGGCAACTGAGAGACTGATTCAGAGGGAAAGATAGTGCCTGAGGAAGTGTCACTTGAAGTTGTCATCCACAGACATGAATTGTGAAGAAACACATCAAATTATGAGATTTGGCATCACTGGACACTTAGAAATGCTAAAGTTAGCATTCACTATTACACAGCTCTACAATGATCAAAATGACTAAATCAGCTGATTGTGATACCACCAAATATTGATGGAGAAGATGAAGAAATTAAGCCAATAATCATGATGTTTATTTTCTATTGACAACTTAGACCAGGAAACATTTAGAAGATTGGTAAAGCATGCCTGTGGTTATGTCTTTAAGGGTATTTGTAGATAGGATCAACTGAGGACTAAAGAGCTTGGAGCTGATATCATCTATTGGCTAGGGTTCCACACTGAATTAAAAACAGGTAATGGAGAAATCCATCTGAAAACCAGTATTAATAGCTATGCTTCCTGACTCAGGATGTAACATGACTGCTTGTTTCTTTTTTCTTCTCCTACCATCACTAATCTATTCATATATCACTCACAGCAATAAAAAAAATCAATGTAGATACCCTGAAAAAGATTGTTAGTAGAGTCCTGGACATACATTTTTATGTCAACTTGAAACAAACTAGAGTTTTCTGAAAGGAGGGAACCTCAGTTGAGGAAATAACTCCATAAGATCTGAGTGCAGAGCATTTTCTTAATTAGTGATTGAAGGGAAAGGGCCCAAAGCACTTTGGGAGGTACTGCTCCTGGGGAGTTGGTCCTGGGTTCTATAAGAAAGCATGATGAGCAAGCCATGAGAAGCAAGCTGGTAAACAACGTCCACCCCATGACTTCTGCATCAGCTCCTGTCATAGAGTCCTGTCCTCTTTCTGTTCCTGTCATGACTTCCTCCTACATTAAACAGCAAGGTAGAAGTGTAAGCCAAATAAACCGTTTCCTCCTCAACTTGCTTTTGGTCATGGTGTCACAGTAATAGTAATCTTAACTAAGACAGGTAGTGTTTTATAAAACCAAGCTCAAACTTAGTACAGAATCCAATAATTTTCTCTTGAAATATTTATGCTATAGAAATGAAAATTCATGTTTACATAAAACCTTTGTATATATATAATATGTTACTAGTAATACAAAATTGGAAACAACCTAGAAATAATTCATTGGATTATTTTAAAACATTCTTGCCATGGGATATTACTCAGAAATAACTCAGAGAAAAGTAGTAGACATGAGGCCCGGGTGAATGGATCTCAAGGAAATTATGCATTCTGGTTATAACCCAAGAGCCCAATTATAATTGCACTTATTAATCTTTTCTGGGATTTTTTATATAGTGAATTAGATTAGAATTAAGCTCGAAGGACATGGGGAATGGACCTCTTCCCTGTGGTAACAGTTTATAAAAGCAGTGACCAGAACAGAGGAACTTAGATTAGCCCTCAGCACAGAACCTGACTCATGTCTCCAGCCCTGGATGATCCATAACATTCTGAACTACTCTAAAGGTCAGCAATGGATAACTATCATAAACTGTCTGCATGAGGCCAAACCTTATCAGATTAGTGTGCAGCAGGAGGCTTTCAGATTATACAGACACATCACAGCTCCTTCTGTGGAGTCAAAAACAGGCCTGCTAATACCTGGACAATGCAAAGTCCCTCAGGGAAACATCATTTGTCCTAGAGGTTTCATAAGGCAGCACAAAGTTTACCTAGAATGGAGATCGATGTGTGGTTTCTGGCCATTATTTGTTCTCACTCTTTCAGAATGTGCTTTACTCTCTCTACCCTTCAATAAATTCTGTCTTTCCACATCACTGCGGTGTATCTAGTTCTAAGTCTTTCACAGTTACATCAGAAGGTACAGGCAGACAGAAGAAATCTTGAGATCCTGGTGAGAAGATGGTTGTTGAGAAGGAAACTGTAAAAATAGTTACCAGGGACAGAGGAACGAAGAAGGTAACGGATGGGGAATGGGACACAATGGGGTTTTTGTGGTGAGAAACTATTGCAGGTCTTGAATATGGTGATCACTGAAGAAATGCACACCTATGACAAAATAGACTATAATTAGGCACACGGCCATACGCACAAGAGTGTATAGAATTGATGAGCTCTGGGTTAGGTTGCTGGCTTATTTTCATTCTTTCCTGCTATTCTTTTATATACAGTAGTTATATATTAAATGGTATCATTGAAGGAAAGCAAAGTATTCCCAGATTTATCACCTTATTTTTTTTTGGATATATATTTTTATTTACATTTCATTTCCCTTTTTCCTGGTTTCCCCGCCCCCCCCAATGTCC
>BDUI01000060.1:15006-34168 GCA_002335545.1 Apodemus speciosus | reverse complement strand
AGAAATGGATGGAGCTGGAGAGCATCATACTGAGTGAAGTAACCCAGTCTCAAAAGAATACCAAAGGCATGCACTCACTGATAAGTGGATATTAGCTTAGACTCTTAGAACACCAAAGACACAATCCACATACCATCTGATGTCCGACAAGAAGGAAAGAATGGTCCCTGGTTCTGGAAAGGCTCAGTGTAGGGGAATACCTACACTGAACAGGGAAGTGGGAAGTGGTGGATGGGGGAACGTAGGAAGGGGGGAAGACATGTGGGACATTTGGGGGTGGAGGGAACCAGGAAAAAGGAAATGAAATGTAAATAAAGAATATATCCAATAAAAAAGTTCCTTCTCTGTCTTGGAGTTACTACTGATGTGATAAAAAACACCTTGAGTGGAAACAGCTGGGCTAGGACAGGGTTTACCCTACTTACACTTCCCCATCACAATCCATTACTAAGTGCAGGAGCCTAGAGGCCAAATCTGAAGCACAGCCTGACGGAGGAATAGTTTCCTGGCTTGTTCCTCCAAACTCTCTCAACCTGCTTTCTTATGCAACCCAGAACCACTTTCCCAGAGTTGGCAACATCCATAGTGGGCCAGGCTTTCGCACATCAATCAGTATTCAGAAAAGTAGTCCCACGAGCTTGCCTACAGACCCATCTTGTGGAAGCATTTTCTCAATTGAAGTTATCTAGTCTCAGACAATTCTTGCTTGTGTCAAGTTAAATTTAAAAAGCCAAGCAGGAACTCCATTCCTCCTCTGCTTTGCCATCTCTTCTGCTTCTTCATTGGAGTATCACAAATTCATGTCTGAGTTAGTCCTATCCCTCAGTCATTATAGGTTTAGGAAGAAAACAGGATAAAAGTTGTAATAACATCAAATGTAATAATATATATTTCAAGAGAAACTGAGAACTAATATATATTTCAAGTTAAACTGAGGAAATAAAATATGTTTATGTATTTATTGTGTATGCTTCTGTAGTTGCATGTATTTATGTGCACTAAGTATGTCCAGGTGCCTGTGAAGACCAGAAGAGCACATTGGATCTTATGGAATCATAGTTATAGTCAGTTGTGGGGAGCCATGTTTAGAACTCTTACTTGGGGCTTTTCTATGCCCTCTCTATTTCCGAATAATGTCACAGGAACCTATTATATTTATTAATAAGCATCAAGCACTATAGCTGTGCAGATCCTCTATATTCTAACCTGACTATGTTGACTACATCTCAGCCATGCACCCTGTTATCTGCCATCTTAATCTATCTCTGGCTGCCCCTGTTCCTCTGTGCCCTTGTGGTGACTCCCTCATGATGATCCTCATGGGGATTCCTTCACTTGTGACCCCCTTACTGGGTTCAGGTGTCCCTCCTTAACTCTCCTGCCCAGCTACGGGCTGTGTGGCTCTTTATTTGCCACTCAGAGGTGATGGAAAACATTTTTTTACATAACAGTAAGAAGATGATTCAGTAATAATGACAAAGGCAGCATTGAGAATGCAATCAGATATCTGGATCTACACAGTACAAAAAAAAAAAAACCATCCCTTAACAGCTCTCCTTTTAGTCTAATAAGAGGTTTTTTCTCTTATAATAATAAACTATATACAATAAGCACAATTATGAAAATATCAGGTAAAAATTACATTCACAATTTCCACTCCATTTGTATTTGGTAACCCTAGAGAAAGTACTCTATTATCTATCCAATCCTGGTGAATCCAAAGTTCAGTACCTAATTCACTTTCTATCTTAACTTGAATTTATCAACTTATAAATATCTTCTTCGACCTTAACATTTTTCTTAAATCCTAAACGATAAAGCTTAAATGTGAGAATATAGCTATGTCATTTTTCAAGCCCAGCAGAGACCTGAGTAAAAAGGAAGTGCTGAGCAAACCACTCCCATAACTATAGAAATGAAAGAGGTTGCTGGCTACTTGGACAGTCACCCAAGCTTCCGCTAAAACAGTAAAACATCCATCTTTGCCTTCTGGCCCATAATATGACAGCCATTACAAAGGACTTGCCTACCTTGTCCTTGCAAAGTTCGGCAGTCAACTTAGTTCATATCCTGCATATCCAGCATGCTGTCTGCAGTTGAGCCAAGGACAGTTTCTTGCCCAGTAGCTACTTTATAACATTTGAAACAATCTCCATAAGGCGTTTCTTTGAGGCATATTATCTTCTTTGAAGTAGAATGGGGGTGCTGCCAGGAACAGACATGTCAAAAAAGCATTTATTATTATATAAATATCTTTAAATGCTATGTTCTATAGGTCTCTGAAGTGTTTGAAAACCATATATATCTCTCTAAATTATATATGAGCAAGTAAAAATTGTTTCTTTCTAGATATCCACTATCTGCTCAATCTTGAAAACATCTATAGAAAGTAAAATAAAGCTTATTTCTGTAAGTAACCAAATTATTACCTAACATGAGTATAAGTTTGTCTTGATTATTAACTTGCATTTTTAAATGGTCCTAAACAGTCTACAGTATCATCCTGGAGACTAGAACATCACATTGAAATTTTTTTTTCGTTTTTTTGTAATTGAATATCTTCATTTACACTGTCAATGGTGAAACCTTTCCTGATATCCCCCCTCCCCTAAGACCCACAACCCCTCCCCCTCCTCCTACCCCCTGCCTCCACACCCAACACACTCCCTCCTCCCCCATCTCGATTTCCCTTTGTTCAAGCCTCTGTTGAGCCTTTACCTGACAAAGGACCATTCCTCCCACTGATGCCCAACAAGGCCTTCCTCTGCCACATTTTTGGCTGGAACCATGTGTGCCCCTTGGTTGATGGTTCAGTCCCTGGGATTCTTAGGGTATCTGGGTGGCCAAAATCATTGTTCTTCCCATGGGGCTGTAAACCTCTCCAGCTCCTCTGGACCATTCTCCAGCTCCTCCATTGGGGACCCCATGCCCAGTCCAATAGTTGGTTGCTAGCATCTGCCTCTGTATTTGTAAGGCTCTGGCAGGGCCCCTCCGGAGACAACCACGGCATGCTCCTTTTGGTATACACTTCTTGTCTTCCACAGTGATGTCAGGGTTTGTTGACTGTTTATAGGATGACTCCCCAGGTAGGGCAGTCTCTGAGTGGCCTTTACTTCAGTCTCTGCTCCACACATTGTCTCCCTTATTGCTCCTGTGACTATTTTGTTCCCTTTATTAGAGGAACCAAAGCACCCTCACTTAAGTCCTCCTTCTTCTTGAGCTTGGGGAATGGTAATTTGTTTATTTTGAGCTTTTGGGCTAACATCTGCTTATTAGTGAGTGTATAACATGTGTTCTCTTTTGTGATTGGGTTGCCTCACTCAGGATGACACTTTTTAGTTCCATCCATTTGCCTAAGAATTTCATGAATTCATTTATTTTAATAGCTGAATAGTACTCCATTGTGTATATATGCCACAGTTTCTGTATCCATTCCTCTGTTGAGGGACATCTGGGTTCTTTCCATCTTCTAGCTACTATAAATAAGGCAGCTATGAACATAGTGGAGCATGTGTCCTTATTACATGTAGGAGCATCTTCTGGGTATATGCCCAGGAGTGGTATATCTGGGTCCGCTGGTGGTACTACTATGTCTAATCTTCTGAGGAATCGCCAAACTGTTTTCCAGAGTGGTTTTTACCAGCTTGCTATCTCACCAAAAATGGAGACATGTTCCTTTTCCCCCACATCCTCTCCAGCAACTGCTGTCCCCTGAGTTTTTCATCTTATTCACTCTGACTGCTGTAAGGTGGAATCTCAGTTTTGTTTTGATTTGCATTTCCCTGATAACTAAGGATGCTGAACATTTCTTTAGGTGCTTTAGAGCTATTCGAGTTTCCTCAGTTGAGAATTCCCTGCTTAGCTCTGTACCCCATTTTTAATAGGGTTATTTGACTCTCTGGAGACTAACTTCTTGAGTTCTTTGTATTCATTGGATATTAGCCCTCTATCAGATGTAGGCTTGGTAAGGTTCTTTTCTGAATTTGTTGGATGCCATTTTGTCCTATTGACTGTGTCCTTTGCTTTACAGAAGCTTTGCAGTTTTATTAGGTCCCAATTTTCAATTCTTGTTCTTAGAGCATAATCCATTGGGATTCTGTTCAGGAACGTTTCCCCTGTGCCCACGTGTTCAATATTCGTCCCCACTTCCTCCTCTATAAGCTTCAGTGTGTCTGGTTTTATGTGTAGATCCTTGATCCACTTGGATGTGAGCTTTGTACAAGGAGAAAAGAATGGGTTGATTTGCATTTTTCTGCATGCAGATCTCCAGTAGATCCAGCACCATTTGTTAAAAATGCTGTCTTTTTTCCACTGGATGTTTTTAACTCCTTTGTCAAATATCAAGTGACCATACATGTGTGGGTTTATTTCTGGGTCTTCAATTCTATTCCATTGATCTTCCTACCTGTCTGCATACCAATACCAAACAGTTTTTGTCTCTACTGCTCTGTAGTAGACCTTGAGGTCAGGGATGGTGATTCCCCCAGGTGTTTTGTTGTGGAGGATAGTTTTTGCTATCCTGGGTTTTTTGTTATTCCAGATGAATTTGAGAATTGCTCTTTCTATATCTATGAAGAATTGATTTGGCATTTTGATGGGGATTTCATTGAATCTGTAGATTGCTTTCAGCAAGATGGCCATTTTTATTATATTGATTCTGCCATTCCATGAACATGGGAGATCTTTCCACCTTCTGAGACTTTCTTTGATTTCTTTCTTCAGAGACTTAAAGTTCTTTTCATATAGATCTTTAACTTGCTTCGTTTGAGTCACACCTAGGTATGAAATATTATTTGGGACTATTGTGAAGGGTGTCATTTCCCTAATTTCTTTTTCCTCTTGTTTATCCTTTGAGTAGAGAAAGGCTACTGATTTGCTTGAGTTAATTTTATATCCAATCACTTTGCTGAAGTTCTTTATCAGCTTTAGGAGTTCTTTAGTGGAAGTCTTGGGGTCGCTTAAGTATATTATCATATCATCTGCAAATAGTGATATTTTGACTTCTTCCTTTCCAGTTTGTATACCTTTGACCTCCTCTGGCTGCTTGATGGCTCTGGCTAGGACTTTAAGTACTATATTGAATAGATAGGGAGAGAGAGGGCAGCCTTGTCTGGTCTCCGATTTTAGTGGGATTGCTTCAAGTTTCTCTCTACTTAACTTGATGTTGGCTACCGGTTTGCAGTATATTGCTTTCACTATGTTTAGGTATGGGCCTTGGATTCCCGATCTCTCCAAGACTTTTATCATGAAGGGATGCTGGATTTTGTCAAAAGTCTTTTCAGCATCTAATGAAATGACCATCTGGTTTTTTACCTTTAGTTTGTTTATGTAGTGGATTACATTGACAGATTTCCATGTATTGAACCATCCCTGCATCCCTGGGATGAAGCCTACCCAATCATGGTGAATTATAGTTTCGATGCATTCTTGAATTCAGTTGGCCAGGATTTTATTCAATATTTTTGCATCAATGTTCATGAGAGAGATTGGTCTGAAGTTCTCCTTCCTTGTTTGGTCTTTGTTTGGTTCAGGTATAAGCATTATTGTGGCTTCATAGAATGATTGGGTAGTGTTCCTTGAGTTTCTATTTCGTGGCAAAGTTTGAAGAGTATTGGTATTAACTCTTCTTTGAAGATCTGATAGAATTCCCTGGTAAACCCATCTGGTCCTGGGCTTTTTTTTTTTTTTTTTTGTGGGAGACTATTAATAACTGCTTCTATTTTCTCAGGACTTATGGGTCTATTTAGATGATTTATCTGATCCTGTTTTAACATTGGCACCTGGTATGTATCTTGTTCATTTCATCCAGATTTTCAAACCTTGTTGAGTATAAGCTCTTGTAGTAGGGTCTGATGATTTTTTGAATTTCCACAGTTTCTGTTCTTATGTCTTCCTTTTCATTTCTGATTTTATTAATTTGGATACTGTCTCTGTGCCCACTGCTTAGTCTGACTAAGGGTTTATCTATCTTGTTGATTTTTTCAAAGAACCAGCTCCTTGTTTTATTGATTCTTTGTATAGTTCTTTTTATTTCTGTTTGGTTGATTTCGACCCTAAGTTTGATTATTTCCTGCTGTCTATTCCTCAATAGGGTATTTGCTTCCTTTTATTCTAGAGCTTTCAAGTACACTGTCAAGCTGTTAGTGTAAGCTCTCTCCATTGTCTTTTTGAAGGCACTCAGAGCCATGAGTTTTCCTCTTAGCACTCCTTTCATTGTGTCCCATAAATTATGGTATGATGTGTCTTCATTTTCATCTAATTCTAAAATGTCTTTAATTTCTTTCTTTATTTCTTCCTTGACCAAGCTATTGTTGAGGAGAGCATTGTTCAAGATCCATGTGTATGTGTGTTTTCCATTGCTTTTGTTTGAGCTTACAACCAGTCTTAGGCTGTGGTGATCTGATAAGATACATGGAATAATTTCAATATTTCTGTATCTGTTGAAGCCCATTTTGTGAGCAATTATATGCTCAGTTTTTGAGAAGGTACCATGAGGTGCTGAGAAGCAGATATGTTGCTTTGCTTTAGGGTGGAATGTTCTATAAATATCTGTTAGATCCATTTGGTCCATAACTTCAGTTAATTTCACTGTATCACTGTTTAGCTTCTAATTCCATGATTTGTCCATTTTTGAGAGTGGGGTGTTGAAGTCTCCCACTATTATTGTGTGGGGTGCAATGTGTGCTTTGGACTTTATTAAAGTTTCTTTAATGAATGTGGGTGTCCTTGCATTTGGAGCATAGATGTTCAGAATTGAGAGTTCATCTTGGTAGACTTTTCCCTTGACCAGTATAAAGTGTCCCTCCTTATCTCTTTTAACAACTTTTGTTTGAAAGTCAATTTTATCTGATATAAGAATGGCACTCCAGCTTGTTTCTTGGGATCATTTGCATGGAAAATTGTTTTCCAAACTTTGACTCTTAAATAGTGACTGCCTTTGTCACTGGGGTGGGTTTCTTGTATACAGCAAAACGTTGGGTCCTGTTTATGTATCCAGTTTATTAGTCTATGTCTCTTTATAGGGGAATTGAGACCATTGATATTAAGAGATATTAAGGAAAAGTGATTGTTGCTTTCTGTTATCTTCTTAGTTAAAAGTGAAATTCTGGTTGTGTATCTATCTTCTATTGGGTTTCTTGAAAGATTACCTTGTTGATTTTTCTACAGTGTGGTTTGCTACCTTGTGTTGGTATTTTCCACCCATTATTCTTTGCAGAGTTGGATTTGTGGAAAGATATTGTGTAAATTTGCTTTTGTCATGGAATGTCTTGTTTTCTCTGTCTATTGAAAGTTTTGCTGGGTATAGTAGTCTGGGCTGACATTTTTGTTCTCTTAGGGTATGTATGACATCTGCCCAAGCTCTTCTGGCTTTCATAGTCTCTGGTGAGAAGTCTGGTGTAATTCTGATAGGTCTGCCTTTATAAGTTACTAGACCTTTTTCTCTTACTGCTTTTAATATTCTTTCTTTGTTTAGTACATTTGGTGTTTTGATTATTATGTGACAGGAGGTATTTCTGCTCTGGTCCAATCTGTTTGGAGTTCTGTAAGCTTCTTGTATGTTCATGGGCATCTCTTTCTTTAGGTTAGGGAAGTTTTCATCTATAATTTTGTTGAAGATATTTACTGGGCCTTTAAGATGTAAATCGTCGCTTTCTTCTATACCTATAATTCTTAGGTTTGGTCTTCTCATTGTGTCCTGGATTTCCTGGATGTTTTGGGCTACAAGCTTTTTGCATTTTACATTTTCTCAACTGTTGAGTCAATGTTTTCTATGGAATCTTCAGCATCTGAGATTCTTCTATCTCTTTAATTCTGTTGTTGATGCTTGCATCTATGACTCCTGAATTCTTTCCAAGGTTTTCTATCTTCAGAGATATCTCACTTTGTAATTTCTTCATTGATTCTATTTCCATTTTCAGATCCTGGATAGTTTTGTTCAGTTCCTTCACTAGTTTGTTTGTTTTTTCCTGAAATTCTTTAAGGAATTTTTGTGATTCCTCTTTAAGGGTTTCTACCTGTCAACCCAAGTTCTCCTCTGTTTCTTTCAGGGATTTTTGTGATTCCTCTTTAAGGGCTTCTGCATGTTGACCCATGTTCTCCCATAATTCCCTATATGATTTTTGTACTGCCTCTTTAAGGGCTTCTACCTGTTGACCCATGTTCTTCTGTATTTCTTTAAGAGATTTTTTTGTTTCCTCTTTAAGGGCTTCTACCTTTTGATCCATATTCTCTTGTCTTTCTTTTAGGGGTTTTTGTGTTTCTACATGTTGACTCATGTTCTCCTGTATTTCTTTAAGGGGATTATTTATGAACTTCTTGAAGTCCTCCATCAACAATATGAGATATGATTTTAAATCTAGCTCTTGCTTTTCTGATGTGATGGAGAATGCAGGATTTGCTGTTGTAGGAGAACTGGGTTCAGATGGTGCCATGTTGCCTTGGTTACTGTTGATAATGATCTTGTGTTTGCCTTTGGCCATCACATTATCTCCTTATCTCCGGTGTTAGCTGGTCTTGCTGTCTCTATCTCCTCTGTCCTGCTGGCCTGTGTTTCTGTACTCCTGGGATTCCTTTTCTAACCAATGCCCTGCAAACAGCTGGTTCTCCAGGAAGTATCAGATGATGGGGTCTCTCCTCTGGCAGCCTTGGCAAGGGTCAAATGCCCTGCAGGCTGCTATTTCTCAAATGTTTTTCTGCTGCCGGATTTCAAATGCTCTGCTGATGCTGGTTCTCGAATGCCCCACTTCTACCAGTTCGAATGCACCTACTGGTGACATTTCTTGAATGAACTGTTCTTGCCAGTTCTCAAATTCCGTGCTCCTGCCCATTCTCTAGAGTGTATCAGGAAGTAGGCTTTTCCCCATGTCAGAAGGGGCACAGGTCTACCACATCCGATGGAATGGGGTGGTGGCAGTGGAGGAGGGAGGGGTAGAAGGGAAAGAAAAGGAATGGTGATCTGGAGGTTGCTGGGTAGTAAGTGGCTCTGTGCCTCTAGGGGTGTGGGATGATTCTTACTGAATAACCTGCTCCTGCCAGTTCTTCAGAGAGTATCAGGAAGTAGGATCTTCCCCGTGACAGATATGGCACAGGTCTACCACAGCCGAAGGATTGGGGCAGTGGCGATTAACCTGCTCCTGCCAGTTCTCTAAAGAATATCAGGAAGTGGGGTCTTCCCTGTGTCAGATGTGGCACAAGTCTCTGGTGCCCAGACAACTGTAGAGCTGCCCAGCTCCTACATGCAGAAGGAACCCAGGCGGACTGTGTCCCAAGCAATCTTTCACTCTGTTATTCCCTGCATACCTGACTGAGCTGGCTGCTTGGTCACAGGAGCCAAGATGTTGGCAACCTCAGATCACAGGACCCCCCCACCCTAAGTGCAGAACTCCCTGCAGGTAAGATGCTCCCTTGCAGGATAAGTGCCCAGACAGCTGTAGAGCTGCCCAGCTCCTACATGCAGAAGGAACTCAGGTGAGCTGTGTCCTGAGCGATCTTTCACTCTGTTGTTCTCTGCATACCTGGATGAGCTGGCTGCTTAGTCAGTGTCACATTGCATTTTTAAATGAGTTGCATAGGTATAATACCTTAAACAAGAGTTAAAACATATATACAATACGTTATAGTAATATATAATCTTAATTTAGTATCAATATACAAAATTGATACTAACATAAACATATTTAGCTTGTTGATGCTCTTTAGTTTAAAAGTAGTTCAATAATGTACCCTTTTATCATTCCTCTGTACCCCTTTTGACTCCCCTTTTCCCCCTTTTCCCTAACATTAGATAGGAGAGAAAGAAGGACAGAGGAAAGAAGAGTGAAGTGTGATGGATGTTTGTCATCATTTAAGGAGGGGGAGTGGTCAGGAGTTGTTAATGGTCTTGGTCATGGAGGAAGCAAAGTAAAGGAGTTTGGCTTCAGGGATTTTCTCTCCCTCTCCCTCTCCCTCTCCCTCTCCCTCTCCCTCTCCCTCTTTCTCTCTTTCTCTCTCCCCTTCTCTGTCTCTCCTTCACTGACCTCTCTCTTTCTTTGCCTCTAATCCCTTCTCAATGCCCTCTTCCAATGCCTCCAAATAAACTTCATTTCATACCAAAAAAACATCAGATTTTTCAGAACTTCTAAGAGTTGCTCATTTTGGAATCCTGAATATGTGTTTATGGTATGGTGCACATACTTTGATTTTACAAACGCTGCAAAAGGAGACACATCCATTTGCAAAATTTCATTTCTTTGGGTACCACTTGGGTTATTTCCTGGAGGTAATGGAATTTGGTTATACAAAGTACAAGAAGGGCATTTCCTTTTAACTCCCTTGTCTTGTTGCTAAGTAATAGGAAAATTGATTTTAAACCCTTGCTGTTAATATGGTTTGGTTTTTTAATGAAATTCTGAGGATTCTAGCAGATTTCCTATTAATAGCTGATCAATTTCATAATTACCTTGTACTAAAGGGCCTAGTAGACCCATATGCGATCTAATATGTGTTACATATAATGGATGAATTTTTCTTTTGATTACTTGTTGTAGTTGTACAAATAAGGAAGTTAATTCTGAATCATTCTAAATAAGTTCAGTGGTTTCTAGATGCAGAGGCAATATAACTGTTACTGCGTATCAAGAGCCAGTGACTATGTTAAGAGATTCAAGAAAATCTAATACCATAAGAATGTCATATAACTCTGATTTTTAAACTGAATCATAAGGGCTCTGAGTTACTTTATTTTATTTACTTATAGCCTGCCTTTCCTGATGTATTTGCAGCAGTATAGAATACAGAACTTTCTGTTCAGTTTACTATATGAGGGAGAATCCAATTAGTTCATTTTACATATTAAAGTCACTTGCTTTGGAGTATTTGTTGTTAATTTCTCCCAGAAACATTACTGTAAGACCCTTGGGAATGTTCATTTTTTTCCCACAATGAGGCAATTTTAGCAATAGTAAAAGGTACCACAATTTCTGCTGAGGATATTCTTGTTAATTGATAAAGTCTTGTTTTACCTTTCAGAAACAATTCAGAAACATTTTCTGCATAGGTCTTTAAATTTTTACTCAGTTTGTGTGCTAAAAATATCCATTCTAAGATATAATCTCTCTGTACAAGAATTCCTCTGGGACAATGAGTAAACACAAAATAGCTAAAATTCAAGCCATTTTTGGATCCAAACAATTTACATGTGAATCCTGTCATTTCTTTTCTACCAGAGCCAATTCTTTTTCAGCCTCAGCTGATAATTATCTTGGAACATTTAAGTCCTTACCACCTTGTAAAGTTTGAAATAAATTATTTAGCTCTTGAGTAGCTAATTCAACTGCGGGCTGGACCTTAGGCAATTAATATCTCCCAATAATTTTTGAAATTCATTGTTTCAAGTATCTCCATCTGAAGTAGCCAGTAAAATATCACCTATATAATGTAAATTATGGATTGAGGAAATTGCTTAGAATTATTTCTATTGTCTGTTGTACAAAGTATTTACATAAGGCAGAACAATTCAAAATTCCTTGTGGAAGAACTTTCCAGTGATTTCTTATTGACATGGAGTGGTTAAATGAGAGCACAATGAAAGGAAATCTTTATCTTGTTCTCGTATTGGTATAGTAAAAAAAAGCAGTCTTTTAAATCAATCACTATAATAGACCATACCTTAGGTAATAAAGAACACAATCGGATTCCAGGATGTAAAAACACATTGGCTGAATGATTTAATTGATTGCTATCAGATCTGTTGACATCCTGCATTTTCCATGTTTGTTTTTAATTACAAATAAAGGGGAATCCTAAGAAGTGGAGGATTCTTCTGAACGTTGAGCCTCCAGTTGCTCTTGGACTAGCTCTTCTAGTGCTTACTTATTACTTTTCTTCTGTCACAGCCCATTGTTATACCCAAACGGGTTGGTCAGACTACCACCTTAGTGGTAGGGCTGTTGGTGTTCTCCCAGTGATGGTTCCCCCCTATACAACACTGGAGAGCCAGCCTCTGTTGTGGCCTGCTTATGGACAGTTTGTAAAGTTGCATTCAGCATTGTCATTTTCAAAAGTCAAAGATTCAACCAATGCTTTCCTGGCTTGTAGATCCAATACCCTTCTACCTACAGCTGAAGTCAATATCTGTAAAAAGTCAGTGAATGATTCTTTTGCACCTTGAGTAATCTGAGAAAATGGTTCCAGTCTTTTTCCTGTTTCTTCAACCTTGTCCCAAGAATTGAAAGCTGCCATGTATATTTGATATGATGCCAAGGTGGCCCCTTCATATACAACTTGCATCTGTAGCTCAGCACATAGACCTTCATTTAGCAACTGATCTTAGAAATTACTTATGCTTCTGGCTCTATTTCTCATTTCTATCTCCTTAGCCTCTTCTCTTCATCATGGTCCATCAGTTACTATTGTAACTGAGGACCAGGTTCCAGTATTGCTTTTGCCATATCTTTGGAGTCCTGGGAGATTTATTATATTTTGAGTTACCCAAATTTAATACCTGCTTCATGGTGGTGAATGCATACCATATGAGGTGACACTTTATATTTTTTCCAAATCTGACACATTGACAAAGTGCCACTCAATATCTTCATAATCCTGGGAGTGGCCATCATCAGCTGGCACTTGTACAAGAACTGGATAAGTGAAGGCTGGTTTTCTAACAACCTTTGGCTGATTCTCGTGATTTTCATTCTGCAGTGGAGCAGTAGTCTCTGGTCTTTGTTCCCCTGTTTCTGTCTTAGTATCCATTTCATCCTTATTTATAAATTTTACTAAGTTCTTCCTAAGGCCCGTTTCTATTTCTCACTTTTCTCATTTTCTAGTACCTCCAAAGCCCCCCCTTTTCTTCTGAGAAGGACAGGAAGTCATTCTGGTGATTAAGACTAAGATCAGAATCACCAGCATGATAATCATAATTGGTAATGTACCAGTCTCAATTAAGCATTTGTCTCTTCCTTATTTGTCTCTATCTTTAAGCCAACTAATATGGCATTATAGAGGAGCCAAATGTCCTATTTTGTTTGTTTCATCCTTTGAGTGTCTAATTTCTTTTAACTTAATTAATTTCAAATATCTGTAGATGATCTTTTTTATACACAGTCTCCCCTTTCCTTTAGCACTTAAGTATAATTTCAAATATTTTTTCTGATCAGAATTTTGACTGCGGTCAGATTTTTTTACTGCTCTCTCTCTGTCCAGCTTCTGCCTCCTGCAATGTGGCCAGCCCTTGCCTCTGCCCTTCAGTTCCCAGGGAAGGGGATCGTTCTACTGTTCGACCAGAGAAACAACAGTTTCTGTGCTTTGAGACCAATCGTTAGGTTAGAGTATGTTCTGCTGCCTACACTGGGCCCATGTACCCTGGAGAGCTGGACTGAGCAAGCACCAACTCTGGGAAGGTGGTGCCAGCGGTTGCCTCAGACAGCGGGGTGCAGCTAGTCACAAATGGGCTGCATTTTTGCCCTCCGTCTGTAGTTCATAGGCTCTATCACTTTGAACTTTGGTTGGAGCCACTGTGTGCTCAGTGGGTGCCCATAGGATGGCGTGCTCCCATGATTTGTCTGGATCCACTTGCCACCCTGGGCTGGGGAGCAGTTTGCCAGCTGAAGCCAAAGTCTCTCCCACTGGTCACTCAGGCTTTTCCTCAGGTCGTGACCTCTGGGAATGTACCATTTCCTCCCATCCCCCCACCCACTGCGTGCACCTTCTGCCCACCAACCAGCATCCTGGCTTCTCAGAGCAGTGCCATGGGTCCAGAAAGTGCTTCTGCAAGTCTCAGCCTGAGCTGCTGCATTTCTCATGGGCAGAATTTAGCAGCTCTGTCCCAGCAATAGGCAGCATTGGGCTGCTAAGAAATCATTTTCCCCCACCCAAACTCTTGCTTCTGTGCCTGGCTTTTTTATCTTGCTCCTGTGTCCAGAACTTTTTTCAGGTTCCATGCTTGGGTTTCTGTCTAAGTTTGGATCACATGCCTAACACATTGGGCACCAAATTTAAAAGTATTATTTGGGGCTTTTCTATGCCACCCTTGTTCCCAAGTAACGACACACAGAGACCTATTTTATAGTTATTAATAAGCTTCAAGATCCATAGCTTGGCAGATACTCATCTATTCTACATAACTATGCTGGCTACTTCTCAGCCACAGGCTTCATTATTTCTCATCACATTTTTACCCTGGTTGTTCCTGTTCCATCTCCATCCTTATAGGACTTCCTTTTCCTATCTTTTATAGGGCCTGGGACCCCGTCACTGGGATCAGAAGTCTCACGTTAAACTCTCCTGCCCAGCTACAAACCGATCAACTATCAACCAACCAGAGGCGGTGGAGAACAACTGTTACACAACATTGAGATAGGAGATGCTTCAATAACAAAACAATGCCAACATCCAGACTGTAACCAAAGGTCTGGGCACAGAAATCAGCATCTGAATACACAGGGCACAAAAACAGTCATGTGGGTAGTGAGATCTATGCCCTGGCTCTCTGAAGGAGCAGTAAGTGATCTTAACCACTGAACCATCTTTCCAGCACCTACTTAACTTTCTTTTTAATAAATTTCTTCCTTTTCTTATCTTTTATAGCATCTCCAAATCACTGAAAAGATAGCAGGACAAGAGGAATCCAAGATGCCCCACAAGACCACATGGGCATGTGTTCTACTATGTTCATAGCAGCCTTGTTTGTGATAACCAGAAACTGGATACAAGACAGATGTCCCATGAGAGAAGAATGGATACAGAAAATGTGGTTCGTTTACATAATGCAATGCTACTCAGCTATTAAGAATGAGGACACCCTGGGTATTGTAGACAAATGGAACTAGAAAATACCATCCTAAGTGAGGGGACTCAGACCCAAATGGCATGCGTGGTATGTACTCACTAATAAGTGGATATTAGCCAAATAAATGAATGAATGAATGAATGAATGAATGAATGAATAAATAAATAAATACAGAATACCCAAGATATAGTCCACAGAACTCAAAAAGGTCAACAAGATGAAGGGCCCAAATGAGGATGCTTCAATCCCACTTGGGAGGGAGAAGAAAGCAATCACAAGGGAGTGGGAGGGACCTGCATGGGAAAGGGGAAGGGGGAGGGTGTAGGTGGAAGAGGGGAACCTGATCTGGTATTGAGTGAGGGAAAAAGACTGAAGCCCTGAGGTCCAGCAGGAAGAATGGAAACAAGCAACCTCAGGAGGTAGGAGGTTGTGGAACCCTCTAGAATGTACCAGAGCCCTGGGAGGTGAGAGACTCACAGGACTCAAAGGGAGAGACCTTAGATGAAATGCCCTATAGTTCCCCTAGAAAGGGAACTTGCAGAAACCACCTCCAGCAGGAAGACAGAGCATCAAGTGAGAGATGGGATTGCCATCCTACAGTCAAAACTCTGACCCATAATTGTTCCTGACTGAAAGAACTTCAGGGACAAAATGGAGAAGAGCCTGAGGAAAAGGAGGTCCAGTGACAGGCCCAAAGTGGGATCTAGCTCTAAGGGAGGCCCCAAGGCCTAACACTACTACTGAGGTTATGGAGCACTCACAAAAAGGGACCCATCATGACTGCCCTCTGAAAGACCCAACAAGTAGTTGAAAGTCAGATGCAGATATTTGCACCCAGCCAGTGGACGGAAGCTGCTGGCCCCTGTGGTTGAATTAGGGAAGGCTGAATGAAGCTGAGGAAGAGGGCAACCCTGTAGGAGGACCAGCAGTCTCAATTAACCTGGACCCCCAAGATCTCTCAAACACTGGACCACCAACCAGGCAGCATACACCAGCTGATATGAGGCCCCCAATACATATACAGCAGAGGACTGCCTGGTATGGGTTTAGTCAGAGAAGTTGCCCTTAACACTCAAGAGACTGGAGGCCCCAGGGAGTTTAGAGGTCAGATGGGGTAGGGGGGTGGGAGGGTGGGGACATCCTCATGGAAACAGGAGGATGGGGAGGAGGTATGGGATGGGGAGCTGTCAGAGGGTGGACCAGGAGGGGGATAAATCTGGAGTGTAAAAAAGGAAAAGATTAAATAAAATTTTTAAAAAAGAGAGAGAGAAACAGATACAATTGACCTGTAAATCAGGTCGTAAGTGGGAAAACCAAATATTCTGTCAAACTGTGCTGTTTCTGTGTCTCTTCCTCACACAGCTCTCAACCTGCTAGGACTTAGGTGGCTTCACGTGCATGATCGTTGACAGCAGGAGATGCAAGCAGGCACACAGCCCAGATTCCTGCAATGTCCAGGGCATTTGACAAATACAGATGCTGTATTCTAAGAGAAAAGTAAATATATCAGTTTGGTTCTAATGGAAAGCTGCTATACTAAGGCTCAGAAAAAAAAAAAAAAAAAAAAAAAACGGTTCCTGAGATTTGGAAATATCAGTAGTCACGGATGGGAGGAACAGCCTACCGACAACAGACCAGGACTTGGACAGTTTAAATAGGCAAACCACCAAACCCAGGCTGTGCTCTATGCTCTGTTTGTGAACTGGTATTTTTAACTAAATAAGTAATTTGCATCTGTGTGTGTGTGTGTGTGTGTGTGTGTGTGTGTGTGTGTGTGTGTGTGTGTGTGTGTGTAAGGTTTTTAAGTATTTTTATGTAGCCCAGGAAGGTCTCAAACTCATTACAAAGCTACAGATGACATTGAGTTTCCAATCTTCCCACCTTCACATTCTTGGGTTCTAGAATTACAGGCACACACTGCCCTGTTAGTTCATGAATTGCTATTGAACCCAGGACAGCATGAATGCTCGGCAAATGCTCCAGGAACTGTGCAGATTCCCACGTCCTTCTCTCTAGCGTTTTGTATTACTTCCTGTGGCTGTGGGATGGACCCTTGACTGTGAGGCCTGACAAAAGATTCAGAGTTATGGCTGGAAATTTCTGCTTTACAGCTTCAGCCTTTTTCTTATGTCTAGTTCCTTACATGCCAATTACTTCAAGCTAATCACGAGGCATAGAATTCCATATGAATTCCCACTAGTCACAAAAGCACTTACATTATTTCTAAAAGCAACTGAAAAACCTAGTTATGCTGCACGAAGTTAGGGACATATCTATCCTGTTGACCTCTGAGCTCTCCAGCTCTGCTTCAATAACAGACAAGATGTTTAAAATTAGCCTTTATACTCATGAATCTGGATGTCATTCCTGCCTTCCTCTTCCTTAGTAAAAAGTATATCAATAGCAATATTGGTAAAAAAAATTAAGCTAAGTGTAGTAGTAAATGTCTGTATTGCCGGAGCTAAGAAGATGGAGGCAGGAGGATTGTACATTTAAAGTCAGCCTACACTCCATAGCAAGTTCTAAGCCAATCTACACAGCAAAACCCTACCCTATTTTATTTTCAAAAGATTTAAAAAAGGACAACCACTATTAAATTATCAAAATCTGTCATCATTAAATGATACAACCAACATGGATTAGTGTTTACGTCTCTCTGTGAAGTGCAGCTTAGAAAGTGTCCTGAGTGCCCATTAAACACTGAAACCTTTACCTATAGACATGTTTGTCCCACGCTCTGCCCACAGGAAGAGAAAATAAAAACATACAGTGTTCAATGTGCTCCCCCAACTTCCCCCTTTTCCATGACATCTCCTTGCCCTAAGATCCAGAAATGCTTTAGGATCAAAGGAAAAAACCGAAAATTGAAGTGTTAACTAATAAAAGCAGTTAACTCCGTACTGAGACTTACAGGAGAAGGAGAGGAAGATGCAAACACAGATTTAAATGCTGGTGGCTTGACAGAGGAAATGTATGTGCTAGAGAGCAGTTGTGTTTGAAATACACTTATTTTTGTTAACTGTCTGATAGGAAATCAATCAGCTCAGTGGTACTACGAGCATAGGGAGCCCCACCTCAAATGACCTCATCCTCCTCATCCTCCCAGCGGTCTTTCAGGGACTTCTGAATGATGGGGTGGTGTCAATTGTCTATGCTACCAGGAGCTACACTAGGGCCTGTCAGGCACCTAAGCGCACGAAACAGTCACTCAAACTAATTAGAGGCTGCCCTGCCCAAGTCAGTTCTATTTCCCGCTTGTAAAGATTTATAGCACCGTATAAAAAAAAAAAGAATCCCAGAAAGTTTTAAAGTCTAAATCAATAAGACTATAGTTAGGAAACTATATGCCTTAGTCAGGGTTTCTATTCCTGCACAAACATCATTACCAAGAAGCCAGTTGGGGAGGAAAGGGTTTATTGAGCTTACAGTTCCACATTGCCATCACTAAAGGAAGTCAGGACTGGAACTCAAGCAGGTCAGGAAGCAGGAGCTGATGCAGAGGCCATGGAGGGATGTTCCTTAGTGGCTTGCTTCCCAGCTTGCTTTCTTATAGAACCTGAGACTACCAGCCCAGGATGGAACCACCCACAAGGGGCCCTCCACCCTTGATCACTAATTGAGAAATTGCCCCATAGCTGGAGCTCATGGAGGCACTTCCCCAACTGAAGCTCCTTTCTCTGTGATAACTCCAGCCTGTGTCAAGTTGACACACAAAACCAGCCAGTTTTTTTTAAACTATATATTACTAAAGTTACATCTGGTTAGTCATGCCTGCTCAGCTGATTATGCCTGCTCGTCTTATCATGCCTGCTCAGCTTTAAGTGGCGTGTTCAGACCCTCCATCCTGTTCTCCAATATTTCCCTCCCTCTCACCTTCCCTCCTTCCCTCCCTCCCTTCCTCCCTTTCTCCTTCCCTCCTTTCCTCTCCTTCTCTCCTTCTCTCCCTCCCTTCTCCCCTCTCAAACTAGATAATCAGTTATTTGCTTTCTCAATTCCAACAAGCTACATGAATCATCTCAGGCTGCTTTACACTGCAAAGCATCGAAGTGGAAGTATTTGAGTTCAGAAATATTAACTAAAGTTCCCTGAAAACAAGCAGTCGCATCCATGAAGGTTCAAAGTGCTAAAGGACTGACCATGACCCCATGATTGTGGAGAGTTAGAAAATTGTAGATTGAGAGCCAAATTACATTGAGGCTATTTTTAGTTCCCTTAATAGACATGCAAAACCTGCCTATGTCTGACATGCCATCCTTTAATTATCAGGCAAAACTTTTAAAAGTTTAAAAAAAGAGGAAGTATTTGCAGATAAATTGCCACCTGGTACTCCAACTGTGTGTGTGTGTGTGTGTGTGTGTGTGTGTGTGTGTGTGTGTGTGTGTGTCTGGTAATTAT
>BDUI01000060.1:0-13955 GCA_002335545.1 Apodemus speciosus | reverse complement strand
CTGGACAGACATGAGAGAGATGAAATCTTTTATTATAACATTCCATGATCAACAGAAAATTCTTTAAGGTGTGTTAAAGAATACCAGATTGTCATATTGACTAACAAAACATTTTTTTAATTTTTACTAATTTTTTCAATTGTTGAATGAAAAGTTATAAAATTGTCTATATACCGTGATGCCAAAACATTTCTTCAAGTCACTGACATGGCTAAAACAAGACAATATAAACTAGAAGCAGGAGAGAAATTGCACCCTAATTCTATGCCAGCTATGAGAAATATCGTAATCACACAGCAGGAGGAAATCAAGAGGCTGACACAATCATTAGAGGGAGGAACTATGGGCATAATCCGCATGGATATAGAACAGATACAACCAGTTATACAAACAGGCATAATGGATAAAAACAAGTCCTTGCAAAACGCAAAGCATTATCATTTGCAGTAAACCTACCATAGAAAAGTGTGAAGTGTGAGGACTTGTAATCTTTCCCAGCCTTGGAACGCCCCAGTATCATCCACAGGAAAGCCAAATGGCAAAGGATGGAAATTTGTGGAAGGACCCCGAGCCATAAATAAGATACTTATTCCTTATTTGATTTATACTGACCTAACACTATCTCCACACGTTGTTGTCTAGCATTCCCTAATTATTAAGACCAGATCTCTTCAGTAAATTTTAAAACTATTCCTGTTGTGTTAAACATCCAGTATTTGCCCTTAGATGGGAAGAATAGCAACACTCATCGACTATGCTGTTACAGGAGACCCTAAAAGTCCCAGATAATGTTTTGAAAATCTAAAATCAGACTTGAAAGATTTGTTTTCTGTTTTGTTAATGAATGTCTTTTTGTTTGTTTGTTTGTTTAATTCAGTCTATGATCAACCATCTCTATATCTGTTGCAGCAAGAATGGAGAGTATCTAGAGACATCTTTGCTGCTTTCTCTGTCTTTCAGATTCCTGAAACAATGGACCCCAATGCAGTGTAGTCTCCAAAGAATGTCTAGGGGAAGGGACTATTGAAAACTGCTATTCAGAAAGAAATTCTGTCTTCTAAAAAGAGATTTCACATGGAATTCTGATAATTGCCAGACTGCTTTGCAGGAAAGACTGGGCCCAAGACAAGGATAATGGGTCTGATTGTACCTTGACTGGGACTTTATAGATAAGCATACCCATTGTCTTCTACTGTGCTAGAAACACAGATCCTGGCCCCAAAGACAGACGTGAAGGGTCACTGGATCTCTCTATTCTTCTTCCCAATGTGTTCACATTAAATAAGTCTCATCTTTCTGTTTTTCAATATTACTGTATTTATTTGGAGAATTTGGTCCATTTTGATCACATATTTAGACCAAGGACGAAAAGAATACAAGAATGAAGTTAATTCTGCACCCTCAAACTTAAAATTCTACACTTTAGGAATTGATGAAATAAAGTTCATTTAATTTTAAAATATAGCTCTTGTAAGATAAAGGTTATTATGTCAAAATAGAAATTTTATCTCATGCCTTAAGCAACAAGGATTTCTTTAGGGCAAGTTTCTGCTCTTTAGTAATATTTATAACAAGAATAATATTTACAACATTGTATCTGGACTGCTAACATGTAAACTTGACAATGAAGTTCTTTTAACTTGTCTGCTATTTTCAACCAGTAAGATAGAAAAACACCTTCCATTTAGAAATCTTTGTACTTGAAATCCTGACTTATATTAATTTTTCTGACTTAAAAAGTAAGTACCTTATATTGTACATCAAAAACTGAGTTCATTTGTGTTTGATTATACGAATTTAGTAAGAACTCTAATGTTTTGATCTTTGTAAGTTTTGTAGATCTATTATGACACTGGATAAAAGATTTTAAATTTTGCTTCCAAAGTACAAGCTAGTTAATGCCCTAAGGACTTCTTTGCAGGTCTTCTTTGTTGAGATGCTAATCATTGGAGGTTGTTTAATATAATTGTAATCTAAGATTTAAAGCATAGATGTACATTTTACCAAGTCAATGTCCTCCAAACTAAAAGAGTCAGTGGTATTAGCCTTTCCCAGGTTTATGTTTGAATACCCCCAACCGTATTGTGACTGTAATCTTAAAGCTAGCCAATTAGTCACACCCTGGCAATGTGCACTCCAAGATCTGCCTCTGAATAATTAAAAGCTATTAGACATTCATCACCTAACTTATATAGCTATAAAAATACTTAATTCTAAAACAATTTTTCTTTAAATCCTTACCCTTGATGGTTGTGTTTATTGTAAGGCTTTATAAATGTTGTCTTTTAACATCCACAGAAGTATTTGTTTTGATGGGTGTATCTTTGCAGAGTTTTGTAACTAGCAGTTATCTGTTAACATTTTGCAAAAGTACAGCTTGCAAATGTCAAGTCACAGAACCTTCAGCATGTAGCTCTTCCCCCGAACCTCCATGTATTCCCCTCCCCTCCTCCACACTGCTCTGTACAGAAAACTGGCTGTGGTGTTACAGTCTCCCACCCCACTGCAGGCAAGTCCAGCTCCTCCACACTGCTCATTTCCATGTCCAGTCTGAAGCCCCTACATGTCAGATTGCCTTGCCAGAGAATCTGGAGATGAGTGGACCCCTTTCTTGTGCTTCCGAGTTATCCATACATCTTTCTCTTTTTAAACCTAAACCTCATGCCATGATCCTGAAGATGGACTTGAGGTGTCATTGGATCTCCGATTATCTTCCCAGTATGGACACTTTGAAGGATTCTGGTTGTCACTTGTTTGCTTAATTGACTTACTGAAGATGAGTGACTGAGCCTGGCTTGACTAAAACTCTGACCTTAAAAACTGGGGTAACATTGTGTTTTCTTGCATATGATGTTTGCCTCAAATACTTCTTTTTCTAATGATAACAACTAGCTAAGAAGAGGAATAAGGTATTTTGTTACTTTTCTGCGACTGTAATAAACCCCATAACTGAGAAAACTTATAGCAAAGTGTCTTTGGGCATATGGTTGCGGAGGGTTTGTATTCACAGGGGCAGGGACAGCAGAGCTGCCAGAGCCAGAAGCTGAGAGCTCATTTCTTAATCCATAAGTAAGCAGTAAAGGAAGCAATGTTTACAACTCTCAATACCCTCCCCAGTGACGTACTACATTCAAGCAAGTCTATGTTCCCTACAGCTCCTCAAACAGCACCATCACCTGAGGATCAAGTGTTCAGTGCCTGAGAAAAAGTGATATTTCTCACTAAAACCACCACTGGCATCCTGAAATAAAATGCAACTTTATCATCCTAAGATAAACACATATGTATTATAGTGTTATAGTCTTTCCTTGAGGACTGTTTATAAGTCTTATTTCTTCCAATAGTAATCTTCTAGTCTTGTAAATAAGGGAAAACCAAAAAAACCATAACAATACAAAGAAAAGCAAACAACAAAGAAATTCAGGAAATTTTTATTGTTAAAGCCACAAATGTGAAGAGAATGACTGATGACCCAAATCATCATGGCCAAATTAATTAAAGCAAGTATTCTCATTCACGTACATTGGCTGCCTCCCACTAAGGCAGCGTACAATAGATCACACTTGAACTTAGGGAAGCTGTGGTTTTCATAGCTCAGGAGTGGGGCTTTTCTAAATAATGGATTTGGCAGGGAAATTGGCAGGGTTACAGAAGGAAAACATAACCACAATAAATTGGTCGTAACATCCTTTTGAAGCAAAGACATGATTGCAAGGTAGTCATAAGGTAGCTGTAAAATCAGGTGCTCATAACAGTAAGTAGTCACAACAAGCTTTTTAAACAAAGGTGTGGTTGCTAGTTCCTGAAATAAGCAGTGCAAAGCTACTTATAGTGAAAAATACAGGTAGAGCATAACCTCATCCTTGAGAAGCAGAAATTTAATTATAAATAGGAATGAAGTTAGTCATGACTATAAAATGGCTTTCAAACCTAAGAAAGGCAGATTGATTCATCACTGACTACTGTTGAAATTGGATTCCAAATTATTTGTTAATTGCCCAGCTATCATATATAAAGTATAAATAAAACCAAACAAATGTCATATAATTAGAAATAAAGGTTACCTGGTAGAAAGTGCTTCTGAAGGTCAGTGGGTAGCTCAAAGGAATAGCTTTGGGATATGAAATAAAGGCTGAGAGTAGATGCAGGAGTTGGCAGTATGGTGGGAAGAGGGGATCTGGCAAGTAGATTCTGGAAAGAGTTAAAAGAGCTAGGAGAACCATGTGTCTGTTCTAAGCGATGAACTCTCCACTGAATGGAGTTGAGGTATTTGGTTGGGGGGGGGGGGACTTGTAAAAAGATTGTTACCAGGCTGAGAGTGAGAGTAGAGATACAGTCATGGAAGAAAGGAAGGATAGTGTGATTCACCTACCTGAGTCTCTGCCAGATGTGGCCACTGAGGGTCTAGGCTAGAAAGTGTTTCTAGGTCTGGACGGATGACACAAAGGAATGGGTATGAATCTGAAGGGAGAGGTGAGAGAGTCTATAGGAAGGAGAAAAACTGGGACCATATGATGACTTAGCATGGCCCCCAGGGAATGAAAGTAGGGAGAGAGGAGAGGCATCTTCAACAGGGCTGGGGATAAGTTTACAATGGAGGACAGGAAGGAGAGTGAAGATCATTTACCTGTGTCCAGGTCCACTGTGTCCACTGAGTATCTAGTTCAAAGGCTTGGGTTTAAATGCCTTTGCCTGTTAAGCCATCTTGTTAGCCTAATTAAGGCCTTAAAGAGACATTTAATCAGGCTCCTATCCTAGGGTACCCAAACTACAATCTCTTTATCAATTTTGTTCATATGAAATGGATTTCATTGGGAAGGCTGATTCAAAAGCACAAAAAGAGTAGGCTTCTGTGATAATTCAGCAATTAAATCCCATATGCAGAGTGCATCCTCCCTCTGTGAAGGCCACCTCTTTCTGTTGTTCTAATAAATTCACATTGTATCCAATATTACTCAGCAAACTACCTAAGTTCTTATGATATAATCTTGCTGTCTTAGTCAGGGTTTTACTGCTGTGAACAGACACTATGACCAATGCAAGTTTTATAAAAGACAATATTTAATTGGGGCTGGCTTACAGGCTCAGAGGTTCAGTCCATTGTCATCAAGGCAGAAACATGGCAGCATCCGGGCAGATATGGTGCAGGAGGAGCTGAGAGTTCTACATCTTCAACTGAAGGCTGCTAGTAGAAGACTGACTTCCAGGCAACTAGGGTGAGGGTCTTAAGCCCACACCCACAGTGACACACCTACTCCAACAAGACCACACCTCCTAATAGGGTCACTCCCTGTGCCAATCATATATGAACCATCACACTTGCTTTCATCCCCATGGCTTTTGCTGGTACACTGCACCTCTTACTACCTCAGTCCTTTTATCAGACAGAGGATGAATTGATCCTCTGAACAGAATTGGTGAGATCAATTTGGGTCCTGCACTAAGATGTTCCATATTACATATAACTGTGTGTTTGTTTGTTTGTTTGTTTGTTTCAGACTGTGACTAACCCTAAAACACTATTTTACAAATAGCTTTTTACTCCATTTTATAGATGGAAGATGACTGTTCATCTGGCTGGATATGGGAAAGGAAACTCTGTCCAGCACCATGTAAGTATCAAAATTCTACTTAACAGCTTATTTCTGTGAGGAGAAGGGGTACTGCTTTCTAAATTTATCTGGGTGAACTAGGGATGTAAGATACATAGACATGCTAATCATATCAAGGAAACCATGGTCAAGTAGTTGTGGGATATTCAGACCAATGAAAAAGGTCACCTCTGTCACTTGAACCTGTTAAAAAGACAGAGACCAAGAATGTGAGTTCCATGACTCCTGCTGACTATCATCATACTACCCTGTGTGGTGGTATGGGGGTGCTGGTGCTGTGTGTGTGTGTGTGTGTGTGTGTGTGTGTGTGTGTGTGTGTGTCTGTCTGTCTGTCTGTCAATCTGTCTGTTGTCTGTTTCTGGGACTTTAGCTCAGTTGTTCTTGGTGAGAATTACTCTACTGTCATCCATCTATCTCCCTTCTCACCCACCCCTCTGGACCTTCAGTCCATCCATCCACCACTTCTGGATCCAGACCTCTCTTTTCATCTTGGTAGCTAGATGCATCTCTACTTGTCATCAAAAAATGACCTGTCTAGTATCTGCTCCACTGCTTGGTTTGGATTATCTTATCAATTAAACTCCATTTACATTTCCATCAGCCTATTTCTGAAACATTTTGAACTTTGCTGGTGCCTCATTAACTCTTTGTTGTCACTTTGTAACCTACACATATACAAATGTATATGGAGATCTGATGTAACATGATGTATGTAATCTGATAGTGAATATTAATTCTGCAATAAGAGAATCTGCATTTGCCTTGGCTTGTGTTACCAAGGAAAGTGGAAATATCTGGCAAATAGAGGCCATGAAAATCCCCATGTCTTGTTAACTTACTGTTATTCCACACATTCTGGTATTATAAAAAGATAAAATGTTTCTGCTATAGAATGCTTCCAAAACAGATAAACCTAGCTCGCTAAAATAATAAATATTCTTCTTTCCCCTATAAGATACATACTGGAAACACTGGAAATATAGTTAATTTTATCCACTGAAGGTTCTTAGTTATGAGGTGAACTTCTTAAAAAGTGTTTCAGGAAGGGTCTTCAGTTCCTTCTATTTATGGGATAACCAGGAGTTCGCATCTGCCTAAGGTGAAACTCACAGCCTTAAAAATAGAGCATGCTACTTGGCATAAAACAAAACCGCTAACATTGACTATCACTAAGAGTGTGAAGTTAACATCACCAGTGCCCACATAAATGCTGGGTGAAGTTAACAACCACTTGTACTCCCAGAAAGTGGGAGGAAAAGATGTTGTATACCTGAGACAAGCTGATTAGTTAGACTAGCCAAATCAAGAAGCTATAGCTCATGTGGGAGACGCTGCTTCAATATATAATGTGGAAGGGATCAAAGAAGATACCCAATGTCCTCCATACACAGGCACACATATACCCTCCCATGTATACTTCCCAATATACATGAATATGGATATATATACATATACATGTGTGCATATATATATATATTCATACAGAGCATATACAGAAAATTAACCAAATAGAAAATCTACAAAAAAAACCCAAATCAACAGATATCAGAATTACTAGATGCCATATATTTACCAAATCTATAATCTATTTAAAAATTCCAGAACATTGTAGGGCAAATGCTAACATGCCAAAAGATGTTAGTTGGCTGCTGAAGCAGTGTAAAGGACTGCTTGCTCTGAAAGGATCTGTTCATATGGCAGCTTTATCTCTGACTTTCAACAAGGAAAGGAAACCTGACAGTAGATGTATTTTTAATTCATTTCTAAAACAATCTTTTTAGTTGGGACCTAAATCTTAACCCATAATAATCCTAAGTGCCCAATGACCTTTTCTGAAATACATGCATTACTTAATCTTTGGACATTAAAGAGAATAATTTTGGGGAGATTTCTCAGCAACAACAGCTCACACAGTATTTTCCCCAAACATAGCCCTGGCAAGTTGCTCCTCCAATACAAGGACATTTCCCTTTACCAGTGGGCAACTTGGTACCTGACAAACAGATTCTATCCAAACACTTTCAACACCTTAGTGCTTTCTAGTTTGTGGCAGCTCATCACATTGCATGTACCTCCTGGAGCCAGAGATATGCATGTTGATGCTAAGCTTGTCTTCTACTGATTCATTCCAGGATCCCAGTGCATGGAGTAGCACTGAAAATATTTAGGGTAGATCTTCTCTCTTCATTAACCCAATCTAGATTTTTTTTAAAACAAACATGTCTAGAGATTTATTTCCTAGGTGATTCTAGATCCTATAAAGTTGAGAATATCAGCCATCACAAATGTCAGATGTGTGGGGTTAAATGCACAGAAAGACTCTTCAGTCACACTATTCATGGTAGATTTATCAAAATTGGGCCAATGCAAGAGCCAAAAGAGACTTGGAAAGTATAAAGCTACAAATATAGGACAATATTTCCCACAACTTCAAAATCAGGTTTTTGGAGGTATCATATTACACTGGCTAGATGAATGTAGTTTTCTGAGCATCAGCACAGATGTGCAAAGTAAAGGGAAGAATGTGCTCAATACTAACACGCTAAGCCATTTGAGTGGGACAAATATAATCTTTAACTCTTAATCTTCATTCCAAGGCATTCCTGAGCTCCTTCAATTAAACTTTCAAAAATAAGTTCTGAGTTCTAACATCCTTGGACATCTTAATGTGGATTTAATATTCTTCTTACAAATCTGATCATCACAACCTAATTACTACCTGTATCTTGTTACTAAGGCATGACACATTTGGATGATTTTTATCATCTCTGTAGGATGTAGTGACAACTGAAACTTTCTTGCAATGGAAGCTATTACTTCTCTCTGCTTTAAAAATCATGCCATAATTATGACATCCAAATACAGCAGTATCTATCCAATTAAGCCTACTGTAAGTAGGATGTGTGAAACTTTAGGTTACATGCTATTTTATGTCATTTCAATTATATTTCAGGGTTCATATTGTGTGAAATATTGCCTAGTTTCACAATTACCCCATGTGTTCTTGTCTGGTAAAATAAGTTTTTTAATTAAAACCATTATTTGGTGAGCTATTTTTGCTGAATTGACAGCAAAATCAAGTAATAAACTCACCTAGTAAAGACTTCTCTGTGTTCCTGTCTTCAATAATTTCCATGAATTAGAAGGGCAGAGAGACTTTCCAATGTTGTGCAGAGAAAGTGACTACTTTATACTTATTGAGTGATTTTGAATGTGCCAAGCAGGGAAGACAAAATGGCTTTGTGGTTAGAGGCCTTTGCTGAGAACTTTGATAATCTGTGTTCTGCCCCAAGAAGGGGTTGATTCTGGGTATAGTATCCGCTGACCTACACATGTGCAATGTTCTGTATATGCATGTACACATTTATGCATTAAAACATATACACATGCATACATGGACACATGCACTTGACAACCCTTCAATGAAATTTAAAATGTAAGAGAAGAAGATATACTACCTAAATGGTAAGTAGAAGGGGACAGATCTATAGTGACCTATACCCTCCTATTCTAAGAGAAACTCTTGGAATCACTACCAATAATGTAGCTAGATTCTGTTTACAAGGGCTCCTCACTTGAAAAGACAGGAGGGAGTAGAGGTGGAGATAATGATATGGAGAAGAAATAGAAAGGGGAAAGAGTCAAAGAAGAAAATGATGTAAAGAAATAATGGATGTTGAAATGACTGGACTATGAACAGAAAGGTAGCTAAAGTGAAGACACTATGCCCCTTGTTAATTTATCCTAATTAGAATGTCAACCAATTTGAGAGTTATAAGACTAGGATTGTTGACTCCTTCATTCCAAGATACTCCTAAGTTTAGATAGATAAAGAGCTAGGCAGATGACAGACTCTAGTTGAATGTGTTGGGGCAGCTTGATAATGTGGTAAAAACACAACCCTTGAATTTGTTGCTTGGCACTATGCACAGACCACAGGGTCTATTACCCATCATGCTCAGTAGACAAACTTCTTTGTGATCTCCTAGGGTCCTAGCTGATAAAGGAGCTACTTTCTGGATTACGGACACCTGAGCAGTTGTAAATTACACATCAGTTCTAGGTTTTCCACCTGAAGTGACATAGACCACTACTTTCAATATTGCTCTGAAATGGAAGATTATGATCCGAAGTAATTTCAGGAAGGTTGAGAAAGACTACCTAACATAGGAACTATAGGAGGATCACGTGCATCTAGGTAACAGTGATATTTGATACTTTCATTGTCCCTGTCAGGAAGTAGAGACCATTCTAGACAGCACGGTACACCCAAGTTCCCTTTGTTCATTAAGAAATAACATTTTTCATGGGCATGGTGCTCAACCAGAATCATTTTCCCCATAATACAGTAGGTTCAGCAGTGAAATAGTGAGTGTAATATAAAAGAGATTATTGACAAAGCAGTCAAGAAAACAGATGAGATGGCAGGTCTTAATCTGACTCCCAGAGCAGAGGATTATTGTGTGAGATTTTCCCGAGAAAACACCAGCAAACATCTATTCACCATAGATGAGAAATAACTAAAGAGTCTACCAAAGTCTAAATTGGCAACTTGGTGAGCCAATGAGCTGATTGGGCTTAGCTATAGGGATTGTGGGTGGAAGTTACACGTTAAGTAGCCTACCTCACTTTGAGTAATGAGTCACAGAAGCTGTATCCTTGAAGTGTCCCTCCTTATGTGCAGTTACCATCATAAACCCCCAAGCCAAAGTTAGATGCTGGCAATTCAATAGTCACAAGAGTCTCCTCTGGGCAGCTCAGCGTCTGAGAATCTGAAAGTATATCTGTCTCCTATCTTCTTTCTAGCAAGTGTTTAGTGCTTCTGTAACCTCAAGGAGGGACCCTGTGTATCTTTTCAATTGCAGGAACTTCTTGAGATTTGTGAAGTGTTTATTTCCCGATTCTCATGAGCCTCTTCTCTCTTTCTTGGAAGGAATGCTACAATGTAGAAGTTCCTGAGTCTTAAGGAGCCTGCTCCCAAGAGCAGAGTGTTTCAAGGATGAGGGAACTGATGTACAACAGGAGTTTAGGGTCATTTGAAGCAGAATGCACAGAGCCAGGGAAAAATGTGTTGGGAGGTAAGGAGAAGTGAAATAATTTGTAATCTGAGCATGGATAATCAACCATAGCTCTTCATGAGACATCTGATTTTGTAAAAAATTTTGACACATTCATTATCTGAGGACAACATATTATTTTGCTCATTGATGTGACAGAGTACCATACTGAGGCAACTCATGGGTGGGGAGAAGTTCTTTGCCTTACACCTCAGTGGGTGCAGTCATCATGACGAGGAAACCATGACAGCTGGAACTGGATGGTCTGTGGCGACAGAAGCCTGCCATCCATATAGCTTGTTCACATTCTGTGGGTCCATCAACAGAGAACCTGGGGTAGGAGCTGTGAGCAGATATAACTTTAAAGTCCAGAACAGCCAGAAACCTACTTCTGCTACCTAGATCATGTGCCTCACAGGTCCTATGATCTGTTAAAATAATCCTCTGGAGGTAGTGTTCAAGCACAGGAGCCCACACGGCATTTTATATGCAATGTAAGCCATAAAGGTAGAGTTCTCAACTTTTCAGTGTCAACACCATCAACAACTAGAAAGGTTCAAATGGAAAGGTCTGTGAACTAAATTAGTTTGAGCTAGTCCAAAGTGTCCTGCACATTCCTGAGAAACACCCAGGCAACAGTTACCATCGTAATCCCCCAAGTCAAAGTTATTACCTACAGTGAAGCTAGTGGGAAGCTAATAACATGTTGCCTAGCTACCTTATTTCCAAAACTAGTGAGTTTTTTTTTTTTTAGATACGATAATCGTAATGTTACTCTTATGGATGTTTTTATCAGTGTGTATATCTGTGTACCACATGTGTTGCATGCAGTGCTCATGGATAGAGGAAGGTCCATCTGGACCACAGGAACTGGAGTTACAGATGGTCATCAGCAAGCATTTGGGTGATAGAAACTGAGTCCTCTGCAAGAGGAGCAAGGATCGCTCATACATGAAACCAGCCATCTCACTAATAGTAGGCAGTCCTTACAATTACTGATTCCAAAAGGACCTAACTAAAAGCATATGCAGGAAGCTAAGTTTAGAGGACTGTCTTTGGGTTTTCCTTTACTCTGAATACAGTACTCTGAATAACCAAGAGCTCTACTTCCCGTTTTCCTCTCTAGGTACTGGGAGCTTTGGACACAGTTCCTGTTATCATCAGTTAGTGGAGTTTATTAGGTGAACTTTGAAGACTGTCTTACGAAGGAGCCATGGACTCATCATGCCTGTCCTTCCTCCTACTAGAGAGCTGTGTATGGTGCTGCGTGTAGAGGAAGAGCCATTTAACGGCGGAGAGCCACAGTGAGCCTGAAATAGCCATGGGTCTGTGGTGCTCACATGCCAGTCCTGGCTCACACACTTTCACCTTGCTTGTTGCATGAGAAAAACAAATCTCAAGTCCATTGGAATGACTCTTCAGATAAAAGCACCTGCTGCCAAGCCTGCAGATTCCAGTTCAGTCCCCAGGACCATTGTAGTGGAAAGAACAGATTCTTGCAAGCTGTCCTCTGACTTCCACACAATGTTCACACACACACACACACACACATACACACACACACACACACACACACAATGAGAGGTGGCAAAGGAAGAGTGAGGAGAGGGAGAAGAAAAAGGAGAGAGGAGGGAGAGAAGGAGAGGGAGTGGTAATAAAATCTCTTATGAGAAAAATTATGTTATTCACCCACTTTAATTATGGTGTATGCTCTTCTGAACCTCTTTCTGGGCAGTTCTGGACCTGTAGGAATGTAATAGATTCTGAAGGATGGAGCTGTTCATTTTTCTTACCCTGATACACCATTAGCACTGTAGCAACATCTGAACCTTTTTCTCCTGCTCTGATAACTTTACTTTCCTATATTGTCGAATCTTCTTGTGACTCAGGTTTCTATATAAAAAAGCCATGTGAAAAACCTGAGCACAACAAACATTCCAATGTGGTCACAATTGTGAGTCAGTTCCTTCACTGGGTTGATTGTGCTGATCATATGGGTTTGTCATGGGATTTTATACACACAACCCTTAAACCTTCCTCCTTCTTCTCAGCTCAGAGGCCATCAATGATCGTCAAGTACACCTGTCTTCATTGGTGCATCCTCTTCAAAGGCTGTTGCTACATCAGACAGCTATGGCCACCTAAAGACATAAAGTCCCCTTAAAGCAGGGGGATCAATGATCATGCAGTTAAGCAGTGTTCAGCCTCTGGAGCTAACATCCGGGAATGTGGGTAACTGCAGTGAGGATTCATCCACACTTGTGTTTCCAACGCTTCCAAATGTTCCAAAGATAATTTTTCCAGCTTGTGTGTCTCCACACTGAAGCACTCATTTAACATAGATCCAACCCCGATCCTGTAAGGACAGCAGCAGCTGCACACTTTAATCCACTTACAGAAACATTACCCCATCTCATCACATTTTTCTTTGTTTTGTTTTTGTTTTATTGCTGAAGATCAGATTGGGGGCCTCAGATCCACTGAGATGTATGCCTAGCATAGCTTTTATGTTTCTCATCTATTTTTCCTTTCTTGTTGTTGACACAGAGTTCTCCACAGAGAAACTGATTGAATTATTTCTAGGTGGAAAGGTTGGAAGTGGAAGAATAAAGATGCCTAATAATAAGAGCACAGTGTTTTTAAAAGCATGTACATAGAGATGATGTGAGAGTAGAAGCCAATTGGACAAGGGAATGAAGTCATCTCATGGGAGAAGGAAAGGCTGAGAGAGGGGAGCGTAGCAGGACAGAGCGGCGTTTTCCAAGTCTGTGTAAACTTGCATGAAAATGGTATTGTGTGACCACATGTTCTGTCATTTTCTAAAAAAAAAACTTGGGGGGAAATTAGGGAAAAGGAAAAAGCTTTTTTAGCATCTAATAAGACGACTGTGTGTGTATTTTTTCTCTCAGTTTCTTTACAAGGTGGATTACATTGACTGATTTTTTTTTTTACCTTTTTTTAATTCGATATATTATTTATTTACATTTCAAGTAATTTTCCCTTTCCTGGATACCCCCTCTCCAAAAGTCTCATAAGCCCTCTTCCCTCCCCCTGCTCCCCAATCCCACTTCCCTGTCCTGGTATTCTCCTACACTGCTGCACTGAGCCTTTCCAGGACCAGGAACCACTCCTTCCTTCTTCTTGGGCATCATTTGATATGTGAATTGTGTCCTGGATATTCCAAGCTTCTAGACTAATATCCATTTGTCAGTGAGTGCATACCATGGGTGTTCTTTTGATACTGGGGTACCTCATTTAGGATGATGTTCTCCAACTCCATCCATTT
>BDUI01000059.1:747077-759534 GCA_002335545.1 Apodemus speciosus | reverse complement strand
TGAGGCATAATTTCTCTGTGTGACCCTGGCTGTCCTGGAACTCACCCTGTAGATCAGGCTAGCCCTGAACTTGAACTCAAGAGATCTGCCTGCCTCTGCCTTTGAAGTGCTGGGATTAAAGGTGTGTGCCACTACTACCTGGCCAAGATCCTTGCAAGTGTAGTTCTGAGTAGCCTATCTCAGAGGGATGAGGAGTTGCATATATGTAAAGTACTAAAATACATATTTTCAGGGTTCTTACTTGTAGAAGGTCCTTTAGATAGATGACTCCTAGCTCTTTTTTCATAGTTAAATATCATTCCTATGTATTATCAAGAGCATGGTATCTTATAGTTAGAAAGCACGAACTATATATGCATAAACATGATTATGGACGCATCAAAATGCCTAATGTTTTTGAGAAAACGAGTAGGATTAGATACGTAGCATAATGCTATTTGAATAAATCCAGTGGGCTTAGGGTGGAAAAATAGGATGGGATATTAGCATTGTGGGGATGAAAGGAATAAAAGCATAAAATGAGGATATTCTATGATAACTGAAAATCTTATTATACAATAGCATTTTAGAATATAGTTGGAAATGCCAGTTTTTGAAGTACTAGAGTGATATTGTTAAGCTGAAAAGGAGAAACAGAACTCTTGTAAAAACCTATTGTCCACAAGAACTTTCAGACTCTGTGCTCTTACTTTAAAAAGGATTTCTGTTATTTGTATAACCTCCCTGACCATATAAAAGCAGCCAGAATTTCAAAGCTCTCAGATGTTCTGAATTAGGGAAACAGAAGAATCACATCCAGAGATGGAGGAAGGACATACAAACATACAAACAGAGGATATACAAAGTTTGCACATTAAGAGAGAGAGAGAGAGAGAGAGAGAGAGAGAGAGAGAGAGAGAGAGAGAGAGAGAGAGAGAGAGTAATATTTTAGGTCCAAGGTACAAAGAGCAAACAGAATGGAGAACTATTTACAAATTTCTATTAAATGATAACGGAATGGTTGGGGCAAGATAAGTACAGACAATGGTGCTTAGATCATGAAAGAAACACATCTGGGATGAAGGCAGTCCCAAGCAGGACCATGGACCAGGCTAGATTATGAACGAGACAGTGGTATCAACAATTGAAGGGCATAAAAATTTCTGTATAGAGCAAATGGTGTTAATGGAGGAAGAAATATATACATGTAACTTATTAAAATAAGTGACGTATTTGTAAACTGAAGGTGCAGCCAGTTTGAGTGAGATTTCCTTCCCTTCCACTTGAATTTTGGCTTAGGAACCTCCCACATTACTGGAAAATCCTAATGAATGCATGATTGTGAAATAAACTATTCTTAAACTTTCTTTGGACTTGAACTTGACCCCAGTTCAAGTCAGTATTCAAAAAGTCAGTATTGTGGATTGAATAGGAAGTTTCCCACTTAGAATCATATGTTTGAACACTTGGCTTTCAAACAGTGGTACTGTTTTGGAACCTTTTGGAAGGAGAACCTGACTTGAAGAATTAGGTCACTGGAGGGCAGGTCTAAGAGATTTCATAGCCTACTCTTGCTTCTTATCTGTTCTCTGATCTTGGCTTATGGACACACCATACCCAATTGCCTCATTCTCTTTCTACTATGGTTTCCCTACTATGATGTGCTGTGTCTTTCCAACCATAGGTCAAAATTTTTCCATTATGTTGATTTTGCCTGGCACTTGTTTACAGCAACAAGAAAAGCAATGGAAACAGATCACTAGTGTCCATTGTTGACCTCTGCTCATCCTGGCTGCCTTCATCAAGAGGAATCCATTTCAGCACTGGGTGGCTTCTCTTAGTAACTTAATTTTGTCATGATTTGGATCCTGGTCATTGTCTACAAGTATCAGCTGCATCTGCCACCCCAATTATGAGAGTCCTACACCCATTTTGGTAGTCCAAGGATAAAGTTTGCCATTGAGCAATGCAAAAACATGTTTTTCAAAAAACCTTTAATGATAAAGAGCCATCAAGAGAGGTGAAGGTAGGAAGACTTGGAAGGTCAGAGTAAGGTGGTCCATTTATTGTAAGCAAGAGAGCTAAACAAACTCCCAGGGACTGCTTCTCTCTTGTAGAGTTCCCGTAAGCTAGGGAAATGTGAACGCGACTTCTAACTGAATTCCATCTGAACCCGGAAGAAGACTTGCAGGCATGATGATTAGTTATAGGCCATATGCTACCACTCTCTGGGAGCCTGGGGATTTTGTCTTCATGTTTGAGATGATAGCGACCACTTCAGAGGCAGCCTTCAGGGGCACTTAGGAAGAAGCCCTGCCACTTCAGCACTCTCCAGACTGTGCGCTCAGCTCAAGTTTTCCTGGAGTGCTGTGGCATGCTGGGAGGAATTCTGAAAACAAAATGGTGATAGTGAGGTTTGTGTCTCTCAACTTCCTCTCTGCCTCAGTGTTTTGCCTCCCTGAGAATCCCGTTTTCATGTAGCCTAGAAGAGAAGGACGTTGGCTTTCCAAGAAGGCTCCTCTCCCTCTGGCAAAATGTTCCTGCCTGCTGCCTTTCTTCTGAAGGTGAAGAGGAAGGTAAACACTTCTGCCTACTGAGTCCAGTTTATGTGATTGATGTTGGGACTTTTAATTTCCAGGACAAATGATGCATTAGTGGAACTGCGCACACAGGAAGCCGCAGTGCCAGAGAGTTAAGTGCCCATGCTGTACTCAGCGAACGGCCTACTCATCTCAATTGTAGGCAATTAACAGTGATTATCAAGTGCGAGCGTGGTGGGCGGCACAATGAGATTCTTCCCACTGATGAGACAAATGCACAAACATCTCAGAGGAGGTGTAGCCTTGAAAATGCAAAAGCAGATCACAGTCTCTATGCCAGAGTATTTCAGGAAGGGATGACTTTTGTGAATGTTTTTATTTCTTTTAAGCCTCCCAGCAACTCTCAGACAATGTGGTAATGTGTGGGGAGTACCGGACGTATTTAAAGTTAGACATTCTTATGTATCTCGAGTTCGAGAAATTAGAACAAAGAGAAAAAAATCTCTATAAAAATTGCACAGCCTTGGGGAGCAAAGCATCTTGTTTATTTCAGTATTTCTTTCGGACATAGAACAGCTCTCAAATGTTGCTGAATGCGAATTGAAATCAGACCTAATTTTCTCAGCTGCTTATAACCGTGTGAACCCCCTTTTGTCTCTGCCATTATTTTATTTTTATTTACTATTTTTTTTGCTTTGTTTAATTTTGCCACCTTCCTATTCCCTTTAGCAAAATTCTCATGGCTCTGAGATGTGCCCTTTGTTTCTGCTATATTGGAGAGATACTAGGAATCAATTATAAAGTTTTATTTCTCCAATCACTTTTATTATAATTTCATGGAAATCTTTCAACCAAAATATTTGTTCTCCAAGGCATGATAATGAACAACTGATATCCATTTCAAAGAACTCCCTACTACAAACAGTAAACAATCAGGGGTATTTATTCTGTAGTCCAGCAAAAGAAAATAATCAAATGGACCATTAATTAACATGTTCTTCAGCTACCCCCCCCCCATGCATATTAAATCACATCATGTAACTTTCATTTCCTTCAAAGTTTTTATTGATTTTATATGACTTGCACGTTTAGCTGTATGAACTATTCCATGTATTTAGAAACATTACCTAGGTCGGAGAATGTCTCAGAGAGCTCATTTAAATAAATGTAAGGTCTTGTCTTTCACCATAGTTTCTGGTCTCTCAAGTAGCCAAGGGTTTCTTCTCCTTATTCTAACATCCCCACTGTCTATATAGTGCTAGACATGTAGTGGACCTGAAAGAAACCAATTGCTCAACTGGGAAATAGAATGACTTCTGCTTCATTCGGATTCTAAATAATAACAATTATATTGTTATTCTTTTCTAGAAATTAGTATGCAACACCTCAAAGTTATTCAATTCCATATCTAATTTCAGAGTAGAAAATAATAAATTGTTCCACCAAATCCTTTGGTGCTCATGTATTCAGGAGGACRTTTTTTGTTGTTTAAAGATACTTTTATTCACTGTAATATTTGAATAGGTGATGATGTGATATGAAACCTGCAGCTAAACACTGTATCTCATTATTAAGGACCAATGTGAGAAAAAGACCTTAACTGAAGAGAACAAGAACTGAAGAGATCAATGCCTAATGGTAACTCAAATCTTTTAATTAATTAGTTAATTAATTTATTCACTTCCTACCTTCATTACCCTCTCCCTTTATCCTCAGAGAAAGGAAAGCCCGGCTTGGGTAGCACACCACTGTGGGATATCCTGTCCTCATAGGTATAAATGTATCCTCTCCCACTGAGGCCCAGTCAGGTGGCTCAGGCAAGGGAAGGGGATCCAATGGCAGCCAGCCAGTTCAGGTAAATTAGCCTTGCATGGTGAAACACAATCTTGCCTTTGTTTAAATTTTCACCTAGTCATCATCTAACTGGAAATCCAATTCTAGCTACTGGGTAGAAGCAATATGTGCTTTATCTATTTGGGGAATGTTTTTCTTATTGGAAATGCATGACCTTAGCATTGCACTGTATCCATTAGTCAGTTTTGTAGATATCAAATCATTTTTGACCAAAGTGCTTTTGTGTTTGCACAAAACTGAGGAATATACATTCCAGTGCACATTATTTATGATTCTTTCTCTAAATAATCTGCTACATACTACCTCTTAATAATCATACCTAGGGCCATTTAGGGAAATAGATTCATGCCTAGGTTATGTCAAATCTAGGTTTGCCCCCAACTTTGACAAAGCTCTGATTTTGAATATTTTGACACTAGATTAATGAGAATTAATTGTGCATTGTCTTTGAAGTTCTTTTGACCTTTTCTTATGAATTAATCACATTAGCCCTCAGCTCTTCTGACAGCTTTTTATAGAAGTCTGTGAATTCCGGGTAATGAGATGCTAGAGATTGAACAAAGACTGTCCTGGGCTCCTCTTGTTATGGACAGTTAGCGCGCCCATCATTATCACCTTAATAACGTTTAACTACAAGTAGACCAGGGATTTCCTTTTATGTGCTTTAGGGATGCCTGGTTAATTGGTGGGCTTGATGTGATGGTCAGTGATAATGAACTCCCCTTCTCGCTTCTTCCCCAACAGAGTTCATGAAGTGATGATTAAACTAATAAATATTTCATTCTCATCAGAGATCTGCATTTTTATTTTCACTGTATACTTTGCTTTCAGATAAGCCTTATAGACCACAGGGTTTTAGGTACACTTAAATGATGACTAATTTTTACCTTTTTGACTCTTTGTTTGACTGCTTACCCATCAAAAGTAGTTGGTTATTTTTGTAGCAGGCACACTCTCGCTTTGGCTCATGGCTCAGTGGGCTTAGCCCACTTGGCAGGAGCAGTGGGGCTGGTTCTTATGAACTCAGCTGATCTTATGAACTCAGATAGCCAGCAAAGCGATGGGTTCTGAGGTGGGCTTGGGCTATGTCAGCTGTATATGTCCTAGCTTCTACAACCTCCTGTTATGTTACCACCATGTGGGGAATCATTGCACATTGAAACCATAGCTGGCCGTCCCTCACAGAATCATTGCCATATCATAATGCAAAGTGAATGTAACATGACTCCAAAAGCCCCTATACTTTTAACAGTCCCCATATTGTTCAAAAGTCCAAATTTTAGTCTAAGACTTAAGGGAAAACTGTGAGCCTTTGTAAAATCAAATACCCAAGTTCATACTTGCAGTGTACAATAATAGAGTATATAAAATACATAAAAAAAAATAGCACAATAGCAAGGAGAAGTTAAGATCAAGTTTCAGAAGCATAACATCCAGGACACATGAAGATACCTACAGCAATGTGTTTCCCAAGCCGGGGCATCTCGTTCAGTGCCTGAAGCTTTCTTTGGTTGGTGAGCCACATTCTTTGACTCTTCATTCAAAATGTAGGCTCCCCTTGAAACATTTGTCCTTCAGAGTCTCTCTTCAGGGTCTTTTCTGCTTGCTACATATCATCTGGCTTCTTGACTCTTTGTCTAGAATCTTAATTTAAACCTCCATGTTCTTATAAGTTTTACAATCTCCATTTTAGCACAAATCAACACCATAAAAATGATGCCAAGTTTTGTTGTTATCTGAATAGATAGTCTGCCTCCCACCCCCAGATGCAATGGTCCTGCAATCATCTGGGCATCTGGATTTTGAAAAGGCATTTCCTCGTGTGGTGTTGTTCAAGCAGGGACCTTTGTGTGTCACTTCTGTCCACTCACCCTTTTTTGTTCAGTCTCTTTTAGATAAAATTCTTCAAATGAGTTTGCGTCCCCCCAACCCCCCAAGAACAAAGCCTATTGTCCTGTTTCAGAGTGCTCTAACTCCCTTTCATTGCACTAATCCCTAACAATGACAGCTCCTTTGTCTGCACCTGCCTTAGCATAAACTTGCTTCTTTCTTTGCCAAACTGTGTATTTTCCACAAGTTTTTGCTTCACTTGTTGATTTGAATTCTCACTATGAAACTCAATAAACGCAGGAAGCAGTAACCATCCATAGGCCGTGTTATACGGATTTTAATTTTCCTCCACCAAATGAACTAGCACATTCCATTCAAATTTAGCCTCATTCAAAATCTGAGGACAAAGGAAGAGTATACACAGCCAGATTCTTGGCCGGTAGCACACCCTTTTTTCTCCTCTGAAACCTAACAACACACTTCATCACTATCCATATTTCTACTGGCAGTGAGGTGTTCTGGATTACTATTAGAAAGCCCAATTATACTAGGACTACAGTATTCTAGGGGTTCTCTAGTCACAGCTCCAAGATCTTTCATAATTCTTCTGCAACCCAGTTTTAAAGACATGTAAACCACAGGGTCAGGTATATCACAGGAAACAAACCCATTTCTTGGTTTTGAAAAACCATTTTTCTTTTTACGTTATTTGTTTTCTCATCACCAAGACCAAATAACTTATAGAAGCAACAGAAGGGAGGAAGGATTTATTTTGTCTCACAGTTCTGAGGGTAAACGTCCATCATGGCAGAAAAGAGAAAAGACCGAGAAGATGGAGCTGGCTCCTGTTGCTGGCAGTGGAGGAAGCGTAAGGAGCTTGGTAGTATTACGGCAACAGACAGGAGACGTGTTTTAATTTTTAAGAGTGGGGCTAGTTGGTTTGTGGTAACTATAAACAAATGTGTGGCTCTTTCTAATGTGGCTATACTGCTACCCATTCTTTTAAGCAACATGTAAATGTTCTAGTTGCACTAATCCGCAACAAACAAACCAACAAACAAACGTGGGGATTAGAGAATGCAGAGGTAAGTGGCAATTCCATATGCTCTTTAATTTCAATCTATTACAGAAGTAAAGGTGTGCACTTGTACCCTCATTAAAAGAAGGGATACTTTAAATATTTTAATTTTATATCTTGATTGAAGAGTTCTTGCTGTGAAAAGACTTAAGCTTCAGAGCAGTGTAGGTTCAGAGATAAATGGGGGAAAGTCCAGGGATTTTTAAGATCTTTCCCTTACACAAGAAGAGTCTATTTGTCATCATTCCATACCTGAGTGGTACATTTGTGCCAACTGATAGACTCCATCATATAGTCACCATACATCCAAAGTTTACATTAAAGTTAATTCTTGGTAATATATCTTGAAAGCCATTGCTGCAGCCAAGGCCATCTTGGCTTATTCTTGTCATATAAAATTTAACCTTTTACAGGAAGGTCTGACCCACTGAGTTTTCTTTTGTAAAGGGTTTAACATCTGTGTATATATACTCTTTATTTCTTCATATGTGGACATCCAGTTGTTCTACAACCATTTGTTTTCCTCCACTGTTTAGTCCTTGCTTCTTTGATGTAGATCAGCTGGCTATATTTATGTGGGGCTATACATTTTCTTACATTTTATTCTTATTCCAAAACCTACCATTCATGGGGAAAGGTTTGAACTAAGAAAGCGGGTCTTCTTCTCCTTTTCTTCCTCCTCTTCTTTTTCTAAGAAAAAGCTGTGAATTGATGGCTCTCACCTGAACTTGGCTGCTCAGCTTTGTTATAATTGATTTCTGTCATTCTGAAGTTATTGCTGCTTATAACATCAACAGTGTAGAGAAATGAGAAAAATGTGAAAATAAACACTGATTAGTGGAGGAAGGTTGTTTGACCTTTAATGTCAAAGATGAAGACAAAATACAATTAGCTGAAGTGGCCTCTTTAATTTTTCATAAATGAGAGTATTGTGAAATTCACACTTTAACTCAAATTAAATGCCCAGCACATGTAATTTGTGTGATACATTGAGCATAAAACAGTCCTTCTCAGTATTCACTGACTGAGACAGACAGACAGATCACTAGAGTGAAGGTGATGCTTTTATGTTTGCTATCCACTAGGAAAAAAACATAGAAAAGAAACCAGGAAGGGTTTTGAAAATATTTTTAATGTGTTACATGGCTAGTGTGAGAGCAGGCTATTGAGAACTTCAAGCTTCATTTACAAAGGATAGTTCTATTGCAAATATCCACTTTATTTTAGTTTCCAGTCAAGACATTTACGTAGAGATTTCATTATGAAACACTCTTTACTTATGATAAGATTTTAGACAGGTGGAAAATGGCTAATAGACACTAATTAGTGGCTGTTATTATAATTGAATAAGGATAAATTACTCTCAAGGTTTCAAATAATTATAAAGCTGAGTCATTGTTGAACTGAAATGCTGAGCCTAATATTCCTTGATCTTTTTGTTCTAATTAGATTTTATTTATTTTCAATATCTTGTGAAGACACTGAGAACAGATCACAGAACTAGGCCATTATGCAGCAATGTCATTTGAACATCTGAAAGACGAAGTAATTCTTAATATGGCAGACATAATGTCCAGGCTTTATGTGGTTGTCTCATAAACAAAGGCTGCAATAACATCCTTAAATATCTTTCTCAAATGCATCTCTGCTGTGGGTCTGATGAATGCATGTTTTACCACTGAGTATGTAATAAGTAGGGGAAGTATTTCCAGGAGGCAGAGTGGTCTCATTAAAACTCAATTCAGAGAAACACAAACAAAAAGAAAAAGCAAAAAAGTACCTCTAGTCTCCAATCTAGTCAATAAGAACTCAAACAACTTTGAGGAAATCCTATGTCCTGATTTTATTAAGTCTAGTATGCTATGTATAAATATGGCCAACATTCTGCATTTGCTGGTTTTGCTCCTTGATTTAGACTAGCAAATCTGCTTATATTATTGTTATATATTATTTATTAGTACGTATTAGCTGGAAGTTCTTAACCGAGACTCTTATTTGATGGCTGAGGGGAATTGATATATTTAAACAAAGCTTTGATTTGAGGATTGTGACTCAAAATATTTAGTACCCACAGGACCTGGCAACAAAACAAACAGAAAAGATGTTGCCTGTAAGCAGTAAAGATGAAGCGATTGGTTCTAGTCGGACGGATGACAGGAATAGTTGTCCCATGTGAATGAGAGAGAAAGTACACATGCAGAGAGAAGGAAAAAGGGGGGGGGGGGAGAGACCAAAATGTCTGGGAGAGCCTTTGGGGAAATGACAGCACAGTGAATGGGCTGGAAAATTCAGGGTAGAGGACATGGTATTATGCCAAGTAGAGACTGAGGGATGCTGGGAGAACCTGGAGGCCAGGTCTGCTGTGGTAAGTAAAAGTCCTTTTTCCTGGGTGTGAAATGCAATAATAAGCAAGAATAATGCCCGAGAAGCAACAGCTACTTAGGAAGACAGGAGACAGGAGAGCATACTGGGAGACCAGGATGGCTGTGACACCACATCCCAGGTTACTCAGCTCTCAGTAAGGGCCTGCTTATCATGCCCTGACATTCCTCTTCCTAAATCAGTGAGCCATTATAATTATAATAGCTCATTCCTTACTGTAAAACAAAGCAAAACAAATAAAACAAAACAAAGAAGGTCTTCAACTTAATCTTTTGCCTGGCTCCTTTCCCCAATAGTGTCTATTGGGATTTGTTTAAATTATTCTTTGACAATTTTTCTCATGTATTTGAGTTCGTGAGTTTGGAAAGTCTTTTTAAAGCATGCCTGGTGATGGTCAGGCTGGCTGATGATTGAAGCCAGGGGAAGATGTGATTATGTTTTTCTTGTATGTGTTTTTCCCACTGTAATTATCTCCCTAATAGCATTTTCCAGGGTCTGATCGCTTCTACTTCGGCCCTTCCCTTTGACATCAAGTGTGAATCCCTGCAGTAGCTTCATACATCTCTCTATCCAGTGGATTTCTGTATCTATTGTCTCACTTTAAATTTGCAGCTTTCTCTCTCACTCTCTTCTGCTGCCCTCGACTTAACCTGAGTGATTGTCTTCATCACCACACATTGCCTGCAAGCAGTACATCTGCTCCATTTCTGCACATCCGCCATGTCCAAATGATTGGTTCTGTTCCCAGCCCTTCCATTCTCACCCTTCAATCTCACATGGCCTTCCCATTTTCTGAAGAGTCAAGTTCATTATTCCTATCTGTGTTAGGTGTCCAAGTTCTGAATGATTTTGTTTCCTCAGTTTCATTCAGTGTGTCTGTTTTTCTCTTCTACTTCTTTTAGGTTTCCAGAATTCTCTCCTTATAACGGTCTCAACTACTTTTGCAAGCCAAATTATTTATCTTAGCAGACCTATTTGGCATATATGAAGACATGAATTTTTGGAATAATTTCCCGTTGAAACCTGGCTCAATTACTCATAACCTATATTCGTAATATTTAATGTTGTTTAACGAAGTTAATGGCTGGTGCACATGGAATTATTCTTTATTCCTTTGGTTTCCATAAAACACACTGATACTAAGCCCAAACCTATAAAGAATGATGTCATGATGCCCTTCAGGCAGGTACAAAGAAAATGCTTGCGCATGTGTGGGGCTCTGGACTGACCAATAGGGGGACTAGAAAAATGCCCTCTAGTACAAAATGCCTATTTACACTTTGACCTGTTGCTTTGTGTTATGTGGTATTAATGTATAAGCAGCAGGAGCCTCGATGTGAAAGAAGCAATCGAGTTAGCGCCAGTTGCCACGTGAGCAGAGAGCTGTTCGGATCATGGATCTTGGCAAAGATCAAGCCTGAGATCAAAGGCTTCGATAAAATGTGACTTTAGCAGCTCACCACCTCTTCCCAGTACCGTAGGGAGTAGTTTGGGACTGTCTACTGCCTGAGGTCTGCCTCCTACAAGGGGTCCACCCAAGAGCTGCTGGTGAGAACCGAGGTCATCCCGGAGAGCAATGATGATGATGTRAGCTGAGAGAGGAGTTGAGGTGCCAGGCTCCAGCGTGCATTACCACTGCAGACACCAAGCTATTAAAGCAGTCAAGCTTGCTGTGATCCCAGACAGATGTGACAGCAGCTGGAGAAAGCTGCAGGAGCCAAACAAGCAGCAGCAGTGGCTTCAAAGACAGCTGGAAGATTCAAGCCTCAGGTCAGGGATGTTTGTAAAGCTCTCAGAGAGGAGACAGGGCTGGCCATTTACTTTCTGTATCTGCCATTATTATCATTTGAAGGGTGTAATGTCAACGTACCATGACTATGCCTTAAATTTACATAGAACTCTTAATGAACACCCAAAGAACACTGGTTTCCTTGTGTCTGGCACAGCAATAAGCACATGGCATATATTACAAATATTTGTTGATAGAACCAAGGAGATGGCTCAGTAGAAAAGGCTCTTGCTGCCATGACTGAGTTTTATCCCAGGAAACCACACGGTGAAAGGAAAGAACCGACTCACCATTTGTCCTCTGACTTCCTGGCATGTGGTCTGCTCCCAATAAATAAATAAATAAATAAATAAATAAATAAATAAATAAATAAATAAAAATGTAATAAAAATTATAAAAATTGTTGATGGATGGAACAAAGGAAATTGATTAGAGTGTTAAACATCCACATAAATTTGTAGTGAAGTGGGACCCAGAGAACAAACTCTGTACTGTGAATGGGCAATAGCCACATTGGCACCTTGAGGAAGAGTGTGCCCTGAGTTCATCTTTTCAGCCCAATAGTCTGAAATTCATTCCATTGAGTGTTCATTCCCAGTTCTCATGAGTCTTTACAGACTTCAGGAGTTTCTTATGAAAATATAATAGCTTGGGAGAACATGCATCCTAACTGTGTTTGACTTACATTTTAATTGACAGCTAAGAGCAGGATCCTGTGGGAAGAAGACATGACACCGGATATCCCTGGCTAGATTACTCAAGAAAGAAGTGATTTTACTACAATCAAAAATATCAAGTTCTTTTCCTTTCCTTATACAGGTCTGGATAGATATAGCAATATTAAAGAGAATCTCATCCAGTATTATGTGCAATGGCATATAATCCAATTTTCACTCAGAGATTCATTTCCATAGGAACTTGTTTGTCCTAATACAGATGGTAAGCCATAAAAGCAACTGTGTGTGTGTATGTGTGTGTGTGTGTGTGTGTGTGTGTGTGTGTGTG
>BDUI01000059.1:708802-720658 GCA_002335545.1 Apodemus speciosus | reverse complement strand
CACTGCTGCATTGGGCCTTTCCAGAACCTGGGTCCACTTTTTCTTTCTTGTCAGAGAGCATTTGGTAGGTGGATTGTTTTTAGAAGGAAGCAGCAATGTGTGAAAGTGATGTATAAACGAGGGGCTGACAAAGTGACAAATCAGAGAAAGATCTGACAGAATGAGTCAGAGACAGGATATGAGAGAATGTGTGTGTGTGTGCGTGTGCGTGTGCGTGTGCGTGTGTGTGTGTGTGTGTGTGTGTGTGTGGTACAGTATGTGTCAATGTGTGACAGTTTTACAGAAACAGGTTGCTGAGAACACCTAGACACAGGTGAAGGCAGAAAGTGCCAGAGAATGAGGAGAAGTCAGAAAATTGCAACATAGTCCCAAAGTCAGCATGAGGTCAATCAGAGCAATTAAGTGAGAAGCTGAGAGAAGCCAGACTGAACCAGTCAGTTTGGAAAACTAGCGTGTACAAAGGCTAGAAGATTCCAGTCTTAGGTCTAGGGATAACTAGAAAAGAGAAAGAAGTACTCTGAGCTCAGCCCAAGCCATGTATTCACGCAGCTTGGGTATGACTCTCATCTCGTCTTCCATCTGATGAAATACAAGCAACATTTATAGTGATTCTTTCTGCTCTCATTCGTAACGACAGATAAACAAACAAACAAACCCACAACTAACCAACCAACTAACTAACCAAACCAAAAAAAGCGAAGAGAAAATGGCATGAACCATGTGAGCTCAGATTTTATATTCTGGTTCCTTGCATGGAAATATTACAACTTATTTTTTTATCCATCTGTTCAGTATATAACTAATTAAGACCCACAATTATATATGGTTTGGTATCCATGTAAGACACAAGCAGTCTCAGATTATTTCCCTTTTAAATTCCATCTCCTTCTCCCTGCCACCTGACTTTCATTTGGTTATGACATTACGACATTTTGAAGGGTTGGTAAAGAAGAAGGGGCCTTCTACAAGTGTTTTGGTTTACATCCATTGGAAAGTGTTTAAGTACAATGGAGTTTTTCCTCCAGTGGAATCAGGAATGGGTATGAATTTATCACTTTCACTCTCACCACTCAAATGGTTCATCCCATTTTTCTCTTTGTCTTTCTGTTTTCCTCTAAGTTTTATGTGTTTTCCAGAACTTTTCTCTCTCTCTCTCTTTTTTTTAGATATTTTCTTTATTTTCATTTCAAATGTTATCCCCTTTCCTCGTTTCTCCTGCAACCCTTCTCCCCACCCTATCCCTCCTCGCCCTGTTCCCTAACCCGTCCATTCCTGCTTCCCTGTCCTGGTATTCCCCTACACTGGAGCAACCAGCCTTCACAGGTCCAAGGGCCTCTCCTCTCATTGATGTCCAACAAGGCCATCCTCTGCTACATATGCAGCTGAAGCCGTGAGTCCCTCCATGTGTAGTCTTTGGTTGGTGGTTTAGTCCCTGGGAACTCTGGGGTACTGGTTGGTTCATATTGTTGTTCCTCCTATGGGGCTACAAACCCCTTCAGCTCCTTGGATCCTTTCTCTAGCTCCTCCATTGGGGACCATATGCTTAGTCCCATGGTTGGCTGAGAGTGTCCCCCTCTGTATTTGTCAGGCACTGGCAGAGCCTCTCAGGAGACAGCTATATCAGGCTCCTGTCAGCAAGCTCTTGTCGGCATCCACAATAGTGTCTGGGTTTGGTAATTGTATATGGGATGAATTCCCAGGTGGGGAAGTCTCTGTATGGTTTTTTCTTTAGTCTCTGCTCCACACTTTGTCTCTGTATCTCCTCACATGGGTATTTTGTTGCCCCCTTTAAGAAGGACTGAAGTATCCACACTCTTCCTTCTTCTTGAGCTTCACGTGGTCTGTGAATTATATGTTGGGTATTCCTACCTTCTGGGCTAATATCCACTTATCAGTGAGTGCATACCATGTGTGTGGTTTTTTTTGTGATTAGGTTACCTCACTCGGGATGATATTTTCTAGTTCCATCCATTTGCCTAAAAACTTCGTGAATTCATTGTTTTCTAATAGCTGAGTAGTACTCCATTGTGTAAATGTACCACATTTTCTGTATGTATTCCTCTGTTGAGGGACATCTGGGTTCTTTCCAGCTTCTGGCTATTATAAATAAGGCTGCTATGAACATAGTGGAGCATATGTCCTTATTACATGGTGGAGCATCTTCTGGGTATATGCTCAGGAGTGGTATAGCTGGGTCCTCAGATAGTACTACATCCAAATCCTCTCCATGGTTCAGAGATGATGACTCTAGTTCAACTAATGATGGATGCTAAGTTTCTTGAGGAAAACTCTGTACTTGTTATTAATTACAGACTTTTTCAAAAGATGTTTTAAAAGTATTGATGGATTTTTATATAGATAATTGGCAATTTTAGTTAGATAAGCTGATTTTCATGAAAGGTGGAATAAAATTAGAGAATGAAGGCAAGTTAACATTTGTATCATGGCTCAGTTGAGAAACTGTGAGAAGCAGAGTACTTACAAAGCAACTGACAGTGTTTAGGGTTCTTAAGTGAGGAGACTCTTCTCTGTGAAATGTGCGGTCACTAAAATACAGCCTACAGGTGGCAAAAAGAAATCTATCTAGGATGTACTAATAATGCCTTGACAGAGTGAATCCATGTAGGATGTGATTTTCTTTATTTAATAGATTGCAGTAACCATCTTTGTTTGTTTGTTTGTTTGTTTCTTGGAAGAGAGAAATTAAAGTACAGGGAAGCAGTTTGTCTTGCTTCTACTTATGGTGTTCAACTCAGCTTAGTCTGTATTTCTGCACAATAGAACGTGAAGAATCCTGCTGAACTTGACCCTTAAGGTTTCCAAGCTCACCATTGATCTTACAGGAAATGTTGGTGTAACTCCTTGCTGGCAAAGTCCTTCAATATTTTTTGAAGCTATTCAGAATGTGAATTTGGGACTGATATTTAAAGAAAGAAAGAAAGAAAAAAAGAAAGAAAGAAAAAGAAAGAAAGGAATATATAGATAAGTAGAAAGACATGTAGGTTGGTTGATAGGTAGATATAGAGATGGATAGAGGGGGGAGCTCTGAGCACAGTTTTAGTAGTAGATTTATTCATCTTTTTCTGTATGATAATTTTTTAGACACAACAGGATCCTTTGTGGATTGCTCATTTCTCTGTGGAATTCTGGCTTTTAGCTATTACCTAGGCAGCTTTCGGAAACAAAATGGTAACAAAAGTAACATGCAGTCAGGTCTTTGTTCTGTGAATTTTTTCCTATACCCTATAGCCTTTTATCTTTACATGTTTCTTCTTGTCTGACATTTCTGCATTCATCGCCCCATGTCAGTTGCAATAAGGGTATTATGAGATGGGCAGCGGAGGAGATGACGGGGCACAGACAATGCAAGGTTTTCATTTCCTTTGTAGCTAGAGTTTTAATAGTTCTCTAAATCTGTATTTGTGTTCTTATCAAACCCCCCTTAAAAGAAAGCAGATACTATCCTTTATTCCCATTTTATTCCCCAAATATTTTTATGGTTCCTATTTTTATAATGTTATTAAGTCTCTTTATGACAAAGATCAGATAAAGAGAAACATATTCATGTATATTCAATGAACTAATTAAATTAGCGCATGTTCAATGGTCCTAGAAGCCTCTTTCCATAAGTCATGGTAATTGTACTTTTAGCTTTCTTTTCAGTAACTCAATGAGTAGCAGTCCATGGAACAAGTATTCAAAAGGAGATTTTTCTGATGGCTGGTTTTGTCATTTTCAAATTGTGTGTATCCTGCTGCAGTGTTGGCAATGGGACATGAAGCAGATTTTTTTAAATGGGTAAAATGTCTTCCTAGAAAGTCAATGCTGATTACATCAGAATTGCCTTTGATGAGTGATACATTCACTTTTAAAACAATCCTGGCATTCTGATTTCACTCACCATCAAAAAAGATGTTACAGAGTAAAAGCACTTTAAGATAATTGAAAATGAATTTCCATGAGTAGATGGTGAGTGATTTTACTCCTTCCTGTGTAGCTGGAATCTCATTTTGGGGGAGGTACTTGAATATCATTTGGAAATGACAGTCTGTATAGAGGAGTCCCAATTATGCAGCATACATTGCATGGATTTATTCCTATGGCCCCCAGACATTCTGACTCAACAGAAAAGGATTGGTCAACCATCATCATATAGGTTTAGAAACATATGACTTAAACTGATATATGTTTCATGTTTATTTTATTTGCATATTGAGGTAAGAAACTATCTGCTTATTTCTGGATGTTTCCATAGTAGAAGTTGTGTTTGTACCTTGTTACCTCGCTCTGCCATTCTATTCACTTGAAGGCTAACTTTCTTAAGTCTGTAGACTCAATGGTGTCAATGCCAGAGTCAAATGGTCCTTTATGAACTTTATGAGAAGATCCAGGAAAGACCTCATATTGCTTATGCTGACCTAAGCTTGGTGCCTACAGCGTGTAAAGTTTTCCTGGGTTTCTGTGGTTGCTGACAGTCAAGCTTTTCAAAACCTTCTATATTTCCTCAGTTTACAAGACCAGGTTTCTCAATTAATTTTCTTTTTACTTCTCCCTTTAAACTTCATTCTCTAGGCTAGGGCTCTGATACTATGTGTAACCATTGTTACCTTTCCATTCCTCCTTTTCTGTCGAACCTGGATCCTATGGTCACCATTACAGACTCTAAAACAGGTAGAACAGAACATTTTCTGACTTACTTTGACTATTTCCATTTCTGGAAAATCTGCTACTTCCTTCCTTCCTCWTTTGATTTTTTCATTCTAGACCTCCTGAAGCTACTAGGCTCAAGTTTATTTAAGGTCCATACATACAACGTCTGAAACCCGTGCTGGCTAATTTTGTTTGTTAATGTGACACATCTGGGAAGAGGGATCTTCAATTGAAAGGCCTCTATTAGATTGGCCTATGGGCCTGTCTCTCAGATAATTTTCTTGGTATCTAAATGATGTAGGTGGGACCACCCCACCATATGCAGTACCACCCCTGGGCGATACAAAAAATGTGAGAGAGGCAGAACAAATGAATAAGCATTGTTCCTTCATGGTTTCTTCTTAAGTTCCTGCATTATTTTCAATGAACATTTTACTCTAGCATGTAAGTCAAATACACTCTTTCTTCCTCAGGTTTTTTGGTCAGTGTTTCATGACAGCAACAAGGATGCAAGCTTTAGCAGCCTCTCTCTGAGGCCCAGGTTCCCAGGCATATCTATTATTCCATGTTTCTAAGCTGGTTTATAGATTTTTCTTTATTCTACTATCATGTAGCTGAGATCTCAGTATGTCTTCAAGTTTAATCCATTTTTTGGGACTTTGTTTAATTCTGGGTTCTCAAGTATCAGAAGGGAGTTTATGTAGCAACAGGTAATGTGTGGTATAGAAGGAGCTTCAGTCACTGTGTTTTCTAGCACCCTCGGTTGGTCCTATTTCAGTATCCCCTTAATAATTTGTCAATTAGATATCTGAGGTCCATACATCAAGTCAAACAACTCTACAATTATTTGGGGTTAGAATTGTAGGGAGTTAGAGACATTGCCTCCAACCATGCTGATTTCTAAAGGGAAATATTTTTGAGATAAGGGTTGAGAATGTTGAACATAGTGTATTTACTTCAGGCTATACGTAGCTATATTCGCTTCTCTGAATTTTCCATGTCTCTCATTTTGTTGTCTTTTCTCTTGAAATGTCCCACAATTGTAGTATCTTCCTAAACTCTTACATGGCTGTCCTTCCTTCTGCCATGTGCTAAATTATTATAGATTATGTTGGGCATTCTCTCCACAGTGCTTTGAGATACTAGTCTAAGTGTGATATTTTGCAGTTATCATTGAGTCATAAGTGTCTCCACAACAGACTGCACTAAAGGAAGACCACTTTGTATATTCATCCTCTCACCTGTAGCAATTTTCTCCTGAGATGTTTAAGGTTGATGGTTGCATAGGCCATACTTTGGTTCTAGGGTAGCACAGTGCTAATACTCATAATGTCTTCAGTTAACTCCTATCATTATTGTTTGTAATGATAGTTGTTGCAATAGCCTATTCTGCAGGGTTTTGTGAACTTATGTCACTAGTTAGGACACAGCTTCCAGGACAGGAGGCTTGTTAGTAGGTCTGGGCATGGCTATCAGAATAAGCTGTTTGCTAGTCTGAGTTGTCATTGGGCTAGGTTTCTCTAGTATTTCTGAGTGGGCACAGTAGAGTTTTCCCTTTTGGGGGATCAGACAGCACTAGTAGGACCAGAGAATTTTCTTGCTAGTATGGAGGTCTTTGCAGGGGCGCCATCAACCAAGTTGTTCAGAACACTCAGCCCAGCTGTTTCCCTAGGAATCGTAAAGTGGGCCTCCCAGGATGCTCAACTGCTTTGTGGGTATTCAGGAAGGTGGGTCAGCAAACCCCACAACTTCCTGAAACTTCAAATGGATGGAGTTTTAAGGAAGTGTTGTGAACAGGAACTCAGATGAATTAGGTAACAATTAGATGAGGCTTTTAATATGTTTCATAATGAGGTTATGAAACATTCTGGATTTTCTGCCAGTGACACAAACTGGGTTCAGAGCCTGTGAGGGCTGCAGACTTCTCTACAGCAAGTATTTCTAGTACCTGTTGTTTGTGGTTATACTAAGGGTCTCCCTTCTCTAACCACTGTCCTATATGGAAACCCTTCCTATCAAAATTGGTCTCCCCGGACAAGATTGAATAATAGGTGGTAGGCTCTGCTCACTTCATTGTAAAGATATCCAGAGTCTCCATGGTTCCTACCAGTCCCCACTTCTCTCCTGCACTGTCCATAGAACATTTCTGTGGAATAACTGTTATGTATTTTTTATTGTCCTCTTTATTTTTTGCAGTAAGGCTAATAATTTTTTTAACTTACTGGAATTTTATAAGACTATCTCTTGGAGCTTAAACTATTCAATAATATCAGCCTACTGTGAGGACAATGGTAATTATTAACAAGGGGTAGGATGACATGTGGCAATGAAGGTGTAAGGTTATACTTCCTCTCTTCAATGTCCCTTCATGCATGATGAAAGACAATAAGCAAACGTGATTAGATAACAGATAAAAATGCAGAAATATATCTACTTAGTAAAATAAAGCCAATTTATTTTCTTTAACTTAAGAGCCCGATGTGTACATGCTGGTTCTAAAACACAATTTAAAATAACCACGTTCTTAAAAATTTTTGCTAATCTTTTAAAGAATATAGTAGTGTTTCTTAAAATTTCATCTTCTCTACATTTGAAAAAGAAGTGATTCTATGAGACAAAGAATTTCTAGTTTATTTTAACATAATTTTAATTTTATTGATGATGACTTAAAACATAAAGTATGATTTTAGTGTTGGATACTTTCTTTTTTTATTGGATATATTTTTTATTTACATTTTCATTTCCCTTTTTCTGGTTTCCCCGTCCCCCAGATGTCCCATATGTCTTTCTCCCTCCCCTAGTTTTGGATACTTTCTAAGTTTAATAGGTACAGTTTTGCATTTTTATACTGTGGTGGTATTTATATAGCATACTGTGGAGTCTACAATGGAATTTTGTATCACTGGAATACCGTCTTTCTCATATTGCAAAATCCTTTATACCTGTTATGTAGCACAGCTCGCATGTTCTGGGATCTGAAACTTTTGGAATTCCTGTTCCAATGACTACTCTTAAGTTTTTAAACATATTCTTCAGGATGAATATTCATTTGCATGCATCCGTTTAGATGTGGTATGAGAGAATAGAGTAGGCTAGACCTGAAGGAAAAGCAAAGGCTGGGGAAACTGGTCCTCTGAACACTGTTCACGATGTGCTGTCCAGGATGTTCTGGTTCCTGCATCTCAGACTTTAATCTGTAAACATGAACAACTAAAAAGCAGAGATTAAGAAGTAATTTCGATTTAAATTTTATAATCCCAGCAGTAAAAGTTGCTTATCCTTCTGCAGAGAAGACAACATGCTTCCTTTTAAAACTCAGAACCCTGAAAATGTAAGTATCCGGGTTCAATACCATGTGATTCAGTGATATTGTAGTTAAATAAAATATGCCTCAAACAGAGCCAAACAATTCTGCTACTCACTCAGCATGCATTATTAACTACTGACTGTGTGCAGTGTGTACTTGAAATAAAAATTTCACTTCTGAAAACTTAATCTTTCAGAGACGTCAAAGATTTTCAATCGTTTTCATTTAATAGAGAGAAAAAGCATCATTTCATACAGAACACAAAGTTGCTGTCTTTGGATATGCCATCTTATAACATTGTCTAAGGGCAACTACAGATTTGACAGGCTTCATTCAAACTCCTGCAACCAGCATTGAAAATTTCCCTAACTAGTTGCTGGATGACACAGAATTGAACAAAGGCAGTTTTGGCATAAGGACTTACACTGATACTCTGATGTGAGCTGAACAATTGTAGAACTTTAAGACTGGCATTCTTTGCCTATAAGAGCAACAAATGCAGCAGTTCTAACACATTTTAAGGGTCTGCGGTTTTAACAGTCAGGAATGTCCGGGACAGCCCATGAAGCAGCTGTATTTGTCTTCAGGCTTGTTTAGTCTGAGCTTGAATTTGGGAGCTCTTATGGTTGAAATTTTTTAGGTTTCTGACCTGTTTTTCTTTCTAGAGGCAAACATGCTCAAAGTTTGAAATGAAGTATCATTGTTGGTAAATAGACACTCCAGCCTGACCTGGCTGTACAAATAAAGCCTGTTCTCTACGGTGAGCAGAAGCAGCAATGTCTGGCCGTAGAGGTGGCTAGCCTCATTTACAGACTGTACAATCTAATTTCTCCTTCTGCAAATGTTGATTAAGCTGAAAGAGGATCCTTTGCAAAGCTAATTCAATAGCTCTGTCTCCTCTCCCGAAAGGCAAGAGGATGAGCTCACTATCACACGTGGCTATTAGCTTCCCCTGCAGAAAAAAAAAAAAAAAAAATCACCATCTGNTCTCTCTCTCTCTCTCTCTCTCTCTCTCTCCTTCTCTCTCTCTCTCTCTTTCTCTCTCTCTCTCTATATATATATATGTGTGTGTGTGTATGTGTGTGTATGTGTGTTGTGTGTGTATGTATATATATGTATGTGTATTGTGTGTGTATGTATATATATGTATGTGTATGTGTATATGTATATGTATAGTTTTCCATGTACCCATTCTGTGTTTGGCATATCACTGTATCTACACGGTATTTTTGAATGTCTATTAAATCCCATTAAGTTCTCATGTTTCTTGATAGCGGGTTTAATAAGCTAGCTCACATAATCTATAGATTTTATCAATAGTTTGACTAGAATATATGATGCAAGTGAAGTTTCTTAGAGGTAAACTGCTGAGTTTTGCGGTGGTATTTATTCTTTGTGTTGTCGTTAAAATTCTTAATTTTAGCAATCTGTTTTTATTTTTATGTAGTTATATATTTTTCACATAACATTTTGACTTCTTATTTGACTGTTTATTTACTTTGTGTCATTGCACCTGCAAGGCCTGCTATGAAGTGTTCGGGAGACTGTTTTGTTACTTACTGGTATACAATTAAATAGAAACTTCTCCAAAGGTGTTCGTGTATGTGTGTATATGTGTTTATGTGCATATATGCATATGTGAGTCTGCATGCTTTTGAATATTCATTTGTGTGTGTGTGTGAGAGAGAGCATTATGCATGAGTGTGGGAATATGAGAATGTGTTTATGTGTATGTGAGAAGGCATGCAAGTGTGCATGAATATGTGTGTGTCTGTGTGTGTGTATGTGTGTAAATGTGTATGTGTGTATGTGTGTGTGTAGTCCTGGTATTGTCAAGACTCTCCATTGTGTTGGGACAGGGCCCCTCATTGAATGTGGAACTCAATTGTTACCTAGACTGCGTAGCCAGTAACCACTAGGGAGCCTTCTCTATCACCACCATGTGTTGGAGTTACAGACATGCAAGCATGTTCCGCTTTTACAGATGGGGGAGCCACACTCCACTCCTCAAGCTTGTACAGCAAACACTGACAGACTGAACCGGTTTCCGCAATCCCACTTGTTTTCACACTTGCATCTTTGTTTTTCTTTATTTTCAACGAATCGTAATAATTACAATATTATCTTTTTGTTTGCTCCTTTTTTATATTTTATTGACTTTCTTTTCATTATTTTCTTATTGTTTGATTTTTAAAAATATGTATTTTATATTCTGAATTTTATGCTTGACTAATTTTGTTACTCCATTTACTGTTTACAATTCCTAGTTTCTTATTTTGGGGTTTAACATCTGACAATTTGTACACACACATACATATACATATACATATGTATATATGTATATATATGTATATATAACACATAACAAATATGTAACATGTAACATGTAACATGTAACATATANATGTAACATGTAACATGTAACATATAATACAATATACAATATACAATATACAATATACAATATACAATATACAATATACAATATACAATATACAATATACAATATATAATATATGTTCATATTCTCCATACCCCTGTTTTATGTTCCTTCTACTCCCTATTATCCTATGATGCTCATTTCTTCTAATATGTTCTTCTCCTACTTGCATTTTTTCCATTCAGTTTAATTAGGGTTAATTAGCATGGTTAGGAATTTATTTACTAGAGCGTGGACAACTTATCAATGGCAGCCCCAAGGAGGAAAAGAAACTCTCCTAGGAGAAGGCAGATACAGGTGTCTCCTTTAGGGCTGAGCACCTCATGATCACCTTAGTGCTTTGCCTAGTTAGGAATCTCCATATTAACTGCAGAAGAAGCTTTTACACCCAAGACTGTGAGCAGGAGATGAGTCTATGAATATAAACATGAATATTTACAAGGAAGCTGGGGATACATCCATTTATCCAAACACAGTTGTAGATTCTCCCCTGTGGAATGTGGATCATAGACTTTGCTATCTCTTTACCTTCCTTACAACATCTTTATGTTAGTGGTTCTCAACCTTCCTAATGCTGCAACCCTTTAATACAGTCCCTCATGTTGTGTTGGCCCCATAAAATAATTTTTTGTTTTACTTTATAACTGTAATTTTGCTACTATTATGAAGGCATGTGAATATCTGACATTCAATGTATCTGATATGTGAACCCTGTTAAAAAGTTCTTCAACCCTTAAGGGAATCACGACACATGGGTTGAGAACCATTGCTTTATGTGGTATTTTCATCATTTATAGACTTAATTATTTCATAATTTGAGTTATTTTTTCTTTGCATACTTGGTTATTGTAAATAATATTATTGGGTTTAGTGATATGTATAGATCTTTTGTTATCCTTTTGTTTAAGTATAAACTTGGCATCTCTGGCTATGGTATTTATCATCTTAAATTGTAGTTTGTCTGGTACATACTGCTTTCCTTCTGTTTTGTTCTCCTACCCCATTCTTTTCCTGACTCTAGAAAAATAAATTGCAGTTAATTTAAGAGTTTATGTGCTAGGTCAGTTGTTTTTTATCATCAAGAAGGAACTTGTTTATAAGACTTTATTCGGCATTCATATATTTTATGATTTGTCAAGGGCTGTTCTGGCAAGGGATCATATACAAAGGCCTTCTAGGTCTACGTGGATTTGGCTGGAATGCAGACGCTCTATTACAGTATGATCTGGCTGGAATACAGGCACACCTTTAGAAACACCTTTAATCTCTAACAGTGAAGGTAAGGTTAGTTTTTTTTTTTAATTTATTGTTCATTGTATAACATTTTTTTATTGGATATATTCTTTATTTACATTTCATTTCCCTTTTTCTGGATTCCCCGCCCCCCAGATGTCCCATATGTCTTTTTCCCTCCCCCGGTTCCCCCATTCACCCCTTCCCACTTCCCTGTTCTAGTATT
>BDUI01000059.1:662759-682348 GCA_002335545.1 Apodemus speciosus | reverse complement strand
CTTCAATCTATATAATGTATATATCTCCATATATATACATATGCATATATGTGTATGTACACACACAGACATGCATTTATGTGTATATTTAAACATACAAGCAATTTTGTTTTGTGGAAAATCAAAGTAATATATTTGAATCATTTTTGCTTTAATATATAAATATGATATACTATATATATCAGTTCAATTAGAATATGAAAGAAAGTATCTATTAACCAAGATTTTGTACTGAACAATTTGTTGTTTTCTGAGTGTGAGAAAAATACTTTTTGTGTGAAAAAATATGAAATTTCAAATAGAATTTAGTTAAAGGAATATACAATCTCCTTTAAGAAAGAAAATGGTCACAGTAGAGAGGTTGGAAGTCTGAGAACTTATGATAAAATTTCCAGTAGCTGCTTAACTGTGGAATAACACAGCACCTCCTGATTTGTGAAAGGGAAAGTTTACCAAGAAAAAAAAGAAACTTTAAGTAACAGTGCTACTTTGTGACTGTGAACGAGCAGGGTTATTGGAATTAAATGTTCGAGGATCAGTGTATGATTCAAAACCCAAGAAAGACTTAGTTTACGAGTAGAAAAGTTAAATCAACTTGTTGAAACTATGTGTGTTTTAGAGATATTAGAAAAATAAATAAAATTAGAAAGCGTACTTAAACATGAACAGAAGAGAAAATCAATTAAGAATAGATGAGACCAAGTTAAGAGAGAGAGGGAGGGGAGAATACTAGGAAAAGTATTATAGGAAAGAATAATAGCAACAAAAATAAAGCAAAGTAGAAATGAGGTCAAATTTGCAATCAACTTTAATGGAACTCTTTACCCCAAGACAGACAATCAGGATGAAATAAAAATAGTATAATTTTATTTGGTTTATAGGTCTAAGTTTTGTTTTTATTAAAAAAAAGAATTTTAATACTATGTCCAAAGTAGTCATTTAATCTTTCAGAATGCTGTGGTGCCTCACCAAGTCATCCACAGTTAAGTCTGACATTCTCCCATGAATGTGCATTTTCTCTGGCCTCTGTGCTCACTTCGCTCTGGTCCACAAGCTTCTTTGCATTCTAGGATCCATCTTGACACACAGTATCACCAATGGGAACTACTTCCCTCTGCTTGAGGTATCCTACGGCCTTTCTTTCTCCTCCCCCTTGGTTCAAGCATGCAAAGAAAAGAGAGCCATCTGAGAACTAAGAACCTCTTCTCACCAAAGGACCGAATGAGCCAGAACCTTCATCTTAGAATTCCTCATCTCCAGGACAGTGAGAGAATAATGTCTAACTGTGTAACCAGTATGTGGTGTCCCATGTACAACCTTGATTTGACTAATATGGCTTCCTAGGCAATAATCTAAATCCCCAAGATGTATTTAAAACTGTAAGAACATGTCTAACTAATATTGCCAAGCAGTTTAAATGAAACTATTTCTTTATGATATGTTCAACATAGATACAATGAATATAATGGCATTTAGTGTTTTCTTACATTGGACAGATTATTCCTATGTTTTCAATACCTTTTTGAAACTCAACAGTAAGTCTTTACTCATTTTTCATTGCAATTATTCTATGTTGCTCAGAAATGACTACTTATAAAATCAAACCTTTGCTTTCCAGACTTTTAAACAACTTTAAATAATACAATACATTCTTTCAAAAGATGTATTAAGAGTCAAATTTTATGTTTGCCACTTAGTCACATTATTTTTGGTAAGACCATAGTTATATTAAGAAAATCAGGAGAAAGTTTCATAGGAATAGTTCGGTAAAGATATCTATGTTTTTCTTAATTATAAGCAATAAAGACCTAGGTATTCTTCACATGTTTTTTTCTGCAAGATTTTCTAGCTTCTATTTCAGGTCATGTCTCCTTAACAGTAGGTTCCGTCCCATGTACCTCAGAGAATATTTCTCAATTTTGCTTTGTTTGCTTCTTTCAGCTGTATTGTGTTTAGTCAGAGATACATGGAGAATTGCAGAAGCACCCCACGTTAGTCAGAGGAAGTCACCCTTAACTGAATTGGCTAAGTCTATAAAGATGTAAGCATTTGTTCTTCACTTTTCAAGAAGTCTAGCTACGGAGTGAATTATCTTGGTTCCTTCAACAGATTTGTATATCACACCCTTAACCTTAAAGACCACATCTTCAAAACCAGTCAGATTGAAGGCGATGTCCTCAGTCTATGAATCCAGCAAGGGAGGTTGTCATTCTGGAGCCACCATGTGACAATACAATATATTTTAGGTACTTTAAAGAAGAGATATGATGCAGTTCCATTTCTATCCCTTGTAGACAGAGTGAGAAATTGACTGGCCAGAGGCAAGGAAAACAATCCTCTCCACAAATCAAACTAGGTAGGATCTTGATGTTTGGATTACCAGGCTCCAGATCTGTGAGAAAATAAATTTCTGATTTTTAAGCCACCTCCTCCCCTTCATTTCTTGGTCTATGATATTCTGCTATGACAGCCTGAGCTAAGACAAATCTTCTGCACCCCTTGTCATTTTTAAAGGGATTTCTTTGTCCTGAGATCATATCATGAGGAATAAAGTTGACAAACAAAGAGACTGTGAGACACAGAAATATGAGCAAATCAGACACTAGGATGCATCGGTTTCTTTCTGAAACTGAAAAGTATAATTAACTGAAGAACAATTTATTTCAGTGAAAAACAACTATAGCAGAAGAAATGCCATGCTTTCCCAACTGGAGTGATAAAAATAACATTTTCCCACAGATCAGAGCTTTCAACCAAAAGGTCACATGTGGTATAATCAGTCTATTTGTTTCAAGCCTATTTCTCAGCATGCTCTATAATTTAAAGCTAATCAGACACTCGGTGGAAATATAAAATAGAACACATTTGCAGCTTTTGATATATTTAACCCTGACTGCATTGTCTTTGAGAACTATTGTTCTATAGGAAAAATCTATTTTTCTTTTCTGTTTTTTTAGAAGTCATATGTTATTTCCTTTTGTGTGTGCACTCATTATTGCATGAACATGCTATGGGGTGTGCTTATGGAGGCTAGAGAACAGCTTGAAGGAGTGGTTCTTGACTTTCATTTGGACTAGGGATAGGATTCATGTTGCCAGATTTGGTAGCAAGCACATTTGACTGGTTGAGCCCTTTCTCTGGGCCTCCATGTGTTTCTGGATGATCTCTAAGTAAACAGAACTTGAGAGTCCTCTTCAGTTGAAGAAATAACCTCAATATTTTATTTCTGTGACGATTCCCTCTGTAGTTCACTTCACTCCTTCTTCAGGCCATGATGATTTGTTTTACTTAGATCGAGAAGCTGCTGGTGAAGGTGTCAGAAACCGATTGGAAGTGCTCGCTAAGGGGTCTTGCCTTTCATGCTGTTCCTCAGTGCCTCGAGACACAGGAGGTCAAATAATCTCTGTGGCCCCTTCCCTGTGACATGCTAACTACTAGACCTGGAAAGATCTCCTTACTCCCTGTCCCCACCCAGTTGTGCTGTCCCAGACCAGAAGTATATCTGGGTGACTCATAAGAATATGACTGACAGTAATGGCTGTATTCATGCCACTAATATTAGAAATAATTTGTTATGAAGCAAATTGATTCAAAAGGATTTTAAAAAGAAATCAAGACAGAACTATCAACAAATGAAAATTCCTGTGAGCTTGAGGCCAGTTTGGTTTATAATGAATTTCATGGTGACTTAGACTGTAATGAGATCCTGTCACAAACGTGCAAACATCAAAACCAAATCAAACCACACTAAACCAAACTAAACTAAACCAAACTGAACCAAACCAAACCAAACCAAACCAAACCAAACCAAACCAAACCAAACCAAACCAAACCAAACCAAACCAAACCATACCAAATCAACACCCCCCAAACCCCCAAAACAAAACGAAGCATCACAAATTGTGAATATTCATCTATAGCTCACAAATCCAGGTAGCAGTCAGAACAATTTGATATCCCAAATGAAAAAGAACACCAGAATAACAATAGACAGACAACCTTTGTTTAAATTTTGTTCAATTGTAGCACCTATGTATGGTTGCTCATATACATCGTTCCTGAAATGTCTCATATTTAAGACACTTTTCCTTTTGCATATTTCACACCACTTAGCCCACGGAATACAAGAAAATCAGTGTCTTTGACAGATGTGAAATCTGAGGCTAAGAAAAAAATTATAAAGTTGCCTTGGACAAGCAAACTATAAAAGTCTGTTCTCAATGTAATGTTTCCTTGCAAAACACCATCTTGTTATTACCAGGACTGTGAAGGGTCAGCTACAGTCAGCCAGCAGGCCTGAGTGAGTGAGCAGTACACATTGTGGATATGGTCATGATTCTGTTTGATGCCTAGAAACAGTTTTGCCAGTCTGAATATAAAAAAAAAAAAAAAAAAAAAAAAAAAAAAAAAACCAAAACTCACTTATAAAATGGAATGCTTCTATTCTGATGTGAAATAGTTAACTGATTTGAGGGAATTTTGTAAACTTAAGTATCACTATTGTTTTTGTTATTGGCAGCTATTGATCCCTGGACTGTACAGCTCAGACTCATTAACACTTTTATTACTTTGTCAATCAAAGCTTCAACAGCACCAACCAGTGACCGAAAGGATTTGCCATTATTAACAAGATTGTCTGGTGCCCAGGAGGAATGGGATCCCGCTGAAAGAGGAAGGCAACACCAGCAGGATTTAGATAGACCTGAGATATAGAAAGTAATTCATAGGTTTTCTGTTCTAAAATCATTCGAAGAAAGAGATTTTCTCACTTTCTTTGAATGCTTAGGATTTGAGTTTTAAGAAACCTTGTTTCAAGCCAGTAGGGATAAAAGCCTATGTTACTTTAAACTGTTTTGGGTCCAATTTCATTGTACAAGTTTGCTGAATTGCACCAGTCCCAGGGCAAATGTAATATTTAGGCAATAAATGTTTCTTATGTGCATAGCTAATTTTATCATTTCCTCTAATAGTGGCCTATTAGAGCAAACAGATTAGCAGTTAATTGGTATCCAACAAAGAACTATTTTGGCCTTTATTTGCTATTTTTTTAATCCGTTAGTGATCTTAGTCAATACCAAAGCCGAGTCCTGAATTTCAGTGCTTGTCATTACCTTGTTGAAATGCTGCATTTAGAATGTCATTATTTGCTAGATGTTCAACAGATTATACATAAATTTCTTCCTCTGGAGCATCCCTTATTTGCCTCATATTCAGCTATTTACAATTTCATGGTAATTATCTTCACAGAACATAGGCATTTTCCAATGTGTGAACAGTTAATTTTGTTTTATGCCTTGTAGTATCGTAACACGTACTTACTGAACAGATAACTTGTATAAACGTGAAGCTACAGGATATCCCGATGAAGACAAGATGCTTTTGCTAAGGTGTATATACAAATAGCCATACTACAAAGCAGTCATAACTAAAAGCTGTAAGATTGGTAACACACACACACACACACACACACACACACAGACCCATACACTCAAAATCATAGGAATCTAATGGAGTGAGGATTTCCATGTGCTGGGAAGATCACAGAGATCTTGGGGGAACTTAACACATGTACAGGATTGCCCATAGAAAATTTTAGCAAAGATAAATACAGATGAAAACAAAGGTTTCTGGCTGCTTAAAAGGCTGCAACAGAACCCCATAAGCTGGGGCTTAGAAACAACAGAAACCAATTTCTGGATGCTGTGAAATCTAAGATTAAGGTAGAGTCCATGTTCACTAAGACCTTACTTTGTAGCTTATGGATGACACTTCCCAGTTATTTACCCACATCATGGAAAGCATGAGCCAGGTCCCTGAGCTATGCTGAACACAGCCATTATTCCCATTTACAAAGGCACAGTCCTTGTGAACTAATTATCCTGAATAATTCATAATTATGCACAAGTCAGCATGTAAATTTTTGATGGCCACCTACATTTGTACCACAGTAACATATAAAGTTTAGGAAACATTGACTGCTTGATCTACATATTAATAGTCACCAGAGATTCATGAACTGAAATGAAATTTTGTGGAGAGTGGCATACTTTGAAAAATTTTGCATCATAGAACAGTATAGAATGACCACTGCTTTGGGAAATGTAACACACCCATGCTATCTACCAGCACATTACATCTTAAATAATGATGGTTTTCTACTGTGGATATGCACCATGGTTAATTACACCTTCTATTTCACTAGGGCTTATACATTTGTTTCAATTGCTCGTCTGATCTTGCTTGAACTTTGGTAAGTGGTATATAATAACAAAATTATCTATTTCATTTACATTTTCTGATTTTGTGTACTGCATGTATTTAACATATGTGCTTATGACTTTCTGATTTTGTTGGACTGTGTTGTTATGTCTCCCTTCTCACTTCCAATTTGGTTAATTTGGATATTCTTTCTGTGCCTTTAGGTTAATTTGGCTAAGCGTTTATCAATCTTACTGATTTTCTCAAAGAAACAACTCTGTTTCATTTATTCTTTGTATTGTTTTATGCCATCATTGTTTTTTTGTATTTGTTGTTTTTAGAATTGAAATGAATTATATTCCTGGAGGGCTGCTACACACCCATTTTACTCCTAAATGTCTATTAGAGGTTTCTACTGCATTTTTGCCCATGTTGCTACTAAAGAGAGGACACAGAGACACTGCCGTTTATAGGTAAGCTCTAGGTACTATGCTGGGCAGGTTCTGAGTTAGTCTTACCCTTCCACCTGACAAAACCTTCACTTGCCAATTTGCTTTCTTCCAGGTTGCCCCTGCTTCTTCAGCCTGTCCTCAGGGTGCACTTCTCTTGGCCACATGTTCCTGGGCCATCCTGTTTGAGGTTGACCTCCTCACTCTGTTTTCTGCAACCCCTGCTCTTACCCTCTCTCCCCAGTCATAAGCCACAACGAATGCAAACAGGACTGAGTGGGAAGCATTATTTACAGCACATGGTTATACAGCATGCAAGACATATCTCAGCATTTCAGTCCTGACTTTGATTATGTCTTATCACTTACTTCTTTTGGGTAGAGAGAGGGGGAACTGTAATCAGGATATATTATATTCAAGGAAAGAAAAAAAAACTATTCCTAATACAAGAAGAGGAGAAGGAGGAGGAAAAACAACAATAAAATCATAGCTAATTCTACATAAATTGGTGAAATTATAAGCCCAGTATAAATTCCTATGATTAGAAGTCTTATGACTCAAATCTTTATTATAAAATGAAATAAATTTAAAAGCCCACTGAACTATAAAGCTAAACTAATTAATTAAGATCAGTTTCAAAAGCTGGTGAGATAGCTCAGCAGGTTAAAGGCATCTGCTACCAAGTCTGACTACCTAAGTTTGAGCCCCCAGGATCCACATGATGGAAGCTGTCATATGTACCTTACGTGTAATATCTGGGTCCTCAGGTAGTACTATGTCCAATATTCTGAAGAAATGTCAGACTGATTTCCAGAGTGGTTGTACCAGCTTGCAATCCCACCAGCAGTGGAGGAGTGTTCCTTTCTCCATATCCTTGCCAGCCACTCCTGGGCATATACCCAAAGATACTCCAACTTATAACAAGGACACATGCTCCACTATGTTCATAGCAGTCTTATTTATAATAGCCAGAAGTTGGAAAGAACCCAGATGTCTTTCAACAGAGGAATTGACAGAAGATATGGTACATTTGCACAATGGAGTACTACTCAGCTATTAAAAACAATGACTTCATGAAATACTTAGCAAAAGGATGGAACTAGAAAATATCATTCTGAGTGAGGTAACCCAATTACAAAAGAATACACATGGTATGCACTCACTGATAAGTAGATATTAGCCAAGAAGCTTGAAATACCCAAGATATAATTCATAGACCACATGAAGCTCTAGAAGAAGGAAGACCAAAGTGTGGATGCTTTGGTCCTTCTTAGAAAGGGGAACAAAATACTCACAGAAGGAAATATGGAGACAAAGTGTGGAGCAGAGACTGAAGGAAAGGTCATTCAGAGACTGCCCCACCTGGGGATCCATCCCATATAAAGTCACCAAACCCAGACACTATTGTGGATGCCAAGAAGTGCTTGCTGATAGAAGCCTGATATATCTGTCTTCTGAGAGGCTCTGTCAGAGAGCCTGACAGATATGGAGGTGGATGCTCGCAGCCAACCATTGGACTGAGCAAAGGGTCCCAAATGGAGGAGTTAGAGAAAGGGCTGAAGGAATGGAAGGTGTTTGCAACCCTATAGGAAGAACAATAATATCAACCAACCAGAACCCCCAGAGCTCCAGGAATTAAACCACCAACCAAAGAGTACACATGGAGGGACCCATGGCTCCAGCCACATATGTAGCAGAGGATGGCCTTGTTGGGCATCAATGGATGGAGAAGCCTTGGTCCTGTGAAGGCATGATGCTCCAGTGTAGGGGAATGCCAGGGCAGGGAGATGAGAGAGGACGGGGAAGCACCTTCATAGAAGCAGGTGGAGGGGGGAGGTCATAGGGGGTTTCCAGAGGGGGAACCATGAAAGGGAATGACATTTGAAATGTAACTAAAGAAAATATACAATAAAAGAAAAGAAAAAGGCAATGTACATGTAAAACATTTATGTGTGATAGATTATGTGTTTGTTATCAAAGGGAATATGGCACTGACTACCGTAAACAAGGTGTCTTGAAGTCAAGCTACCCGTATTCTTCTGTGAACTGCAATCATTCCATCTCTCCCTATGTATTTTTAAGTTATCACAATATCTTTAAAGGTAGGGAATGCAAGCAGAATGGCACATGAGAATGCAGATATCAGTGAGGTATCAGAGAGTCTTCCTTTTGCAGTAGATGAGAGATGACGCAGAGTTGCACAAGGTGCAGAGAATGAGAGATGTTGGAATAGTCAGTTATACATTCTCTCTTCAGGAAGAAATTAAAACGTTCAAAACTCTCCCCTCACTGCTCAGGGAGCTCTACAGAAGAGGAAGTCTAAAGATCATAAAAGCTAGAGGTAATGGATGACACCAAGGAAATAGTGACTTCTGGATACAACAGGACTGATGACATATGAAATCACAGAGATGGTGGCAGCATGCATCAAGCATGCACAGGCTCAAGTCAGACTCGGTCCCAGTGCTGAGAAGGGGGAGTGGATAGGAGCTTCCATCTTTAACCCAAAAGCCATCTTCAATTGACATCTTTTTGTAAAGCAAAAATTAAGTTCTCCAATGGGGTATCACTGTGGATATAAATCACACTCAAAGGTAGGCCTACTGTCCAGCAATAATGTCCAACACAAAATGAACCCAATGATAAGGAAAGAGTAGACCCAGGTTCTGGAAAGGCCCAATGCAGCAGTGTAGGGGAATACCAGAACAGGCAAGTGGGAAGGGATAAATAGGGGAACAGGGGGAGGGAAAAAGACATATGGGACAATTGGGGGGCGGGGAAACCAGGAAAAGGGAAATGAAATGTAAATAAAGAATATATCCAATAAAAAAGATACAAGTCATGTACAAATGCAACTTATCGATTAAAACACAAAATATCAAAAAAATTAACCCAATGATATTTTTGTAGAATATTTGTTTCTCATTTCTTTGAGTCTTTTTATTTTGCCTTATTGGTCTTTTGCCTGTATACTATGGTTTTTGATTTTGCAGTCTTGTAGTTTCAGAGGTTTCCATTGCGTGTCTTTCTTGTACTTTCTTTTTGTTATTATTACTTTTTATTTTCTGTGCATGTGTGTTGCTCTTTTTCTTTTTTGTTTGTTTTCCAAAAGGAGAGAGAAATAATGCTTGGAGTTGGGGTAGGAGTAGGGAGGATCTGTGAGGAGTTGGGGAAGAAAAAAATTATTAGAGTATATTGTGTGAAAACACTTACTCAATATATATTGTATATATATATATAATTATATTTAAATAGTATAAAATTAAAGTCAGAAAGCCCAACATAATGGTTTTATGCAAATATATCCATGCAATCGTTTAAATACAGAAGGCTAGTCTTACACTCGACCTTGTCTTACACTCGATTTATATGTTTCCTGAGATTCTTTTACTTGTAGCTCTTTTCCATGCTCCTTTATCCTCTTGTTTACCTTCAGCTGCTATCATGGTTGACCTTATTTGTGAGTCCATGTATGGTTCAATAGATTGAGTTTGAGTCAGGAAACATAGGTTTATGCTAGTGAACAGTTTGCTAGATTGGATAGTGCAACATAAATGGAGTCAGTTAGGTTTTCGGGGGACAACAGAAGCATGATGGGCAGAAGAGGGCAAGACCTATGATGATTAGTGTTCCCATTCTCTCCTCCTTCACTGTTCCTAGCCGTACACGGCAGGCACATCCATTAAGTGACCACAGATGAATATTCACTGCACTCTCGATGAAGAGCCAACATGGTGGTGACCACTTGCGTGGCTTGCTTGGCTTCACCCCCAGCTCACATTCCTTGAGTCCCTTTTGCAAAACTGATTGATCCTCTCCTCAATGTCTGTTTTCTAACATAGACACATTAAAGTCTTAGATTATGGACTACTTTTTCTACAGAATTATTCACTATAAGGTTTTGTTAAATTGGTTTATAAGCTTTCGTATGCCAAAAAGTTACAAAATTTAGAGTACATCAGTCAAGCGCACTGGTCTGAATAAATATGCCTTTCTGTTAGTCTATAATGTAGAGAAAAATAGCTAAATATTTAAAGCTCAATTTATTAGATTTAATCCCCTTAAATTATATGTTTTTAAACTTATTCATATTAAGATATAAATAATTATTAAGTACATTTGAGTGGTTTTGTTTGCTGCACTCACAGGTTTCAATGACAACAACAATTTCTTATATTACAACAAAAATCAAAGACCTTTGAGTCCATATGCTTGGATATGAATTTTATTTTCATCACACTATAATTGTATGACATTGTTTTTCAATCTATTTCTATGTAAATGAGCATAAATATTTTTTAAAAATTCATTAAAGATAGAGTACTAGGAACCCATTCCTTGGGACACTACTATGCAAATAGTTCATAAAATTTACATTTTTCTAAGTGCCCCTGTTTCCCTGTGATACCTCTTACTCCAAGATTGCTACATGTTACCCTTTCTCTCAATGAAAATCTCCCTCTCTCTCTTCTTTTTAATCTAATTCAGGTTCAAAGCCAGTCACACTGAAAATTTGTATATATAATACTTAGCATGTAATGGAAGTATTTTTCCTTTTCTTTATGATTATCTTTGAACATATAGAAGCCATCATCTAAAATACAAAAAAAATTAATGAGACCAATATGGAAATAAATCTGGAAGTTCCTTTCAAAATTAAATATAGAATATTTTTGAACAATGTGTCCTACAGAATCATTGTGTGCTATGCCCACAAATTTTGTAGCTAGTCCTGTGTGGATGTGACCATCAGATTCTTTCCAATAAAGTGACAGGAACAGATTAAGGTTTAGAATGATCACTGCTGCTGTTGTTTAGTCAGTCGATTCGGGGTCAGCCCTGAACGGCAGCATGATCATTAGGAAATGGTTGTTCTCTGACAGGAGAGAAATTGTGTGGCTTAATGTGAGAAAGTGGTAAAGTCAGGGAAATGTGTAAGGCTATCCAGGGTATTTATGGAGAAGATCTTCAGGATACTGTGTAGAGTTTTTTTTAAAAGCAAGGAACATGTTATGTATAGGCACAGCACCCAGAGCAATATAGAAACATTTTCATCTGGAAACATTTGGAGAGTGTGTGAGAAAGCAGGGTGTGAAAAACAGTTAATGGGGCATGTGTGGTGTCTTCGAACATTTGAGCTACTGTAACAAACCAACACAGACAGGGTGATTGATAGGCAGTAGAATTTCATTCCTCATCACTCTGGAAGCTGGAAGTCTGAGGTCATAGTTTTAGCAGGATCAAATTCTACCAAATGCCTCTTTTGAGCTAGAGACTGCAAAGTTCTGGTAGAGTTGACTTCATGTATTCTTCTTATAGAGACACTGTAGCAGTCAGGACACGGAAGCCATCATATCTCAGGAACCTGTCAAAGGCCCACCTGCTAACAACCGTGAGGGTTTAGAATTTCAACATATTAATTTATGCAGAACATAAATTCCAGTGTGTACCAAATATTCAGGTTGCTTCTGGACATGCTCTTCCCCTTTGTCAAATGGTATCACAATGCTTTGAAGTATCCCAAGTTCGAAAATGAATATGCACACACAAAGACCTTTACAAGGCAAAGTCTGCAGATTTTTTTTTTGATTGAACATAGGAAGTTAAAAGGAAAAAGAGATCAAATGTGACAGGCTTGTCCCTTGTGATGACCCCCCCATATTCACACAATGCCTTCTGCCATAAATGACTCATCTGAATCAGGGGCGTGGATCAGAATCAGGGCTGTTGATCAGTTTTCTTCCATGCGATTAGTTTAGAAACAAATGAACACATGGCCAAACAAGGAATATAAGAAAAGAAATGGGGGGGGGGGGGCTGCGTTAGTTTCCTCGGGCCACTGCAGGAGATCACCCACAACTGGATGGCAGAGAAGAACAGAAATTGATTAGTGGAGTCTCTCTTGGTTCTTGGAATATTTAAGTCTGACAGCAGTGAGTCGGCAGACTTTTAACTTCCTGGGGGAAGCTCTTGCAGGAGAACTGTGCACACGTGCTTCTTGTTGAAAGCAGTCCTTTGCATTCTTTGGCTGTGGTTCTTACCAGTGTGCTTGCCTGTCCTCCGCAAAGCATCTTCTCTTCCATGGAACTAACTCTCTGTGCTCACAATGGTAGGCAGGCAGCAGGAGCAGGAAACTGACCAAGCACATTTCTGTTCACCAGGAAGTAGTAGAGTAAACAGGAAGTGAGGTACAGGCTTATGGACTCACAATGACTACCCCCATGGGATATTTCTCCACATGTCTCTGTCCTCCACCTCCTAAAAGTTCCACAGCTGGATTGGGCCACCAACCAGGGACTAGGTGTTCAAATGCATGAGCCTGTGAGCCTGTGGGTTTACTTTCTCATTCAAACCACAAAAGAGGTGTCCTGGAGAGATCTGGTGGAGAGATGTGGAAAAACAATGTCATGTTTTTTACCTTTGGTCAGTGTTACATTTGGTTGCAATGGTTCAATGTGTTGTCGCTGCTTTCATTTCAATCTGGGCATGAAGCAGGTAGATGATGGAAGATAGTTCCAGAGAAACCACAGAGAAAAGGAACAAGTCATAATGAGAATACTATGTGAGATATAGTTAAAATAATAATAACATAAGCCAGGTTTGGTCAGGATTTCTAATAATTAAGCCAGTAACACCTCAGGTAACTTAAAGACATTTAAATTCCTCATTAATCAAGTGAGAGGTGCTGGTGTATGATCGTACTAATGAAAAGCATTTCTGGGATACAGATGTCCCAAATATGCAAGTCAGTACATGTTTTTGCATGTGTGTACAACAAAACACACACACACATACACACACATACACACACACACATATATATTCACTTTTTGGTAAAATATTATAGTTTTAAGAGAAATGACTCGTTAAATGAACTTTGTACTTTATAAATTATTTTAATTGAATGTAGGGATTTTCTATAGTGCTTAGAATTTGAATCATTGAAGGGTAATTTGTGATTCTTATGACCACTTATGGGCTGTGCTAAATGTGGGACTGTTATCAGAATGTTGCATACTTTTATGAGGTCTATAGTCAGTCACTCAGGCCCGCATATGCAGCCACTTAATTTCAAGTAAAGAAAAGCAAGAGTTGGTAAGGAACTTGCTGTTGTGGTCACCTAGACAAGTCATGGGACAGTGCCAGGGAGCGATAAGGGTGATGTCAGAGAGGGTGGGCTAGACATTCACAGGAGGACTCTGAAGTTCTAGAAATATGGTTGGAAAATAGAAATAGAAAGCAAAAGCAGAGCGAACTCTGATGCCAAGTGTTTGAAGCCCTCCACAAGTCTCTTCCCAACAGGCTGTCAGAACTAATGAGGCACGCCAGGCCTGCGAAATTGGTTGAGAATACTTTGTTTGATGTGATGTTTGAGCTTCTCTTTGATTTTATTTCCCAGATAGTAAAGAAAGGAAATCATTTTTATTTTATCTTGTATGTTAGTCTGTGCTATTTTTAGATTCAGATGGGATGACAATAGCTCCCCTTTAATCTTCCATTAACCTGAAAAATAGTTTTAAAAACGTGTTGATCATTTCTACAAGCCAAACTCGATTCTTGATTTGAATTATAGGAGATTGTTTCAAGTAGGTCTTTCCTAAATTCTAAATAAAAATTTTATTTTTGTAGGAATTACATTGCATATTTAAAACAGTTATAAGACCACTGGTGATAATTACTAGAATTATTAAGATCGTGCATAATGGTAATTTTTACAACAAATTTAATTTTCATGAAAATATTGTCAAACTTGCTTTGATATACCGTAAATTTGTTTTTATCTTACTTTTGCATCAAAGTCTACTTTTGAGGAATTGCTACTAGGAAAATACTAAAACCCAGCAAACATAGATATTCTCTATAAGAATAATACTTATACATTTAATGAACTTAATCATTTTAAGCTGAGAGTTCAATGGTATTAGGTTCATTTGAACCATCATGACCATCCATGACATGAACTCTGTCCTCTACCTTCTGTTTTTAAGATTCTGACCAACTATACAGTAAGTGGAATGATATAGTTTGTAGCATTCTGGTTTTTTTTTGTTTTTGTTTTTGTTTTTTTTTGTTTTTTGTTTTTTTGGTTTTTCGAGACAGGGTTTCTCTGTGTAGCCCTGGCTGTCCCGGAACTCACTCTGTAGACCAGGCTGGCCTCGAACTCAGAAATCCGCCTGCCTCTGCCTCCCAAGTGCTGGGATTAAAGGCGTGCGCCACCACTGCCCGGCCCGTTTGTAGCATTCTGTAACTGGCTTATTTAACAACTTAATGTCCTCGAGGTTCATCTGTGCTTTAGAGATGCCAGTTTTCCACTCATGATAAAATAGAATAAATGTCCATGTATGAATATGTCAATTTTTCTTCCTCTTTCATCCTTCACTGAATGTCTGAGTTGTTTGTTTCAGAATAACAATTACTGCTATGAACAAGTATACACAAATACCTCTTTAAAATTCTCTTCTTAAATTTTTGATGTATACTATTGAGGTAGTTTATGGACTATTTGTTAACTGTGTCTTGAACACTTTGTCGGACTTCTACATGCACTTCTTCCTAATGTGAACCACTTTACATTCCCACCAACAGTGAACAGTGGTTCCAAATTCTCCTCATTGTTGTCAACATTCCCTATTTCTACTTTAGACTTTTTGATAATATCTATGGTTTTGAGGCAGTATCCATTTTTCCATTTATTTATTTATTTATTTATTTATTTATTTATTTATTCATTCATTCATTCACTTTATATTTGGTTTGCAGCACTCCCATCCTCCCATTTCCCCACTTACACAGTCTCTTCTCTACCCTGGCAAATCAAGTCACTGCAGGACTAGGCACACCCTCTCTCTCTGAGTCCACACAAGGCAGCCCAGTTAGGGGAACAAGATGCACAGGCAGACAAGAGAGTCASAGACAACTCCTGCTCCAATTGTTGGGGGAACCTGCATGAACTCTAAGCTATCTATGAGCTACATTGGTTGGGGAGGCGTTCCTAGGTTCAACCCATGCTGGTTAGTAGTTCAGTCTCTGAGAGCCCTCAAGGTCCAGGTTATTTGACTCTGCTGGTCTTCCCGTGGAATCCCTATACAATCTGGGTCCCTCAATTTTCCCTACAACCCATCCACAAGTCTTCCTAAGCTCCATTTATTGTTTGGCGGTATCTGTTTTGATCAGCTGATGGGCGGAGCCTCTCAGAGAACAGTTATGCTAGGTTCCAGTCTTCAAGCATAACAGAGTATCATTAATTATGTAAGGGATCAGTTCTTGCATATGGGATGGGTCTCAAGTTGGGTCAGTCATTGGTTGGTCATTCCCTCTGTCTTTCCTCCATCTTTGTCTCTGTACTTTTTGTAGGCAGAACAAATTTTGGGTCAAAAGTTTTGTGGGTGGGTTGGGGTTATTATCCTTCTACTGGTGGGAGTTCTGCCTGGCTATGGGAGGTGGCCACTTTAGGCTCCATATTCCCTATTGTTATGCTTCTCAGATAGACTTACCAGCATAGACTCCCTGGAGTCTCTCCCATCTTAGGTCTCTGGCACATCCTAGAGACATCTCCTCTGCAACTGCTGATTTTCGTTCACTCTCCTAGCCCTCTCTTAACAGCTCTACCCACATATTATGTCTCCGCCCCTGTTGATCATCCCATTTCTTCTCCCACTCATTTAGTTCCCTTCCTTCATCAATGTCCTCCAATGACTATTTTATTTCCCCTGAGTGAGATTCAAGCATCCTTCCTTGGGTCCTCATTGTTACTTAGCTTCTTTGGATCTGTGAATTTCAGCATGGTTATCCTGTACTTCATGTATATCTACTTATAAGTAAGTGCATACAATGCATGTTCTTTCAGGTCTGAGTTACCACATTCAGGATGATATTTTCTAGTTTCATCCATTTGTCTGCAAATGTCATGATGTCTCTGTTTTTAAAAGCTGAGTAGTATTCTCCTGTGTAAACCACATTTTTTTTTTATCCATTCTTCGTTGAAGGATATTTGGGTTGTTTCCAGTTTCTGACTATTACAAATAAAGCTGCTATGAACACAATGGAGTAAGTGTCCTTGAAGCATGGTGGAGCATCTTTTGGATATATGCCCAGGAGTGGTATAGCTGAGTCTTGAGGTAGAACTATTCTAAATTTTCTGAGAAACAGCCAGATTGATTTCCAGAGTGATTCTATATGTGTGCACTCCCACAACCAATGGAGGAGTGTTCCCCTTGCTCCACATCCTCACCAGCATGTCACTTGAGCTTTTGATCTTAGCCATTCTTATGGGGTTAAGGTCTACTCTAGGAGTTGTTTTGATTTTAATTCCCCTGGTGACTAAGGACACCAAACATTTATTTAAGCACCTTTCAGCCATTAAAGATTCCTCTGATAAAATTTTACTGTTTAGTTCTGTACTTCATTTTAAAATTGTTCATTTTAAAATTGTTTAGTTCATTATATGTTTTCGATATTAGCCCTCTGTCAGATGTATGGTTGGTAAAGAACTTTTTCTATTCTGTGGGCTTTCATTTTGTCCTATTGATGATGTCCTTTGCCTTATAGAAGCTTTTCAGTTTCATGAAGTCCAACAATTTATTAATTGTTGACCTTAGGGATTGAGTTATTGGTGTTCTCTTCTGGAAGTTGTCTCCTGTACCAATGTGTTCAAAGCAAAACCCCACTTTCTCTTCCAGCAGACTTATATCCAGTTTTATATTGAGGTCTTTGTTCCATTTGGACTTGAGTTTTGGGCGGGGTGATAAATATGACTTTATTTCCATTCTTTGCATCCAGATGTCAAGTTAGAACAGCACTATTGGTTGAAGATGCTCTTTTCTTTTTTTTCTTTTTCGCCATTGTATGGTTTTGGCTTCTTTGTTAAAAATCAAGCCTCTATATGTTTTTTGTTTATTTTTCAGTCTTCTATTTTGTTTCATTGATCAACCTGTCTCTTAATATAGTAATACTATTCAATTTTTATTACTATGGCTCTGTAGTACAGCTTGAGGTTAGCAATGGTGGTTCCCCCAGTTGTTTTATTATTATACAGTACTGTTTTCACCATCGTGGGTTTTTTGTTTTTCATATAAAGTTGAGAAATATTCTTTCAATAAAGAATTGTGTTGCAATTTGGATGGGATTTGCTTTGAATCTGTAGATTCCTTTTGGTCAGATGGTCAGTTTTACTCTGTTAATCCTACCAATACATGAACATGCGAGATATTTCCATCTTCTGATATCTTCTTTAATTCCTTTCTTCACATATTTGAAATTCTTGTCATGTTAATCTTTTATTTGCTTGGTTAGAGTTACACCAAGATATATTTTTGTGATTTGTGGGTCTTGTGAATGGTGTTGCTTCCATGATTGCTTTCTCAACCTGTTTAGCATTTGTATAAAGGGGTGATACTGATTTCTTTGAGTTAGATTTTTATCTAGCCACTTTGCTGAAGGTGTTTATTAGTTGTAGGAGTTCTCTTGGGGTAATTTTTTTCTATAATATCATATCATCTGGTAATAGCTTTTGACTTCTTTTCCAGTTTTTATTCTCCTCCCCCCATGACCTTAGTAGTTTTATTGCTCTAGGTAGAACTTTAAGTACTTTATTGAAGAGATAAAAAAGAGAGTGGACAGCATTGCCTTGTCACTGATTTTAGTGGAATTGCTTTAAGCTTTTCTCCATTTAATTTGATGTTGGTTGTTGGCGGGGTGTGTATTGTAGCTATTGCATTTAGGTATGTGCCTTGTATCCCTGATCTCTTAAGACTTTTAACATGAAGGGGTGTTTGATTGAATAGCATCTAATGAGATGATCATCTAGGTTTATCTTTCAGTTAGATACTGTTGATGGATTTTCATATGTTGATCCATCCCTTCATCCCTGGAACAAAGTCTACTTGATCATGGTATTTTTGGTGTGTTCTTGGATTCAGTTTGTGAGTATTTTATTGAGTATTTTGCATCAATGTTCATAAAATAATTGGTCCAAAATTGAGTCTTTGTGTGATTGAGGTGTCAGGGTGACTTTGGCCTTATAGAATATATTTGTCAATGTTTCTTCTGTTTCTACTTTGTAGAATAGTTTGAGGAGCTTTGACATTAGCTCTTATTTGAAAGTCTGGTATGCATTTGTGCTAAATCCATCTGGTCCTTTACTTTCTTTACTTCAGAGAATTTTAATTGCTGCTTCTATTTCCTTAGGGACCATGGGACTATTTAAATTGTTTACTTGATATTGATTTAACTTTGGTAAGCAGAACCTATCCAGGAAATCATCCCTTTCATTTATATATTCCAAATTTTGTGGTGCACAAGCTTTTGAAGTAAGATGTAATAATTTTTTTTTTTTGGATTTCCTCAGTGTCTGTTGTTATGTCTCCCTGTTCATGTTGTTAATTTGAGTATTATCTCTCTGCCTTTTAGTTAGTTTGGCTAGGGGTTTGTCTATTTTGTTGATATTCTCCAAATCTGCTCTTGGTTTGTTTCATTATTTGTATTGATTTGTTTGTTTTTTTCTCTAATTTATTGATTTCAGCCTTGAGTTTGATTATTTCCTGCGATCTACTCCTCTTGGGTATGTTTGCTTCTTTTTGTTCTAGTGCTGTTATGTTGCTACTATGAGATCTTTCTAATTTCTTTATGAAGGTGCTTAGTGCTATGAACTTTCCCGTTAGCACTGTGCTCATTGTTTCCCATAAGTTTGTATATGTTGTCCCTTCATTTTCATTGAATTCCAGAAAGTCTTTGGTTTCTTTATTTCTTCTTTGACCCAGTAGTCATTGAGTAGAGAACTGTTGAGTTTCCAAGAGTGTATACTTTTCTGCTGTTTTTGTTGTTGCTACAGTCCATCTTTTTTTTTTCTTTTTTTTCATTTTTTTATTGGATATATTCTTTATTTACATTTCATTTCCCTTTTTCCTGGTTTCCCCATCCCCCCCAATGTCCCATATGTCTTTT
>BDUI01000059.1:641581-662339 GCA_002335545.1 Apodemus speciosus | reverse complement strand
CTCTAAGAATTTCATGAATTCATTGTTTCTAATGGCTGAATAGTACTCCATTGTGTATATATACCACATTTTTTGTATCCATTCTTCCGTTGAGGGACACTTTAATCCATACTGCTCTGGTAAGACACAAGGGGTTATTTCAATCTTCTTGTATCTGTTGAGGCTTCCTTGCTTTGTGATCAATTATATGGTCAATTTTGGAGAAGGTTCCATGAGGTGATGAGAAGAAGGTATAATTTTTTTGTGTTTGGGTAAAATATACTATAGATATCTGTTAGGCCCATTTGATTCACAGCCTCTGTTTGTTTCATTATTTCTCTGTTGAGTTTCTCTTTCAATACCCTGTTCATTGGTGAGAGTGGGATGTTGAAGTCTCCCACTATTAATGTCTGGAATTAGATGTGTGATTAAGCTTTAGTAATGGTTCTTTTACAAATGGGAGTGCTCTTGCATTTGGGGTATATGCATTCAAAATTGAGATGCCATCCTGATGGATTTTGTTCTTTGATGATCCCCTTCTCTTTTGATTATTTTTGGTCGAAAGTCTATTTTATTAGATATTAGAATGGCTACTCCAGGCATTTCTTGGGTCCATTTGTGAAAAACCCTTTCCTAGCCCTTTCCTTTGAGGTAATGTTTTCTTTGTTGATAAATTGTATTTCCTGTATGCAGCAGAATACTGGATCCTGTTTATGCACCCATCTATCCTTTTATTTGGAAGTAAGTCCAAATAAAAATTGTATTTCCTGTATGCAGCAGAATACTGGATCCTGTTTATGCACCCATCTATCCTTTTATTTGGAAGTAAGTCCATTGATGTTGAGAGATATTAATGACCAATGATTATTTTTCCTATTTTGATTTTGGTTGTGGTACCTTGTATGTGCCTGTTTTCATTTTCTAATGTGAAATTATTCATTTCTTGTGTTTTCTTGTATTTCTTGGGTGTTGGAAATTTCCTTCTATGATCCTCTGTAGAGCTTGAATACTGTGAAGATGTTGTTAAATTTAGTTTTGTCTTGGAATATCTTGGTTTCCTCTTTATGAAAATCTGATCAATGTTTTGCTGGGTAGAGTAGTCTGGCCTGACATCTGTGTCTCCTAGGGTCTGCAAGATATCTACTCAGACCCTTCCAGCTTTTAGAGTCTCTGTTTAGAAGTCAGTTGTAATTCTGGTATGTCTGCATTTATATATTACTTGGCCTTTTTCCTTTGTGGCTTTTAATCTTCTTTTTGTTCTGTACATTTAGTATTTATATTATTATGTGGTGGGAGGATTTTTCTTTTATGGCCCAAGCTATTTGGTGCTCTGTAAGCTTCTTGAATGCTTATAACCATCTCTTTCTTTAGGTTAGGGAAATTTTCTTCTATGATTTTGTTGAAGATATTTTCTGGGTCTTTTAATTGGGAACCTTCTTCTTTTATTCCTATTATTCTCACGTTTGGTCTTTTCATACTGCCTCAAATTTCCTGGATGTTTTTGCATTTTCTTTGATTCATAGATTTCTTCTATCTTATCTTCTAAGCCTGAGATTCTCTGGTCCATCTCTAATATTCTGTTTCTGAAGACTTCCTGTTTTCTTTCCTAGGTTTTCCAGCTCTAGTTTTGCCTCAGTTCGTGTTTTCTTCATTGCTTCTATTCCCAGTTTCAGGTTTTTAACAGTTTTATTAATTTTCTTCACCAGTTTGATTATGTTTTCATGTATTCTTTACATATATTCATTTCTGTTTTAAAGGTCTGCACCTGTTTGGTTGCAGTTTTCTGTATTTCTCTAATTGATTTACTCATGTCTTCTTTAATTCCTTCTGTTATCTTCATAACAGAAGATAGATATAAGTTAATTTCTCTTGCTTCTGGTATGTTAGGATATTCAGGGTTTGCTATAGTAGGAGAGCTGGGTTCTGTTGGTGTCATATTGCCCTGGCTTTTGTTGATTGTGTTTTTTTACACTGGCCTTTAGCCATCTGGTGGTCCCCAGTGTTGGTAGGCCTGGTAGTCCCTGATGGCTGCAGGCATCTGGGACTCCAGCAAGAGCTGGTGGTCCCGGGTAGCAACAGGCCTCCAGGGGTTCTGGCAGAGCTTTTGGTCCCCGAGGGCTGCAGACCTCTAGGATTGCAGGTAGAGGGATGGATGGAAAGATGGCATGCAGAGAAGATGGGGCAGACCTTATGACTGTTGGGCTTGCTGGGGAACCCACAAGGCAGGGGTTGGGGGCATGGGATCTCACCTGGCTGTCTGGGGTAGCAGCAGACATCCAGGGTTGCAGGCAGAGCTTTGGCCCAGGGAATGGAATAGATCCTTGATTGGCAGTATATACTTTTAAAACCATATTTTATCAAAGTTTATACTTTCTTGCCACTGTGAGGATTGTGTCTACAATTAATTTTCTGTGCCTTCAGCATCATTCTGGCTTTCATCACCACAGAAACACACACACACACACACACACACACACACACACACACACACACAGGATCACACACAGACATTAGCACTGCTCATTTAAATCATGCATTTAAGCAACTATTGTTTCTCTTATCTAATCTCTTTATCTAAAAATCTACCTTTCCCATTTATTTAACAAATATTCATTTCATCCTTATTTTGATAATAGTGTAATATATGCCCTAGAGGTACAGCATTCCGTACATCTGATAAAAGTTCCTGCTCTGGTGGGGGTCTGGCTCTAGTATATATGATACCTAGAAAGGTATAACTTACATAGAATGCTGCCTAGCAGTCAGTCATATATGAAAAGGAAAACATGTAAGTTATGTGGAAATAGGCCAAGGGTGAGAGGGAAATTTGTAAGAGAAATTTGTAAATTATTTGGTAGAGGAATGTATCGTTAAAAAACTGATATTCAAACAAGAACCTGAAGGAAAATTACAAGGAGCAAATTACACAGATTGTCCAAAAGAATTAGTATTTCAGCCAGGAGAAATGATATATTCAAAGAACCCTTGCAAGCCTATAGTGGCCAACGTAAGGCGTATAAGGGGACAATGCAGTTGTATATGAGTGCGTGAACTGAGCTTGTGTAGAATGTGAAGCAGCAAGCTGACAGAAAGAGACACATCACAAAAGCTCCGTGAAAATTCTATTTGGGGAATACTTCCTTGACCTCTTACCAAGATAAAATAAACAATTTCACATCATTAAACTCTGAAAATACCATACTTACTGCTGAAATATATATTAATGGTAAGACAAGTAGCTTTTAAGTATTCAAAATTTAGGATATTGCCTAATATCTCTTTTTATTGTTCACTAATTGTCTAATCCCTGAGTCCCATGGATCTTTGGTTTGAATCACATTGTTTTTGATTACAATAGAAATTCAAAGGAAGACTCTGGGTTTGACAAATATCACAAAAGGAACCATGGCAAAATTTGAAGGCTGGTGATATGTAGTTATTATAAGTAGATTTTTTCCCCTCCCAGGTGACTAGAAGAATTATTATAGCGTCGACAGGAGCAGGAGAAACAGGAAAGTAAGTTGATATCTTAGAGTCGAAGATTGAAAATAAATGTGAACAGTGAGAAAATTATAAAGAATTTTGCTCTAGCTTTGCGATCCATAAACTCTAGTAATTTATGCCTATTTATTATAAATTCATAAGAGCATTGTAGATTGCTAATGGCTCTTTTCTTCAGCAGGATGTAAGACTGAGCAGGAATGCAGGTCTTCCTAGGAAACCAGAGGTTCCTTGTGCCTTTCTCTCTCCTTTTTTCCTTCTTCTTTACACAGACCTAGTAGTTGGAAGAAGTCATTTTAGGTAATGATGCTGTTTTCTTTCATAATTGGCAGCACTCCTTAACCTATTAGGAAAGTTATTGTGATGTGCACTAACAGGACACATTAGGAGTTCTTCTGCACTGAGAATGGCTCAGCAGACGTGACCTCTTGGTTTCCTTATCCAAATGCTGCTTACTCAGCAATTGCCCATGATGCCAGCATCCAACTGATTCAGGCATTATGGGAACCTTTTGCTGTTAAATGTAAAATGGTTGGGACAACACAAGAACAGAGATCAACTGAAAGGAAGATTATTTTACTCATTAAGTAGATAATGCTAAGTTTTGACCAGTTTTAATTATTTGTTAAATAATTAAAAATTATAGGAACAATTTTTAAAAAAGGATATGCTATCAAAAGCCTGTGGGCAAGGCTACTTACGTTAATTCTATCAAAATAGTTGGCAATTGTTCAACCTCAAGGATGTTGAAATAAAATAGTCTTGAGTTGTATCTGAGTATATATAATATATATTATATATATACATACATATAGCATGAAAGTGTGAATGTATGCATACTATGCAAAGGTATCTTTGCTATAAAAGTACAGGTGAGTGAAATTTCCATAATACACAAGAAAATCAGAAATGCCTATGAAGAAATAATAATATGAATTACTAGGAAAATGTGCTTTGGAATTGTGCTCACAAAGCTTTGCTAGAATAACCTAGCAAGAGGCTGGGCCTCCAGGTTCCCTGATGTGTGGGAGGACTGGTCTGGATGCTTTTGCCTGCAGTAATGCCCCTCTTGATGCTTCATTAACAGTGTGTTATAAAGATTGTTCATTTTTCCCATTCTCTCAAGACATTCAGAAAAGTCTGCTATAAAAACCCCAAAGATCATACAGTTATTACCAAAATGACTCTCATTTTACAAAATTCGTGAACCAGTGTTTGGGTTGAACATATCTTAGATTTTTCCCTTTACTTTTTAAAATGACAATTGTTATTAAATTTGCTTATTGATAATTTCGTACAGGGGATGCTGTTGCTGGGAGTGTGTGCTGGTTATCTTTTTTGTTTTTTTAATTCACTTACTTCCTGATCACAGCCTCACTTCCTCCTTTCCTTCCAGTCCTGCCCTTACAAACCTTCCTCTCATTAATTCCTCCCCTTCTGAGTGGAGAAAAGGAAGCTTTCCCTTGGGTAACATGCCAGTCTGGGAGATCCAGTAGACCTAAGCACATGCTCTTACATTGAAGCCCAAGTAGGTATTCCAGTAAGTTAGGGGACTCACATGACGACTACGCCGTACATCTGCTACAAATGTGTGAGGGGGGTCTAGTCCCTGCGTGCTTTTTTGGTTGTTGGTTCGGTTTCTGAACCAGGACAGGTCCAGCTTAGTAGACTCTGTACATCTACTTGTGGTGTCCTTGGCCCGTCCAGCTCTCTCATTTCTATCCCCAAGTCTTCTACAAGACTCCCTGAGCACCGCCTGATGTTTGGCTCTGAGTCACTGGATCTGCTTTCATGAGCTGCTGGATGAAGCCTCTCAGGAGAGAGACAGTTACACTGGGCTCCTATCTGCGAGCATGGCAGAGTATCATGAATAGTGTCAGGGATGTGTTTCAAGTCGGGCTAGCCATTGGTTGGCCATTCCCTCAGTCTCTGCTTCCTCTCGATCCCATCACATCTTGTTTGGGGAGAGGGGGTGTGGAAGAGGGCTGGGAGGGAGAAGAGCAACAGGTGGGGGGGGGTCAGCCTTGGGAGTAGCTGGAGACCTATGACTAGGGAGATTCTGGGGAGTCTATGGGGGTGACCCTAACTGAGACTCCTATCAGCAGAGGATATGGAAACTGAAGTGGCCACCTCCGGTAGCCAGGAGTGACTTCCAATGGAGGGAAGGGGGACATCAACCCAACCACAAAAGCGTGCTGGTTAATCTCATTTACCATCCTGTCATATGCCGTACTTCTGCCAAATCTGTCCTTCCCCACAGGTCCGTTGCTCACATTGGTGATGTTTCTCTTGCTTAGTGACTTTAACTAGAGTTGCATCTATTTGTACGCCAGTGTATCTTRATTTTGTTTTTGTTTTTGTTTTTCTGAGACAGGAATTCTCTATATATTCCTGGCTGTCCTGGAACCCACTCTGTAGACCAGGCTGGCCTCAAACTCAGAAATCCACCTGCCTCTGCCTCCCGAGTGCTGGGATTAAAGGAGTATGCCACCACCTCCTGGCTCATATTTTACATTTCAAAATAACTTGGTACAGTGTTTAAAACTTACTGCTATTTGCTAGTAAATATGTTTAACTTGCTATGGGAAACTGAGCCACAGGAAATCCCTGCAACTCTGTAATCACAATTATAAACTTTTATCTGTTAGCATTCATTCATTCATTTATTCATTCATTCAAACACTCATTATCAAATATCGTGAACCCTGCTGGGAGAGTAAAGGACATTGAATAAAATTTGATCTCTAGGATTTTCWGATTAAAACAGTAATTTTTATTTTATAATAATTTATTCAACAAGCCCCAGAGGTTTATCCTTTTCCTGTATATTTTGATGTCCCTCCCACACAAACATCTTAGTCATCTTGGATATAACGAGAACGGGAACAAATTTTAAAATAGATATTTTTGGCATTTATAATCAGGATTATTTTTTATTACTAGTCAGATGTCTATATTTCTTATTCATTATATACTTGCAAATCCCCCACCTACTTTTGCACATATTTAAACATATTGATACATTTCTTGCAAGAATAAACACAACCTAAAATCCTTTTGGAGATTCTCTGAAAGCTGTCATTCTGCTGTGTTTTCAAAGATAATGGATACTTTGTGATTCTTTTGGGTACAAACGCTGAATACATCTAAATACACACTGATAAGGATAGGTATTTATTCACATTAGAATAAACAAATTATTTAAAAAACAAAAACAAAAACAAAAACAAAAAACCAAAAGGTATAGCAATTGTCCCCCAAATAGATCTTAGGAAAATTGTTTAAACTATTCTTGCTTATATCCCGAGAGTAGATCTGAAGCAAGCGAGGCAGGAGGCAAGGTTATCCAGGGGTCTCAACAGTTAAACATCTCATAAAAGGGGATCTTTCCTACACATGTTCTTCCTCGCTGCACACTGCACACAGATGATTCTAATCACTGTTACTCAAATCACCTGATGCCTCAATTACCTTGGCTTCAATGAGTGCATTCCGCACGCCAGAGCACCCATATACCTACTGATAATAGGCTGCCAATTAAGTTATCTTTCTCTGGAAACTTATTATGGCAGCTCAGTGAATATAATATCATTAGTGCCCTTATATCATCACTGTCTGGGCTGCTGCTGACACTGCATGAATGTAACTGCCAAGCCATCAAATACCTGCTCAGCCATAATGGCCTTGAAATAAAAAGAGTCTATTGCTGTGTGCTCACTTGCTTGTGTGTGAGGCATGAAAATATGAGTGCGTGCATTTATGCATATCGGCAGATGCGTCTTTTGAATAAAACTACAGGTAAGTGAAATGGTCACGCTATGTGAGCGAGGACCTAGAAAAAGTGGTCCAAATTACCAAACTTGCTTAAAAGCATATGAAGCCAATAAAAGTGGCATGAACTGTAGCTACAGTCAGTGTTATCAAAATGTGAAGCTATTCCAGGAAGAATTATTGTATAAAAAGTCATCAAAAGGGTTTTTTTTTTCCTTTTACTAGTTTTGCCCCAAAGAGGTACTATACCCAGAATTAAGATTTTAATTTGAATATATAAGAAAGTTCTGAGATATGTTTTGTCGAAGACTGTATTATTACTCGTTAGAAGTACTTGCATATTTTTTTAGAAAGTTGAGAACGAAATTTTCAAATTTCATATTTTGATATTCTAATGTAAAATTGAATCGTTTCAATTCCTTCTTAGTAGTTTATTTAATTCATTCTTATGGACGAGCTGGGGAAGCCGTCATGAGAATAATTTGTTTACACTGTATCTTTTGTTTAGTGCTTAAGAACAAGATGATACCGTGGCAAGGCCTTAGAAAGGGCTTTACTACCTTTCTGTGAGCAAATACCTTGGCTACCACAAGTGATTATTCCTTCATCTATAAAACAGCTGTTAAAATAAGTATTTGTCTTATAATACATTGTGAAGATTAAATAATTTGATGAATATAAAGCATTTAGCACAGCATCTGGAAAATAGCAAATCTTAAATAAAAAAATAAAAACAGTTTTGTGTCTATAACTGTTGATGTTAATTGTTAGGATTCTCTAATTCCTGTTAGTGGCTATTAAATAAACTGGCCTGAATGGATTTGTTAAACCATTTAGAGTAAAGCTCTAATTGCAACCAGGGTTTTATTTTTACATTTGCTTACTGTTCCCTGAAGAAAGGTGTTCATGATAATGAGGAAGGTTGCTTTCCTCTGAATATGGGCCTTACCAATGCCTTATTTGTTGGTTTGCAGTCTCCCTTTGAATCAACAGCTCTGCTCTGTGTTTTCAAGTAAAGAGCTTATGGCCTCTGCATCCTGTTTCTTTGTTCTCTGTTATAACAAACAGAGGAGCCCTTCCAATCCTCACAGGAGGGAATGAGTGAATTCTGACATAAGAATTTCATGTAGGGAACTGATGGTCCCCTGCTCAGCTCTCAACCTCCACCGGAGGATAATTTCCACACTATTTCCAGATTAAACCATTGACCTTTCTCTCTTGGTTCTATCAGTTTGATGTTGTCTTGTGGTTTTCGAGGTTTGTGACATCTAGTTAACTATTTCAGATCCAGTACCATGAGAACCACAAAAGCTTTTCTCTTAAAATTTATATTCTGTGTAATGAGATTTTTCTAAATATATCCAATGGAGGCAAAGAAACTTCACAGTGAAAGAAAACCTTTAAGAGCATGTCAGTTTTAGAACTGAGAACAAATTCTTTATTTAAAATTATTTTTGTTAAAGTGTAAAGTATTTTGTTTCATGGTATTTTTCATATGGTTGAACCATTATATCTCCTTCTAATTCCTTCCCCCTGTAATACTCTTTCTCTGCCTTACTCTATTCCAATCTGGAATCCATTCTTTCTCTAAGGTTAACCCTTTACTTCCTGTCTTTTCTTAGACTCTCTTATTCTCTTGCCTCTTCTCGCTGTTCCTGATCCCCTTTTAGTTTGAACACACACACACACACACACACACACACACACACACACACACACCCTCCTCACATTTAAATCTAAGTTTTGAGAATGAGGGAAAAGGACATTTGGGTTTTTTTAAAATTATTTTGCTTTACTTAATGATTTCTGGTTCCATCATTTTTTCTTCAAATATGATGATTTCATTTTTTATGATTAAATATAATTTCATTATGTATAGTTATCACATTTTCTTCATCTACTAATAGATATTTATGTTCATTTAATTTCCTATATATTATGAATAGACCACAAATTCCTAAAAGCTGAGACTCATTTTCTACTGTTGTTGCCTTAAAGAATTAAAGTATAATCAACAGTTAAGTATGACTTTTTGGTAGACTCTGTTCTATTTGAACATTTTTCTGAAACACGAGGCATCATATTTAGACAAGGTCTAATAATATAGAAATTAGTAGACTGCTGCATCGTTTGCCAAGTAATTATCTTTACTTCGTGCCTTAAAATGTGGCACAATTCTGCAAGGGCTCAAATTCCTTTCAGGTGAGTAATGGAGTGGCTGTTTACCATTGGGTCGTGAACTGCCGTTACCTGAAGAACATTCTGGATGCTGCGAGTATAAACCCTCTGGACTAAGTGGTCCTCGTGTAATCAGCATGGCTGACACTAGAATATAGCTCACAAAATAATGAATAGCACATTTGTCTATGTAAAATTATTATATAAAAAGCATGACGTGAACTTCACTATTTTGTTTAAAAGAACAGTGTGTCTTTTTTTTTTTTTTTGGTTTGTTGAGACAGGGTTTCTCTGTGAGGTCCTGGCTGTCCTGGAACTCACTCTGTAGACCAGGCTGGCCTTGAACTCAGAAATCCACCTGCCTCAGCCTCCCAAGTGCTGGGATTACAGGTGTGCGCCACCACCGCCCGGCAAGAACAGTGTGTCTTGAAACATGTCCATGGAAATCAAATGCTTAGAAGAGGAATCAGTAGATGGTGGGGTTCATACCCCAAGGAGCAGTTTCCTCATCGGATTTGGTTTTCATGCTTTGAGCTCAAGAACTTTGCAAGTGTCTAAAACACAGATAGATGAGAAGAAAAATCCACACCCCACTGGGCTATACCTCCTTCATTAGTAGTATTTCAGTATTCTGTACACTTCTGCATTCCGATGTGTGACTATAGGTCATTCAGTGCTCTGTGTTGAAGTAGGGGTATCCTGCTCTACCTAATCTTGATTTATGCCCCTGGACTCACAAAGGACAGATCTTCACTCTAGAATCCCCTTACCCTGACTTCTATGTTCGTTCACAGAAGTCTGACCTCGGGGCGATTTCCCACTGGGGCCATTCAGTTTATGGAGCAACTGACTATTACCTTATAAAACAGTAGAGCTTGAAAATAAAAGAAGCAAGTTGAAACCTTGCTTGAAATCCATATTAAATGTTGACAGCAAAAGAAGATAATTGCTGATAATGAAAATCAGATCTTAATATCAAACGACTTCCTTTTATTTGGATGTATGTTTTTCAGATCGATAGGACACTGACTTGGGGTTTCATTCCATTTTATGAAGAGGAAGACAAAGCCAGTGAAAATATAGTAGGCAAATCTGAAGGAGTCAAATATCAGCTCTGTAACTAATATATTGGATCTTCAGAATGCATCATATAAAACACATACCTGCGGAACCTAAGGGTTGTAAAAGCTCAAATTTCCAAATTCTTATAAGAAATGTACAAATTGAGGAAGAAAGAAAGGTGTATAGTATTTTGAAATTGTCTTTGGATAATGATCTCTGAGTTTTTTGTTTTTTTTGTTTTTTTTTTTTAGAAGTTGCAAAAGGGTAAAAACATGTTTCCTGATGTGGGTATTTAAAAATAGGATTTAAAAAGTAAAATAAAACAGAATTGGGAAGGTGGCACGAAGAATGATTGAGTAGATGGGTCCATGCGCCATCCAAATTCTGTATATGAAGCTACGTGGGTGGTGTCTGATGGAAGTATCTTTGGGATACTTCCCATTGACAGAAAGTAGCAGATGAGTGACTGCTATGTGAAATAGGTACCAAAGTTCTGTTAATTCTATGCCTTCAACAGTTTGTAAATCTATTGCTACTTCCTTTTAATTTGCCAGCAGTAGCTTTAGGGTGGGATGGCAACCTTCCTTTCTTGGGCAACAGCTAATGATCCATTTCCTGTCAGCTGTCAACCTTTCCTCCAACATAGCTTGTGTAGCTGAAGGGCTATTCTGCAGCTGGGATTTAAAAATATTTTATATATATATATTTTTTTTTCTTTTCTGAGACTTATTCCCTGGTGCTCTGTTGCCCTCAGAATAAACTGCTTCTACTCTGTCAGCCATTTTCAGGTCCGTGAGCTCTGGGCTCTAGGCTTTTGCATGAACACACCCCTTTTTCCCCTTCATACTGTTAGCTTATCCAGCCCTTGATCTTTTCTGCTGGACACTGTCTTCTATCTCTTCAATATAGGGAGTTTCTCTCCTGAGTATTCTCATAACATCTTACACACCTAGTCCAGCATAAAACCTTTGACATAGCCTGTGATCTCTGCTTTCCTTCATTAGACTACGAAGATCAATAGACAGGATCAAAGTGCTTTCAACTTCTTTTTTTTCCTATCTTATTACATATTAGAAAATATTTGCTGAATGAATACATGTTGAATCACTCCATATATATTACAGCTAGCTGGTTCCAACTTTTTCCTATCCCAAGCACAAAAAATGCAGTCTGAAATGGACTGAAGGATCCCTGCCTTCATAAGTTAGTGGGGAAGAAAATAAAACATAAAATCAAAACTACAGAACAAAATAAAACACAACAAAGGAAGGAAATGAGACTGTGTGCGGAGCAGCGAATATCAGAAGTGTGTGATAGTACTGAGTTGTGCAGAACAGTCCCCAGGAAGGCAAGTGCAGGGCACAGTGGGATAGTCTCAGGAAATTCTTCAAATGGATCTGAAATGGCGGACACTGCTGTAAGTGTCTTTCATTCTCAGGAGACTAAATGATACTAATGTGTGATTGCCATGGTTTTAACATAAGATACATGAACACAGCCCCAATCTCTGGGCATCTACTCTGCTACTGAAAAGGTGTGTCTGCAGTATTCCTATCTGCTTAAAGCCAATTTGCACAAAACAAGTATAAAAAATCCGGCTTGCTTTGCCTGTTTGGATTCATAATGATTTGAAAGAAGCTTCTTCCTATGTATCTCAATCAGGGCCCAGAAAGTCTTTCCAATTGGATTTCAACATTGTCTCAGACTTTCTACTTTAAGGAATATAATATGCTCACATGCTTCCTGTCCTTGAGCTGAAAGCATCACCTCACGCTTTCCAGAGTCCCAAGAGCCTCCCCGTGACCTGCACTGAGAAACAGTAAATGATACCAATGGTGGTATCACATTAAACTGGGCAACTGGAAATTAATAGCTAAAATGGAACAATGTTTGCATTTAATTTTGTATCTGACAGGGATAGAGGATGTGTGACCCTTTAATTGATTATTATCCTGGACATCCTTAAATTTCCCACACACATTGAAGTAAAACAGTCTTTTTGTTGTTTGTTTATTGTTTGTATTTTGTTATTGATTTGTTTGTTTGTTTTCTTTTGGTTCAGTGAGGTGAGCATCATGGGTCTGGCTGGTTGAGAACATGGCCTTGGACTAAGGCTGCTTATGGAAGATGCTCAATAACTCGCCTCTTATTAAGGTGACCTGAGGTGAGTTCATTGGCTTCTGCTTAGCTACTACGTGAATTCGTTTTTGTTCTTGTTTGTGCCTGTATGTGTGTGCATGTGTGCTTGAGTATTCAAGTTCCTATGTGAGGGTATGTGTATACTGCTGCGTGTGCATGCATGTAGGGGCAAGAGGATAAACTCAAGTGTCATTTCTCAGACACCGACCATCTTTTTTAAAGAAAGGATCTTTTACTGGTCTAGAACCTAGGTAAGTAGTCTAGGCTAGTTGATCATCAAGCTCAAGGGAGCTATCTGTCTTTGCCTCCATCTTACCACTAACCAGGATGCTCCACTCTTTTAGTGAGAGTACTGATGATCGACACTGGGGTCCTCATGCCTACATCTCAGTTGCTTTAGTGACTGAGCTATTCCTGTTACCTATTTCTCTAGTGTAACTGTCAAGATAAATTAAGCAGACATGTGATATGTGTAGAATGTTTCTATCATAGGATGGCCTGAAGTCTACCCAAGAGTGTTGTCATGGTTGGTGCTGACACTGTTGTGGGCCTTTTGGTTTGCGTTATCTCATTGAACTGCTGTCCTGTAATCAACACCAGGAAAAATTCTTCTGTGACGGTGATTTTTTTTAATTGAATAAAATCTTCATTTACATTTCAAATGCTAAAACCTTTCCCGGTTTCCCCCCCTCCCCAAGACTCTCAACCCCTCCTCCCACCCCACCCCCTGCCTCCAAGTATATGTCGAGAGGGGGGGAGGTGGAAGTGGGCTGGGTGGAGGGACAGTGATTTTTAAGAGACAAGAGACAGCTTTCTAGACAGAGATAAGAGCAGCCAGAGGCACCAAGAGATAACAGGAAGGAGGAAGAGGGCCTTGGAGAACTGGATGAGGGAGAAGTAGAAGCCTGCTGTTTTGTGGCCTTGCGGATGGTATTAAAGGTTTTCATTCATTATTCCAGAAACAACTGGTGAGATAATTGAATAGATTTAGGTAACAAAGCTTACTTACAGGTATACAATAAAATTGCTAAGATACCATCTCACCTGGGTCAAGAGAGTCCCCCTAACCTAAAGGTTAACAAGGAAACAGGTACTGTGATTTTATTTGCTCCTACTGTGGAAGCTTAATTTTAGGCTTTTTAGTCTTAGCTCCTTTGTAAAGTAGAAATGAGACATGAGAGTAAATGAGGAATAATTTGTAACCCTTGAGATTAAGTTCTTTGTGCCAGGTGAGGGTAGCTGCCCTGGTCCCAGTGGGTAGTAAGTTTATCATCTCTGTCTCTTAGTTCTCTGTGTCTAGGCGGCTCTTCACCCTTCTTTTGTGTCCTGTGTCTTCTGCTAGTGATGGGCTCCTCAGTGCTTGTCCTGGGGCTACCACACATACCTTCTGGTCATACACTGAATATAATTATGAAATCCATTTTTAAAGTGATCTGCATGCATCTTCCTCTAGTAATATCCTATAATTTTTCACCACTGTCCTATGGATTAATTGCCTCCCTCATTATTTTTATATTTCAAAATGTTTTTAGGTGTCTTTTTGACATCCATATAAAGTATTGGATTATCTTTTTCTATACTTCCAGAAAAATCTCACTGGGACTTCAATAGAAAATGCATTAAAACTGACATATCAATAATTGACTGACACATAATTTTTTTCCAATGATTGAAATTCATATTGAAGACAGCGCTGCAATTAGAGGCTAGTAAGGAATATACAGGATGAGAATAGTTTTCTTCCTAGCTATTGGAAAAGGACTAGTGTTTTAGAATGGTCTCTAAAATGAGATAGAAAGAAATAGAAGGACAAAGTTCTGTTTAGAATACCATGTTCCCATAGTGGAACTCCTTTGTGAGATTTCTACCTGAGTACCCATTGGTCTGTTCCACCAGCACTGAACCCACTATTGTATAGGCTCAGTGAACCAAAGGGTAAAGCTTTAGCATTTACCAGGAGCTTTAGTAGGACTGGGAAGATGGTACATTCTTGCTTTTTCCACAGGAAAAACCCAATTACAGATAGCATTTAATGTTCTGTAACTCAGAATGTAAATCAGAGGGAAGTAGCAGATTCTACAAGACAATCTTCTTGTTTCACTGAAGGAATGATGATCCAAGCTGAAGTAACAAGAGCATCTACTTCCTTATTCCCGTTCTACTATTAGCATTCTTTAGACAATGCAAGGGACTCATGGAATTTAACAGAACTGCTCATTGAATCCTTGCCAGGTTTCCAACGACACTCTGAAGCCATTGTATGCTGGCTCAAGTGTGAGCCTATTGATTAAATTTATTTTTTATTGAGAATCAATGAATTTTTAATTCCTTTTAGCTATTTAGCACTGTCAAGCAAAAATCTTATTTATTACCAATTATTATTTTACATCTGAATGCTTTACATTCATTAACATGTCATAAACAGTGCTCAATTGTGCATAGCAAATATCTTTTAAGGTTCAAGGCTAATAAAAGCTGGGTGGATATACTTATGGAAGTTTATAATCCATAATGGAGCCTGCACAATATAATTATGAAATTATACTACATAATGGTTTTATTAACCAGAACTATTTAAGATAAAATATAACTTATACTTATGTTAAAAATCCAAGCTGTCCAAAGATGGCACAATAAAAGTAATTTTTTCTCTAGTTCCTTCTGGCATCTAATTCTCTATTTGGAAGAAGGGTGTTAGTCCAAGACAATTGCTGTTTATAGTACCTACACTATAAAAAATAGTTTAAATCCCCACTACCTCAAACTAACTGAAAAGAAGGTCACTCTGACTTGATGTAAATCTGACATATGGTGCATTCCAAAAGAAATACAGCTCTACGACTTAGGATTATAATATGTAACTACTGCCTAAGAAGAGGAAGGCAAAGTCAAGCACTTACTTTAAATGTCATTTGTGAACCACAAACATGACTTACCTATATTAATTCTTTATTGTAAACCCACATTTTGTTGTACTTACAAAATATCTCAGTGTCCTCCAGAGATACCTATGCCAAAAGGGTTTTCAATGTTTACAGTATTCTTTGCTCACAAAGTTTCATTTTGTGAAAAGCACAAAAATAAAATCTAGTTCTGAGCCAGCTTTTCACTCAACCCATCCAATTAACACATGCTCTGAAGAAGTGAAATTCTAGAGATACCTTGCAAGGTTATTGTACTGCATTGCATATGTTACATTAGAAAATGCTTCTGCAAGCATAAAGGTCTTATGTGTAGGTCTCTTGAACGGTTATAAAGGGTCTGTCTTTTGAGTACATTTTCTATTTTTTTTTCGAGACAGGGTTTTTCTGTATAGCTCTGGCTGTCCTGGAACTCACTCTGTAGAACAGGCTGGCCTCGAACTCAGAAATCTACCTGCCTCTGCCTCCCAGAGTGCTGGGATTACAGGCATGCGCCACTACGCCCAGCTACATTTTCTATTTGTTATAGTCATCTCCTTTAGAAGTATACACAGCAGCTAGTTAACACTTATCTATAAATTGAGACAATTGTAAGTCTTAGGGAATACTATTGAACTGAATGATTTATAACAGACATTGATAAAGAAAATTTTTAAAAGATAATCTTTATTTATTTCATGTATATGAGCACACTGTTGCTCTCTTCAGACATACTGGAAGAGGGTACAAGATCCCAATACAGATGGTTGTGAGCCATGGTGTGATTGCTGGGAATTAAACTCAGGACCTCTGGAAGAGTAGTCAATGCTCTTAACTGCTGAGCGATCTCTTCAGACTGAGAAGCAACTTTTGAGGGTGAAATTATAAGTACAGAAAGAAAACACAGGAAAGTTAAGGAAGTATATATTTTAAATCCAGTAATATTAAACTCTGAAGAGTGGGCGGAAGTGAACATACAGTGACATAGAGTGAATGTAGACTCTGACACTTTTCCAACAAGCAGCAAAAATATAAGCCCAATAGCAACAGTTGAAAGGATAAACCAAAAAAAAAAAAAAAACCCCAAAAAATCAAAACCCCAAAACAACCAACAACAGCAACAAAAGAAACAAATAAAGAAACCAAAACCTTCAGAACTAATCTGTAACTACCTGAAGATTCCTCCCTTGTAGCTTTCAAGGAAAGGATGACCAGCTTGTCATACTAATTTTATACTCCTAGGCTGCAGACTGGGAAGAGAAGAAATTTGCAGTGTTTTAAATCACCAGATTATGACAATTTGTTACAGAAGACTTAGGAACCTGACTTAATACACAGCATTAAAGCATGGTGTAGTAAAAGACTATGCAAGGGTGAAAGCAATATTATTCTCGATTTCCAAGGAAAATCTTCTTCAGTGGAGAATTGTTAGCTTTCTGTGGCTTGTGATAAGATGCCTAAGACATCAATTTAAAAGGAAGTAGGAGCCGGGCGGTGGTGGCGCACGCCTTTAATCCCAGCACTTGGGAGGCAGAGGCAGGTGGATTTCTGAGTTGAGGCCAGCCTGGTCTACAGAGTGAGTTCCAGGATAGCCAGAGCTACACAGAGAGACCCTATCTCGAAAAAAAAAAAAAAAAAAAAAAAGAAGTAGGATTCCAGTTCATGGTTTCTGAAGTTCCTTGTCCTTGTTTCTTTAGGTACGTAGAGGCAAGGGTCATAGCACACAGCAGAGGTCTCCTGTCTATTTCATTGCACAGGAAAACAAAGAGAAACACAGGAAGAGGCCAGGATCACCACGTTGTCTTCAACGATTCACCCTCAAAGACTTAGCTCCCTTAGACTGGACATCATCTCTTGAAGGTCCTATCTCTCTCAATAGTATGATGCTGGCAGCATACCTCTAGGACATGGCCCTTTGAGAGATCTTTCAGATATAGATCATAACAAAAGGTGAGGGGGAGTTACCAAGATAGTCCATGAGGTTGATGAACACAAGAAGAACAAATGGAACTGAAGCATACTAAAGCACTGGGAGGAATGATCCACTAGGAGAAGAGGAAGCTGACTGGGCAAGAGTTATGGTCGCTGACAGACTCTGCACTGTCTAAAGAAGGAGTGAGGAGAGAATGAGTCCAGGGAACTGGAAGCCATGGAAAAGGAAGGAGGCACAGGCAGTGCTGGGAGAATCTGCAATCCCAACAGAGTAAAACATCTTTTTATTTTTTTAAATCACATTTTAGGAACTAAATTACCACTCAGTATAAAGTTGTACTTTAGAATGAATGGGTCAGATATAGTCACTTAGGCAAGCTTCTATAATAAAAAATATGAAGTCTTGTGCTCCACCAAATCTCTTGGGTTTTATCCTATTAATTTAGACTTATAGTCATTTGACTTGAATTTATACAATTCTTTTAAGAAGCTCAAGTTCAAACCAGCAGGTGCTGACAGTATCTTATCTTTGTGCATCAAATAAAGTTATGGGTATCTTAAGCACAGCTTTCTCAGTGATACTCGTTTATGCATGAACAGCCCACTCGATGTCTCTAAGTACCACATTTTGCTGTTCCTCCCATCCAAAAGCATTTCTGGAATCCTCTTAACAGCTTAACAGCCTTCTTGGCTGTGGGGACAGGTAAAGAAGACATTCTAAGCACGGGTGAAAGTATGGTTGTAACGCGTTTCCTAGTGAATAAACAGTATTGCCCATATGATAAAAATGGATGAATATGAAATGATTTATTTCCTAGAAGAATTTGGGGGAGGCTTTATAAGTGTAGTGCAATTCATTCCTGGCCCAGTGTCATGTTGACAGGTACATAGACAGCATCTGTCTGAAATGTTTCCCCAGGGGCTTATTGAATGGCAAGTATAATTCCTAGGGGAGAGCCTGGTGTACAGAATCTCTGAAGTACAAACATCAGAAAGCCAGAATAAAGGTTTGTTCCATTGCTCTGAAAGCTTGGTGCTTATATTTAAGCTATACTGGTGGATTCTTGGTAATTCTGTTTTTATAATGTTAATTGTAGCTTCCAGAGCTCTTATTCACTCAACTATATTTATAATATATACTTTAACCATTCTTATATTAAAAACTGCTGAAGTCTCTACATATCTGGGGGGAGATAGAGTCATGGTGGGCCAGAGGGACTTTTCTGAGCTTCTGTGTTAATGGGGTGATGGGTAGATTCATATTTGTTACTGTTGTGAGTCGTTTTAGATCTAAATATTTATTCACTGATGAAAATGATTTATGTTTAGCCCAAGGTTCTTTAAAACTAGAAAAAAAAATTAACAATACCTATGTAAACTGTTTTGCAAACTGCAAGGGACCAACTTTTTCATTATTACGTTCAGTGTGAAACACAGAATTTCAGGCCATTGATGAATTGTCAAAAGGTGAAAAGTCCTAAGCCGGGGAAATATACACTCATTACTCTGTGTGGTCTTTCACATCACCAGTGGAAACTTAAAGTAAGGAAAAGCTCCCCATCAACTGAGGAGCATCTCTAACCTCCACACACCTGCCAGGGAATATTTCATAAGACAAACTAGGATTCCGGTTCACTTGGCAACATCTTTATTTTTAACAAGTGATTATTCAGCAACAATGCTGCCTTTTATCATTGTAACACAAACTAGAAAGCAGCAAGTTTCTCAGTGTTTTCAAATACACACCAAGCAATTTTCTGAGATTCAAGAACAGCAAACCAGCATTCCCGTGAATTCTCAGAAATTTCAAAATTATAGTCATTTTAAACATACCTTATCAATGTCCACACTGTACTATTCGGACAACTATCACCTACTCATTGAAACGTTTCTGAGCTCTCTCAAATCACAACAACCTTGAGATTTTTCTAACCTCTAGCCCCCTTTCCCCCTTCTTTCTTTTTCTTCTCCTTCTTTGCACTCTTATTATTCACATATTTTTCTTTCTACTTATTTATTTTCAAGTCACTAACTACCTGTTTAATGTAGATAACTCTAGCTACTACAGTGCTGACAAATTGATAAAATTACCTTTTAAAGTCTTTTATGTCTTTCATTATTGACAATTCAGATTATTTCAAATATTATCAACCCTACTGCAAGAATACTTAGGTGGCTAAGTACATACCTTAAATGCTGCACAGAGGGATAATTGAGCTATTTATTTATTTATACTTTATTGTGTTTGTTTATCTTTAGCTTTATTTTTATCTTATAAATGTGTGACTTTCCCTTTCTGCCCGCATATACTGATTTTGGGTCTTATAACAACCAGGAGTATTGTAAAAGTTCCAATTCTGAGTACTGCCTTGACATGCGTAAGGCTCCTGCTCTTATTAGATAAACTTCACCACCAGCCAGAAAGTCTCTGTGTCCATCCAGTTCCTCTGTCCTCAAGTCCTTAATGGAATTGACTTCATTCATTGCCAGATCACAGAATTATTCAAGCCAGCCAATCCCAACCTTCTGCAAGAACCAGGAACACTTCATCCCTCTGTTACTACAAGGGCCGTAGCAGGCCCTGTTTGGTCACTCTGCTCTAAATGCAACTGCTGTGCTGTCCTACATAGTGTGATATCCTTCTCCTATGGGATGAGTATATGCGATTAACAAATAACACCACAGAAAAGTAATTGAATTAATCCATTTCTATATCACAAAGTAAGAGCAAACAACATATTCAAATACAGTTTAATCAGACTCAGAGACTGACCTTTTTCCTTAACACAAATTACATTTATCATCATACACAAACTCCAAAAAACCCAGACAATTCTATTTAGAAATTTGGGTACATTTAGGCCATCATTTGTGTCTGTTTCAGTTATTTTCAGTACTGAGCGTACATATGCATGCATGGCTGGACCAGATTCCACTTTTCTGATGGCTTGGGACAGGGTCAATAGAGGCTGCCGTTAGGATGATTTGTCCAATAAAAATAAAAGAAAAAATTAAATGACTATGTTACAAAGTCTGTTTACTAGAAAAGCTTTACTGGAACCTTTTAGAAGTGAGTTCCTTTCAAACCAAAGCAGGAGAGTGGCTATGGTTCTCAATAACACAAACAATAAATGCAAAGTATTCTATATGAAGACTTAAACTAGTGAATCTATATGTCCTTCCTGATTTCATTCATCTCTTCAAAACATATTTCGTGTATTTATTATGCATTGCTATATAATATGTTTACTAATTTGTTTGGCCATGAGAGATATCATTCATATATATATATGAAT
>BDUI01000059.1:627422-638075 GCA_002335545.1 Apodemus speciosus | reverse complement strand
GAGAGAGAGAGAGAGAGAGAGAGAGAGAGAGAGAGAGAGAGAGAGAGAGAGAAAGCAGAGTCTCCCAGGCCATACTACTAAATTATCTCTTGTGCTCACACTCATTCTTTGCAACTTGTATTTGCCAAAGCACCACTTGTAGTTTTAACTTTGTCTTAGGACCTGCATGACGTTGTCACACAAATTGGCCTTCTGTTGGTGAAAAAGACTCTGAAATATTTGAGAGTGTGTGATGACATAGATTTCATAAAGTGTGGGTCAAAATTATTGTAACTGTGCAGCATCTCAGGGGAACTGACTTGCTGCAAGATGTGGTGAGGGTTAATATAGGGTAATAAGGAACACATTAAACAGGTGGCTAACAAGAATACTGTTCAATAGATATAGTCAAAAGAACCAAGGAACAGTGGACAGGAGAATGAACATATGATTACAGCAATATGTCACTTCTTTTGTCCAAGTTCTTTTGTCCATTAGATCTTTTTCTTTCATTTCATGAGAAGTTCATCTCTACCAGGAAAAATAGCTAATTTAATAGTGCAGCATGTATGCTGTATAATGGCCTCCTTAGTCCATTCCTAGCGAGTTGAATGACACTTTCTGGAAGACTGTCTACTGGACAAAGAAAATACCCATATATTTTGAGAATAAGGTTTAAGGAATCATTTGTAACTGATGTAAATGGGCTGAAGCATCATGATTGTACTATGGTCAGTAGAATCAGGTCATACACTGATGATATTATTAATTGTGATCTTAACCAATGTGAGATAACTTAATGTGGTTCTTCTAAGTCTGTAAGCCTAAATACGCCTTGTTAGGTCAGTTCATAACAGTACAATTTAAATTCTTATAATCAGGATTTGGGGAATCTTCATACTGGGTCCTTGATCTGCGGTAAGAAAAAAGTTACTAAGGCTGTCTCCCATTGAACAAAGAAACAGTGTGAAATGTAGTGCTACATCAAAGACCCTACAGAACCCTACCTAGCCTTTTAAATCTTACTCCTGTTTAAATAAAAACAGATAGATCTTGAGAAATTGTTACCGATTACTTAAATCTCAAACAAAGTTAGAGTGTTAGTTATAATTCCCATAAAATACATACAAAGGCTATACATTGCTAAAGGCACAAGGTGGCTTAGTGAATGCATTATTTTTCTCCCAATAGAGAAACAGTATCTTAGTTTGCATTAATACCAAGCAGAGGTTTATATGCATTCACAAATTTGTTTCTGAGGCATGAAAACTGTAACATAGCTTTTCTTAGTTTTGGGGAAAACAATGTAGAATATCTCATCATTCACAAACACTGTGTAACAGAAAGCCAAACAGCAATGGATTATGTGAAATCCTAGACTGAAACTTTTCTTTGAGATCATCAGCCAGATATTTGGTAGCAGGTTAACAATCTTAGTCTCTTTTGTCTGAAAACACCATCACTCTCCCCCATAGTAATAGATACTTATTCTAGGTCAGTATTATACAGAAGCATAGGTAAGGCTTAGTTTCTAGCCAATGAATCTCCAAAAGACTGTACCTGCTCAAAGGTCCTACACAGCAGTGAAGAAAGTCAGGGCATGAGACTAGGACAAAGAAATCAGTTGGTGGAATTATAGCCTATATTTTCTATAAGAGTCTCACTCTCTAGCCTAAATCACCAGAATGTTATACTAAAGCCACAGCTGAAACAAGTCCAAGTGAGTAGAGGAGTTTATAAATGAGGGTGTGGCATACCTTCCTAAATCAGTGAATCCATCTGGGTCTTTGGTCCCTGTAGGAAGACATAATTGCTCTCAGAAGGAAGGAGTAGAAGTAGAGGTATTCCCACTTAGCATTACTCATAGTGACCACTGGGAGGATGGTTTATAATGCACTTACAACTGGCTCTGTAAGTTAGAGATTTTGCTCCTTAAAGGGCTTTTCATGTCAGGAGATTCAGCAAAGTTCTCTTCGAAATGAAAACCATAACTGCTATTTAAATACATTAGACACCTCGTGTCCCGGAAACAGAAGTCAAGAAGAATACAATTAAGGAAAAGTAGCCAAATAACAGAAAGTAGAATTGTTATACTAATGGAAGCAAGAAATAACATGGATAGTGCTTCCTCTACACTTACTTAAACACCCATTAGTGTTTTTCTTATCAAACTATGGTTTTAGACAGATTTAGGAATGCTTATATTAAAAAGTTTGATTACAACAGGAGAGGCACTGTGACCACTATAATTGATAGCGGAGAGTACATAAAATTTAGAATAGATGATTGCATACGTTTCTTTTTTTCATATTTTATTGAATATATTATTCATTTACATTTCAAATGTTATTCCCTTTCCCAGTTCCCCCTCCCAGAAAACCCCCAGCCCTTCCTCCCTGCCCCTGCCACCATGAGGATGTCCCTCACCCAACCCACTCCCACCTACCCCTTCTCCCCCTTGATTTCCCCATGCTGGGGCATCTATTGAGCCTTCATAGGACCAAGGACCTCTTCTCCCACTGATGCCCAACAAGGCCTTCCTCTACTACAAATGTGGCTGGAACCGTTTGTACCCCTTGGTTGATGGCTTAGTCTCTGGGAACCCTGGGGGGTCCAGTTGGCTGACATCATCATTCTTCCCATGAGGCTGCAAACTCCTTCAGCTCCTCCAATCCTCCCTCCAACTCCTCCATTGGGGACCTGCGCTTAGTCCAATGGTTGGCTGCTAGCATCTGCCTCTGTATCTGTAAGGATCTGGTGGGCCATTAGGAGACAGCCATATCAGTCTCCTTTCGGCAAGCACTTCTTAGCATCCACAGTAGTGTCGTGGTTTGGTGATTGTTTATAGGATGGATCCCCAGGTAGTATAAGTACAGTCCCTGGATGGCCTTTCCTTCAGTCTCTGCCCCACACTTTGTCTCCAGAATTTCTCCTGTGAGTATTTCGTTCCCACTCTCAGAAAAACCAAAGCACCCACACTTTGGTCTTCCTTCTTGAGCTTCATGTGGTCTGTGAATTGTATCTGTCATCACAACTAAAGTATCTATTCTATATCCTGACAATATGTGTCAGAACCCTAAACTTAAAATAAATTCACATTAAGATACATTCCAGGTGAGTTACTAGAAAGAAATAAGAGTAAAGGGAATGGAGGAAATTAGACAGAAGATATGAGAGTAGATAGGGAGGGGGAGGAGCCAAGACAAAGGTAGTAAAATCATCACAACTGATGACTCCATTCACCACATTCTGGTAATGTAGAGTTGATGGACTGCAAAAGTTAGCAAGATTAAATTTAAGACTAGCAAAAGAATTATTATTATTATTATTATTATTATTATTATTATTATTATTATTATTATAGTTACAGATATAGAATATTTTTTCCATCCAAAGAATGTTGAGACTGAAAGTACAGAGTTTAGAAAGCTTTGTAAATTATGGGTTGGTAAATAACTAACAAGAAATGTTGGAGTCAATGTATTTATTAAGTTCACATTTGAAAAAAATATTCATCTTTTTACATCCTAACAAAAGTATCACCTCCCTCCTCTCCTCCTATCTCCCCCACCTTCCCTCTTTCCAACATTCACTCCCCCTCCATTTACTCTTCAGAAAAGAGTAGGCCTCTAAGAGTTGACAGCCAAATGAAACACAACAAAACATAAGAAGACACAAAAGCCCTCAAAAATATCCCGATTATTTTATATAGCAACACCTTCAGATTTGTGATCAGACAAAGAGAACCATGTGGAATAATTAGGGAATGAAGGAAGAAGATTTGAGAAAAATATGGATTTAGACAATCTTCAACATGTAAACTCCGTTGTTCAGGGATGCCTATCATTTCATCTCATGAAAATGCCCCTTTATCCCCGGAGATAAGTCAGTGACTGCCTTTGACTATTTGAAAGCTGATGGCTATGGGCAGAACTAGTGACTCTTCTCATAGCTGGTGACAGATACCTGATGAGAGAACATCTCAGGTAGAGAAGAGTTTATTTTGTCTTACAGTTTAAGATGTAGTAGTTTAAGAGGAAATGTAGTCCCTCTTGGGGAAGGCGGGCATCACGGGCATGAGTATGCTGGTTGCATCGTGTTTGCTTTCAGGAAGTGGAGAGAATGTGCCTGTTCTGCTTGATTTTATTATTATAGTCATCCAAAGACCCTAGCCTGAACGTGGGTTCATATCACCCACGTTTAGGATGTCTTTCCTATCCAGTTAAACGTCTCTATGGAAATACACGTACATGCATGTATGCGTGAGTGTTTGTGTAATTTCATAGGTTGAGAATTAAGATTAATGACCAAAAGGCAATGGTTAGTTGTGCAAGAAAGCAACTCTTCTGTAAATAGGAGACTGCTCAGTCCTAAACAGAGCATCTATGTTAAACTCCCAAACCACCACAAAGGCTAAGCGACCAATGTGGCAGAAGAAGCCAAAAGAGCACGAAGCTGGAGGAAGGAGAGGAGAGCTGTAGAATGTATGATCAGAATCTCACAGCACCTGAAGTTACTTGAACAAGACCTTCTCAAGATCAAGATAGCACAAATCCTGGTATAGGTGAGTACAGGGTTTCCAGACCCAACCCCATTTGGAGGATCTATTGCTCAGGGAGGGAAAAATCATTCTTCATAGATGCTATGGCTCTGGATGGCTTCAGTGTCTATATTGAAGGCTTAGAAATTTAAACATGAGAAGGGCTAAGACAGAACATGAGCTATATTGAGAATAACATCGGTATATAACAAAGAGGTCACAGCAAAAGTGCCAAAAGTATTACAAGGTTGTAAATTCTCTTTTTTCCATAGACTGAAAATAGATATAAAACTCTTGATTGTTACATGAATGACAGAATTTTGGTCCTTTCTGAACTTGTTCTAGAGAGTACAGTATAAAATAGAATAAAGTAAAGTAAAATAATAAAATAAAAAGAACACGCAAATGTTAATATCTTTTGTAATCTGAAGACTTAAGTTCTCAGTTTGTCTTTAGAGAATGTTGAGTTCATTAGAGACATTTCTATTTTAAGTTAAGGGAAGACTATTCCAATAGTAGGGAAGAGGGCTGTTAACTTTAATTTTGATTTTATGCATATTGAGAGCAGCTATGGCATGGTAATGCATATAAGTAGCTTTACTTTATTCAAAATTAAAATTATGATGAATATATACAATGTTCAAAAACCTGGCACAAAATAAAATTATGAGTATATGAGCATTTTAAATCCCATTTGAAGCTCTTTTTTTAAAATGAAAATAGAAATTTTATTTACTTCAAAATAAGTTATGTTACAAAAAACATGTGAGTACATTTAAGACCTTAAGATTGTACTCTTTGAAGCTTTGGACAGAGAAATTTACATTTTTACTTTTAAAATTAATTTGTACTAAAAGCAGATGTATTTACTAAGCAGTCTTTGATGAATAATAAATATTATCTTAAATATTTATTTTTCTTTAACCATTTGCTCACTCAGTTGATATGCGTAGAGTAGCCACAGGATGCATGTATTGTGCTTGAGAGATTAGCCAAAGTGCAGACCTTTTTTTTCTTTAAAAAAAAAAATTACATTTGAAACTCTTAAAAGCTCAGAGAATGGTGATCAAAATAATGTCCAATCATTTTTTTTATTTGTTCGACTTTATTTACTTGTTTATATAAGAATTTCAATTTATACCTCCCATTCACTTAGGTCCATGTGAGGAGATGAAGCACAGCTTAGATTTGAGTGGCTGACTTCCAGAAATCATATGGCAGAGTGAGCAGGCGCAATGAATGTGGAATGTACTCTGTTCAAGGTTTCAGAGTTAGAGCATAAATGGTAAAAAGGCACGATTCTTCAGTTGTGAAGAACGATAGGCCGGAAAATGAATTAAATTAAATCCAGGAAAAAATGTATTGAGTTTTAACCATTTTCTCAGCCCAGTAAGCTACATGCATTTAGGAATACCAAGTCTAGCAAGTTGGCAAATTAATTTATGAAACATGACCCATCATTATAAACTGAGACACGTAATGTCGTAAAAATAATATGGATCTAAGAGAATAATTAAAAGAAAGATTGTGTTTTAAATACAGGATGAGTGTGACCTGCCTCCCCCCATGCACACTTGGACAGAAGAATGCTTACTGTCTGTCTGCCTGTAGTTCTTCATTTATCTTCTTTCTTATTACTCTGTAGTCCTCAGGGTGGGGTCCTTGCTCATCTCCATACCTTCTTGAAGTATTTTGTTTAGTCAAAGCTGCAACTGGATTTGTTTTGGTCATTGGTAGCAGTACATTTTACATAGTGAAATGTGTTATCAAGGAGGTATTTTGAAGAAGAAAAAAAAGAGTACATATTGGATCCCATGTTTGATGTCACACTAATTACTGTAAGAACAAAGCTACAGATCTCACCTTTAGTAAGCTGAAATCACTAAAAGGCTAGAAATTGTCAATAATATTTACATAGGTTGGCTTATAGAACTAAGAGAGACTCTTCATCAATGTGTCCTGTGGTGTCAAATGTAATTTTAAGTGTCTCTTCAGTGCTTGTCCACATGGGTTCTAGGAAGAATGTTGTAGTTGAGTTTGTCTTTAGTAGATAATAAAAAGTTTTAAAGCATATAAAATATTTTACTGGTAAGTAGATGAGAATGAACGTTTTGTAGATATAATTAGTCGTAAGTTAAAGTTGGTTCTTGAGTCATTCACTCTTGCAATAGAAACACACCCTTACAAGGAAAGAGGCAGACTTGAAATAGAAAGTAAATTTTATAATTTTGTTACATGAGACCAGAAGCCATATATTTAATAAGTAAACATTTGCTGATAACATACAACATTGAGCATTTGTCTATTTCTGTCTAGCTATGTCATTGTATATTCACTTCTGGGATCCAGGACGTGAATATCTCTGTGACTTTCTTGTCTTCTGGTTGGTTTCAGTAAATATGAGGAATTAGAAGGAGCTGAGAAGACCAAGATGAGTACCCTAACCTGCCATGCTTTTATGAGTGGCCTGTCCTCCTCTTTCAGATTTTGTCACAAGATTTCTTCCCCATGACCCTGACACATCTGTGAATCTCACTAACGTTTTATGTTTCTTTTGCCTCTTTAGTTCTAGGGACTAATAATAGTATTCAGTCATAATGTGCTGATTTGTTTAAGGTCTTTCTAATTTTCATGCTCACAAAACAGTGCTACTACATATTGCTTTGGCAAATCCTAAAAATTAGAATATTATTTTAATATTAGAATTATATTTTAATATACAAGATATACATTAATTATAAAGTCGAGGAAATGTTCTAAATGTTAAGATTTTTGGACAAAAGAATCCGCCTTGCATTACCCTAACATATAGCAACTTCATGAAAGTGTGTGTTTGTGTGTGTGCACTACTTACCATACCTGGTTCAGAACACTGCTGAGTTGAGGGCTCATTTTAACTACTTAATCATAATGTTCTGTGATGTGGAATATGTCATTTCAATAATAATTATCACTGATTTTATTCAACTTGAACAGAGCTAAATTAGCATCACTAATATATATGCATAGATTGACTCTGTTTTATTTGCAAGACATTATGAATTTATTGTTGGTTTGCTCAAACAGTCTTCAGAAAGTCACCGATGGAGGTGAACCTTAGCTAATGGACATGTCAGATTTACTTTTTATAGTTGACCTATTCCTGTGTGCAGACAATATGATAGTCTCAAAATCTGATAATCACCATGGATTTTGGTTCTCAAGTACTGAGAGTCTTCACAGGTCATCAGTATACAATTCTGATTATTTAAACTTATTTGAATTACTGATAGGCAGCCTTACAAATTTATCACATCATAAGTCACGACAAGGTCACAGAACAACATAGTTTAAATAGTGGCCTTTTGATTTACACTGCCAGCAGAGGTGAAATGGAAGTTTTCTCTGCCAATTAGCATCAGTAGAGGGTTATAGCTAATAACATTACATGCACCCCCATGCCTCTTGAGATTCAGTAACCTCCTTGGCTGACATTTTTATGTTTGAATTGCTTTGACTATTTCAACCAGATTGTAAGAGCCCTAGGCAGAGATCAAGTCATCTTCCAAGTTAATACAGAGCAAAGCATATTGTCTGTATGTTGCAAACAACTCAGGAAGAAGACTTTGCAGAGAATCTTGCCTCACTGACATCTGCTGAATAATGAAGTCAATTGAAGGGATGAAAATAGATGCCTGCTATAATGTTGTTACTTTCTCCTGACTGATATCATTACACTTAGTTTTCCTCTTCTGCATGTATCTGGAGTGGGTGTTTGAGCCATTGCAGAATGGATTTCTTCAATCTTTTCTCCCTAATTTATAGTATTAGATTTGTAGCTCACATATTCTCACTCTTCCCATTCAACATCTGTCCCCATTTTACAGCACCCTTCAGAGAACTGAGAATGTGAGGAAATATTTTAACAGTAATAAATGGATAACCTGTCTGAGACATGAAGATATTCCCCATACAAAAGCTCCATTTTTATAAATGAATGAGTTATTCTAATTTGTAGTTGTCCTTGAAAATTAATGATATGCAATTAATAATATGCTAATTCATTTCATTCTCCCATATGGTATTGGCTTGAGCTTCATGTTAAATTTGCCCTTCTGAAAAATGACTCCAAATACTCTTTGCTATTGAGAAGTTTTAAATAAGAGAGGTCATATTCTATGGACAGAATCATGGTCTAAAAGCACAGAGATAATTTTGTGTATGTATTATACATGTTTGCATGCTACTTGCATTCTAATGTAAGGATTATATTTGCCATATGGAAGATAAAGCCAATTTGTGTTTTTCAAAGATCTTTATTTAAGGGCTTTCCTTCAGAAATTAGCAAAGCATATAACCTTAAGATAGGGATTTATAACAAACCCATCCCACTGACTTGAATTTAAAAGTAAAGCCGTGTTACAGGAATGCCTCCCTTCTACAACTGTAAGAATTATCTCTGCTTTGCAGCAAGTTTGGTCTCATTTTCCTTGAAAAACTCATGCTTTCTGCTTGAAGTCACCATTGACAGCTATATAAATTGATGTTGGTTACAATGTGTTCAGTGTGTTGGCAACTGTTAGTGTTGACTGAGCTTTGGGCTCGTCCTGTACCACTGGGATGTGAAAAATGGCTAGCCTCATGCATTGAGTTTCTCTCCTTCCAGTAGTTAAAGACCTACTGTACACACGCAGGGTGGCATGGCATTTAACCAACAGCATTTCATTAAAAGTCCATGTTTCCCACAGTCTCTCTGTCTAAGGGCTTTAGGTGTTGCCCAAGAGAGATCGGGAGTGCTGGAGAAATGGTGTCGTGAGGAGAAGCACTTAGTTAACAACGGATGGGAATTAGACATATAAAGCCCAAGTTTGCATTCCTTGAATGAACCAGCTCAGAGGCAAATTTCCATTTTCTCCCAGGGAATGTCCACCAGGTTGAGCCCCTCAGGTTCCACCATGAGCCCATAATGCTTGTTTGCTCAGTGACACACTTGCTTTTCTGTTCTGTTTTTCTGTACCTTTCACATTCTTTGCTTCTTGCTGTCACTCAAATAAACAGAGGAGGGAACAATCAAGGTAGAGTGAATATCATAATTTTTCTCGTCATGGATTCAGTTTTGAATGTAGACATCACATTCTCCCATCACTTCAGAAACAGCCTTTACCAACCCTTGACAAACTTTCAGTTCCTCAGCCTGAAGGACTTGGGCATTTACTTTCTGTAGTTCCTTCCAGGGACTCACCTTATTTTGGGATAGACACAGCCTACTATACCTGTCCTACTGACTTCCAAAAGCCACTTGGCCTGCCTAGATGTGCCTCAGTGATAACCTTCCAGACATAGTGTAACCTCATGGTTTCTGTAAACCCACTAATGAGAACTCTTATTAGTAAACCCACCTGGAACCTCAGTAAACCAGACAGCCTCCAGGCCTGTGTCCCTTCAGTTCCACATCTACTGGCTCTGCAGCCATGCTTCTCTGACTCTCTGTCATCCTTCACAAGTACCTCTTCTTACTCTTGTGTATGCCAATCATAATTACATCTCTTTTGTGTTTTCTTGTGCTACCCAACTGCCATACTAGAACTTTTCTCTTGCTTATGCTTTCATAAGGAGAGGCTACTTTGGCATGAATAAGGTCTGTAAAGGTCATACAGGAGCCATAAGTGCGTCTGTGATTATTAACAAGTTTCCTGTGAAAGGGACAACGGGTCAAGGGTCAGTCAGGCAGTCGACCAGGATAAAGAAGCATCCTGTAAAAGACTCATGATAAATGTCAATGACTAAATTCCCTGGAGCCCTGTCAGGGCAAGGTTAGAGTTTAAGAAAACTATCTATAGAGAAACTTTTAAGACTAATGGAGGAAAAAACACAATAACGGGGATGGCAGTGAATTTGGAGGGCAGGCTTATTTTCTGTTTTATATGTGCTCTGAAAGCAGAGAGGGTGCATTTCTTTTCCAGTCTTCCATTTTTCTCTTCTCTTCCTTCTTTCTCCTTCTCCCCTCTGTTGAGAATTGCACACAAGGCTTTGGCTTTCTTTTCTTTTTTGTGTGTGTTTTTTTTTATTGGATATATTCTTTATTTACATTTCATTTCCCTTTTCCTGGTTCCCTGCCCCCCAAAGGTCCCACATGCCCTTTTCCCTCCCCCCTG
>BDUI01000059.1:606200-622406 GCA_002335545.1 Apodemus speciosus | reverse complement strand
GCCACTTTGCTGAAGTTGTTTATCAGCTGTAGGAGTTCTCTGGTCGTTTTTTGGGTCACTTAAGTATGCTATCTTATCATCTGCGAATAGTGATAGTTTGAAGTAAGTGTTTTTTAAGGCAACAAAGTGTTTTTAGTGTGGTTTCCCTTTCTCCAGCTTTTGTGAAAATTATTATAATCCTTCCTTTTTTAAAAAAAGTGGGTTAATTTAGCTTTTCCTTTTTCTAATTTTCCTCTCATGTGCTTTAGTCTCTCATTTTGCTTATTTAATGACTTTACATATCTTTTGTTTCTAGAGTTTACTTCATGAAATACATTTTTTTACTAATTTACGCACAAAATAAATCTAAGGTTTTTTTTTGATTTCAGAAAAGAAAAGACAGAAGATAATCAAGAATTTTGTCCAGTTATATTCTATCTTAACTGAAGGAAAAACAATATTTGTTTGCTTTTCTAAAAAACAAATAACAAAACCATGTAACCCATATGCACAGAAATAGTGAATATAATAGCTCTACATTGTCTCCTAATCAGATTCACTCAGTGTGATACTGTTTGCATAGTTAGCATTGACTCAGAGGTGGCAGGCTGTAGCAGGGAGAAGGGTAACCAAGGGAAAATTGTATTTGTCCAACAAGTGTTGATTTGCATTTCCTTGAAATTCTTTTTTCTTCCTGTGTCTTTACCCCAAAGGCTGAAAAAATGGAACCCAATACTTTAATACCCATATTTGGGTTCAGGGTCATCTGTGCCATGCAGCAGGAACTTGAAAGCATGGCTCTAAGGATTACTTTGAAACATTGGCACACTGCTACTGACAACATGAAATTGATTCGAGGCAGATTGCTGCTTTAGTGATCCATGTTACTCAGCATCTTTCCTCCAGTATCTCTCCCCCAGCCCCCATACACTGTCATCAATATCATGGCCTTGATCACCAATGGCTCACTAAAGCTCTGTGCCTTATCCACCTGCAAGAAATGATAGAGTAGTCCATAAACTCACTCTCTCTCTCTCTCTCTCTCTCTCTCTCTCTCTCTCTCTCTCTCTCTCTCTCTCTGAGGACATACTTAGGAATCATGTTCTAATGCAGATTCTGGTTTTATTTTTAATATTTATTTTTATGTGTATAAAAGTTTTGCCTACATGCATGTCTATACACCTTGTGCATGCCTGGTATCCCCAGAGGACAGAAGAAGATGCTGTACCTCCTCGAGCAGGAGAGCAGGAGTAACATACAATTGTAAACTCTCTTGTGAGTGCTGGAAATTGAACCTTGGTCCTCTACAAAAGCAGCAAGGCCTTGAAACCATTGAGACATCTCCCCGGTCCCTAATTTAGATTTTGTTTATTCCCCTTATTTTTCTTCTTAGTTTCAATGTTCATGAAGCAGTAGGAAATCCATACTATTTAAGTGGAAAATTTAAATTATTTAATTTCACTAATATTTGTTGAAAATAATTTTCGTTTGATATTATATTTGAGGAAATTCTTGCAGACAAGTAAAGAGAAAAAAATTACCAGATGCCAAAGCTACAGGAATTGGTCAGAAGAGGACATGTTGACTTCAAGGTAGTTAGCCACTAGGGTAAAGTGAAAGACATGATCCCAAAGCTTTAAAGAGGTCAGAAATGGATCTGTAAGAATGACATAGGAAATATCCAGCCCCCATCCTTTTGTAGCCAGTGTTACCTAAGAGATATGGTGGTTGTAGTACATTGCGTTTGGGAGAGAAAGGGTGTGGCGTCATGGGACCTGCAGCTTACAATTGGTTTCAAAATGAATTCTGTCATGTTTTGCAGAAAATAATTTCACATGACAATTTGCAAATATTTCCTTCTTATAGCTTTCATATTACATATTATTTTAATTTCACAGTTCCTCCTCTAAGTGCCTTTTTACTTGATAATGTGTTGAGCTTTGTGAGGGAGCTGTCTTGAATTGCCTTTGTTGGGGAAACTGCATGCAAAGTATGCTTCTTTTTTTCCCCAAGCTGAACACTATGGGGGCCCTCCACCTACACTTTATCATCACTCAAGGTTGTAAAGAAAACAGTCACAAGCCATGAAAGACTAGTTTTCTGTAAATGAATTTACAAAACGTATTGTGCAGGTTTCTAGTATTCACCTGTGCATGGGAGTCCATGGAGCCACAGATCTAAATAACTTCAGAGAGCCTAGCCAATATGCGATACTGAGAGACAAAAGGAACACGGGACAAAAGTTTATCCTCAAGAACCCCATGCAGAGGGCCTCACAGATGCCCAGTATTAAACCTGGAGACACAAGAACATTGTCCAAGATTTCTTCAAAAATTAAGGAGAAATGTTTCTGACACATGCTACCTCAGGGATGAAACTTTAGAATGTTCTAATGAAAGAAGCCAGGTGTAAATGTTTCTTATTGCATGACTACTTTTGTATAAAATCTCTAGATTAGGAAAAACCACAGGGAAAGATTAGTGGTCTCAGGCAGCAAAGAAGGGAGAAATGGGGCATAGCAACTTAATGGAGACCATTTTTCTTTGCAGGATGATAAAGATGTCCTGGACTGAGTACTGATGGATACACAACATTGGGAAGATACTGCACACTACTGAAACACACTCTCGAAAGTGGTCAATATGGAGAATTTTTGGAGTACTTAAAGTTTTATATCAAGTAAAGGAAAACAAAATTACAAATTACACATATCCAAAGTAAAAAGAAAAGACCTAAATATAGTGGCTACACGCAGCATACCCAGAAGGAAAACAACACCCACACATACAAATATTTAAAAAGAAAAATATCACGTGGAGAATCTCTCTCTCTCTCTCTTTCTCTCTGTATGTGTGTATGTGTGTATATGTGTGTGTGTGAGAGAGATAGAAACAGAGAGAGACACAGAGAGACAAAGAGATAGAAAGATGAAGAGAATGTCACACACAGACACACAGATAGAAGCAGAGGAACAGCCAATACACAGACACAAAGATTTAGGTGTAAATCTATAGTGGAAGATAATAACATCTTAAATAAAAACTACATAAATAGGAAGAATTGACATATCTCTAAAACAGATTTAAGCTATAAACAGATATTTATTAAACTGAGGTGATGGCAAAATATACAATATAATATTTTAGTCATTTAATCCACTTAATTTTAGAATAAAAGGATATATGAATGTCCGTATTTGGAATTTTGGCTCTGTGGGGCTGTTGTAAAAATACAGATATTTATCTTTAATTTCCATGACATTGCCTTATGAGTAACTCTCCAGTACAGCTAAATTCCATGAAAAAAAAGTGACATTTCCTTAGGAACAATTTAAATACTTTTCTCTATATAATACTTGGCCTTGCTTTTTATATAGCAGAAAGTGGTTTTATTATTTCAATGGATCACATTTTGTTAATAAAAGGATGTTATAATGCTCCCATGCTTTGTGAGCTGCTATTAATTTTAATAAGAGTTTAATAAGTGTGAAAACTTTGGGGAATTTGAAATGAAAGTTTCCAGATGTTTGGTGTAAGGACAATGCGGTCTAGGCAGACTTGGAAACTGGTGGTGTTCTTAGATTTAAAAAGCAGCTGAGCATCCTTCTTAGTGGCACCTGCTTTGTGAGTATGGTTCCTGTGTGGTCACCTCTGATTTTTTTTTCAAATTGCACATATTTTTAATTTTTATGGTAGAAATTTTGCATTCTTCAGAGCATACGTTTTCATATCGCCCCTGAGTGTTGTAAGAAAGTTTAAGTTTATGTATCAGCTCGGGAGGAAAAATAACTGCTCCCTGTAGCAGTTTGACTCCATCCTTTCTTTCCAAGGTTATGCACTTTACTGCATTCATGAAAGAAGACTTCCAGCAAAGTGTCTCCTTATTATGAATGAGGACCTCTTATTGTTCGCAGGAGTGCTGGATGCCACCTCTTTTCAGCTTCACTTCTTTTATTATCCTCTTTTATCTTGCTCACTTTCATCTTGTGCTTTCTCTTTGCCTTATAAAATGAGTAAGCTGCGAGCAAGGAGGGGGAAAGGCCATGACTCAGACGGTGGCCAATGGAGGCTTCTGTCGCGTTTCAGCCCTTTGATGGGGGCTGCAAGGTAAAACACAAAGGTGCTGAGATTTCTGTGGAAGAGATGAAAGCCTAGTTAAGGCTAATAAATATGTCCAATTAAAGACAGTTCAAATTGATGCCCGAGTTCTTGTCATATTTGATGAATTGTAGGATAAACATCGACAATAGGAAATGGGTAGAAACTCAACAGATCCTACATGTTTTAATGATATAAGAAAATGACATTGCTTTGGTTAATCTATTTTAATTCAAAAGGCTATGTTATCTGTGAAATTATTGACAAGGAAATGTTTGTTGAATAAGTGGAAAGGAAATTGGTTTCTCATTGGCATCTAAAGAAAATCAATCCCCACTTAATAGTGGGGTGTGTAAAGTAGCTGTAGTGGCCACCAGATCACCAGCTGTTGTTCCTCCTCTTGGCTTTCCCACCGGGGGTGACATTCTTGATCAACCACTTCTGCCTTCTCCTTCTTTCTTTCTTCAGGAATTTTGATACTAGTTTTCCTTTTAACTTTTGAGGCGTGTGTTTTCTGATATTTTCAAATTTGGTTATTAAATGTAGGTCTTTTAATCTTGGTATGAATACCGTCTTTTGGCTTGTACTCTCACAGACTAATATGATTATTAAAAATACAGACATAAACATTTAAGGCATGTAACTTCAAAGGATCATTGTTATACATAGTTTTACTGGAACACGCATATTTATGACCTCTAAAACTCCCTGAAGTTCATATTTCTTATGAATTGCTTTATCTTAGAGATTTCTTCAGGAACTTAATATCATATATATTAAATATGTTCGGTTTATGATGGACACATCCTAAATATACAGTTGCTTGTTTGGACTATAAGTTCTGTACTGATGGATTAAATCAAGTATGAAAAAATATTTCAACAAAAATTGTGTCTCTGTTATATGTGCATAACCTTTTATTTATAATCATTCCCTGAACAATTTAGTATATCAGGCATTACCACAGCAATTGGATTGTATCTTGCTATAAATAATGTGGACATAATTTAAACGTAATTGTACAGCAAAATGTATACTGGTTAAATGGAAATATTATCTTATTTTATTTTAAAGGATTTAAGGTTCTTCATATTTTAGAATTTGAGAGGGGCCTTCAGCCCAGTCTCCTGAGCATACCAGGAGATGATTGTATTGAACCTAAATTTCTGCTTTCTTAAAATAATTTGTTTTAAGTTTTTCACTTTTCTTTTATCTTTTACATCTGTGTTCTCTCTATTGTTGTTGTTGTTTTTCTTTGTTTGTTTTGTTTTTGTTTTCTTGAGGCAGGCTTTCTCGTCTGTCTGTCCTGGAACTCACTTTGTAGACAAGGCAGGCCTCAAACCCAGAGATCGGCTGCCTCTGCCTCCCAAGTGTTAGGATTAATGGTGTGTCCCACCACTGTCCTATGCCTGTAATTATTTTTTTTACTTCATTTACTTGCTATGTTGTGCATTTTAATCAAAATTCATTGCTAAACTAGTATAACACTCATCTTATGTTTAAAATATTTGAGTAGTTTTTACATAACTGAGACTATGAGACTCTGTGTGTCTAAAAAGCATGTGAATTTATAATTTACACACACACAAATGCATATAGACACACACACACACACACACACACACACACACACAGGCAGGCGCGCACACACACACACTCCCACATTTTGTTGCTACTCCTCCATCGAAAACCCAGAGATTCAATCTTTATGACTTATCTTTATGATGTCTCTGTTTCTGAAGTATATTTCACAGGCTTTTCTCCTCTTTATCAGACTTCATGAGGCTTGTATTTTCAATTGTTTCAGATCTAGATTAAGCTCATCTTTCGTTATTTTTCCTTGCCTCTCCCTTTCCCAAAAGATTATTAAAATATCACAGTAATTTTGATTTACATAAACTTCATATCTCATACTATATCCTTTATGAGTCCCTTAAGCTTCTTAATTTTGCCACATTAATTAGGATAAACTGTTTGTCATGGTAATATATACCGGTAAATCTAGAAATTGGGGAGTGGAGGCAGGGAAATCTTGACTTTGAGACCAGATGGACTATATTGTATTTTGTCAATCTTCCCCCCAACAACAACAATAATAATACTAGTTTCACTGGAGGATTTGGAGAATGCAATGACAAAGCCAGAGAGTGTTAGAAGTTTCATCCTGGCTGGGATTTCAGTCAAAAGATCAGATCTTAAGATCAAGGTGAGATTTGATGCTAGCTTAAGTTAGAATATTTGTAGTAATAGTGGAAAGAGGAAAGGACCAAGGCTCAGAGAGGGCAGTAATGAGGGACACAGAGATGAGGAGCATCCAGAAGCCAGGAGAAAGGGAAATGAAATGTAAATAAAGAATATATCCAATAAAAAAAATAAAAGGGAAAAAAAGAGAAGATAGTACATAGATAATGAAATGTGTGACTGAGAGTGAGCTTATAGTCAGAAATCACATATGTCAAATGTAGTAATACTTCATTATGAATATTCTAACTCAATCACAATTTTAAACAAACCCTGTATCAATTCATCCATCCATCCATTCATTCATCCATCCATTCATTCACCCATTTATATTTTATTTCAAGAATACACTTGAGAAGCTTAATATGGGAATTCTGAATAAAATGTGGGGGGAAAAGCAATAAATACATGAAGAACCACTAGCTAATCTATAAGAACAGGCCTGCTCCTGAGCTTTTATAGAAAAATCATGTCTATCTCTGCTCTATGTGGGAAGATTTAACCAGCACATTCTCTGCAGTAAAAAGAAAGCTATTACTTCAGACCCTTAGGATGTAGTTTTTCTCTGAAGCGTTAGTGAGAGTTCCTTCAAAACAATTAATTGGTGAGGAAAAGAAGTCAGGGGAAGTATGTCTGACATGACTACATTGTAGAGTGGATTTGAGTAGCATCCGATGTTCACTGGCACTGTGTGAACATGCATACATAATGACATTTTCCAAAGGTTAATGCATGGATTATGTAAGCATGGCTTACTTTAAAAGCTCTGCAAACTCCCCAAGAGATCTAAAAGGAAATCAGCCTCCCTCCCCTAATATGAAATCTAAAGGCTCTAATATAAACTATTGAAATACAAGCAAAATATTTAAAATTCTAAACAATGGTCAGTAGAGTCCCTTTAAAAATCACACTAACTGCTGAATCTCTTATGCTTAATCTAGTTGAAATTTAAAATAAGTAAATATTTAAAAATAGGTAACACATTCAAGTTGTTCTAAAATCTCTCCTCGGTCTGGTCTTCTTTTATTTTAAGAGGCAACCAAAATTGTTAACAAAAAATGTGCTTTATTGAGACTCACAATTACATAATGTGTAGACAAAGAGAGGTTTCATAATACTCAGCCCTAAATGACTGTATATGTTAAAGCCCTCCAGTCAAGGCTCAGGGATCTAGATGGAGCAGACGGAAGACCAATTGTAAGAGTGAGATCTGGTATAATACTACAAGGAAAGAATATTTTCCAGAAAGAACAGGGCTGGTGCACATATGAAATACAAATACTGTAACAGGTTCTGGTCTCTGGGACAAGTTCAAAACAGACAAATTCTAGCATGGAGAATGAAAAGTGGGCACAAAGTCCCACCCCCTAAGCAAGAAGCTATGTGTAATTGATATCTGCTGAAAGGGGTAAATTCAATTTTCTCCAATGGAGTGATACTGGGTATATCAGTCACACTATAGGGTAGAACCCATACTCAGGAGTAGTTGACCAACATAACAGATCATGCTTTTTAATGTATTGTTCTGTTGTTGTTGTTGTTGTTGTTGTTACAGTTTGTTGGATTTTTTCCTTTTGGTTTTTGTTTTGTTATTCAGAGAGTGAAAGAAATATGACATTGAATGGGTAAGGAGAGGTGTGGAAGATCTTGAAGAACTTAAGGAAGAAAAAAGTATATATTTATTGAGTAATAGAATAATAATAAATGTAATAGAACATATGTTTTAAAGTAATGTTATTTGTTTAGGATTAGGGTTAGTGTTTTAAATTAATGCTACTTGTTGAGTGACTTTTTATGCAAGAAAATACTGGATCATAATAAACTTCTTTCCTTGAAGAAGTTTAAAAATATTTTACCCTGGTTTGTAGATGACTCTAAGTCCTGTGCTGATGTTACGTAAAGGAGAGAGCTGCAGGGGTGGCGCACCCTTTTGTTGTGAATGTAAAGGGCAGAGATGAACCTTCGTGTAAGCAGAGCTCAAAACCTTCAAACAGAAATGGCCAGAGGTATGATTTTATATTACTCCACAGCCAGTGAACTATCAGTTAGATATGATTGCTGAGGACATAATAAAGCAAAATCAGGAGATTGGTGCAATGAGCAAAGCAAGGAAGGATTCTAAACATGACTTCTCTGAACATGTACAGGGGAGGAAATCGGTTCTGTTTCAGATAAACGCAACCTCAGCCAAAGACTGATAAAGATGGCTAAGGTGACACACTCTATTCTCCCACCATTCTTGGCCTAGCTTTGTGGATTTGTGAATTGCCTATGGTAGTGAGAATGGTTGTGAATGGTTTCTCATTACTAGGAATGAAAATCTATGGCCACTGCTAAATGCCTAGTCTGTCAAAAGCAGGGATCAACACTCAGTGCTCAATATGGCCACATTTCCTGTGGTAGCTGGCCAACCAACCCTAGCAGATTGGTGATGTTGGATCACTTCCCTCCAGGAAAGAGCCAGAGTTTGTTCTCTGTGAAATAGATATCTCATGGACATAAATTTGCCTCTATTTTTCTCATTTTTTTCAAAACCAACATATGTGGTTCTAAAAATCACTTAGTCACTGTGAAGGCATTCCCCACAGAATTTTTTGGCTCTCTTTACAACACTGTTCAAGATGGGTCAAATTTTGTGGAATGCATTTATTAATTCCATTAATGTTTTCTCTATTATTTTAAGACATCTAGTTAGATAGGTGATAGAATGGCATTTTGGATATTCAGTTTAAATACTCCTTTGGGCACCATCATGGGCTGAGATAGTGACCAAAAGAAGTAATATAGACAACAAATCAATATGTAATAGTATTTTTTCAATAGCATTTACAGGAGTGAAAATATAAGCATAATATGGGAGGGAAACCACACATGCATGTATGCATGTCTATATATGCGTGGTATGTGTGTGTGTGTGTGTGTGTGTGTGTGTGTGTGTGTGTGTATGTTTGCAAACATGTAAGTGGATGCTCATAGAGAACAACCTCAGTTGTTCCTCAGGCACCAGTCACCAATTTTCAGTCTCTCAGGTTTAAATAATTCTTACTGTCTGACAGTTTCATAATGTATGTAATGATAGAATAACTAATGTTATTAGTTACTTAATATTATTAGTTATTTATACCCCAGGATTAAAATTTGGGTCACTCCACTTATCTTGGTGCCTGCTAAGAGGGAATTATATGTGATATTGGTAGTAAAGGACAGCACCTATAGGATGCTTTATTTCATAAATAAGGATTGTAACAATCATATGATTCTATTAGTTTGGTTAAACCTATTTTGGAATATTTTATCATTTTCTTTCCTTCTTCCATCATTATATATGATCTAAAAATGTTATAATTATAACTAAAATTCATCCTGGTATTTAAACGTAGGATACTTGAGAGGAGTATAACTTGGCAGCTAAAAGAGAAGGAATATCATGGGAAAGTGTATTAAGTGACATTATTATTATTATTATTAATTATTAATTATTATTACTACTACTGCTGCTGTTCGTATTATTATTGTGAGGAGAGGACTAGATTTTTGGTCATATGAGAAACATCCATATGGTGCTTACTAGAACACATGATTTTGCTATTGCTTATATTGGGAAGTTCCATGTGGCTAAAAGATGTAATGTATGGTATCCAATTGATGACAGATGGATTGTAGCAATTTTGTTGTGTGTCCATTTAGCTACATGGAGCTAATTTTCCAGAATCACTTTCACTGTGTGGTCCAATGTCAGTATTATCAGTAAGAGAAATTTGTTCGCCATTAGGATGGAAAGGAGAAGTAGACGTCAGGCTGACATGCGGTAGGCTGCTGCAGTACTACATTCCGTTGCACTCCTTGCACAGAATTGTAGATATCCAGGGTCACCTCCAAGTTTTGCTGGGTCTTCTTCTCTCCCTCTTAAAATCATGGGTTCACAGTTCATTGTTCAGCAGACCTTCAGGAAAATTGAGTAAGTAGAGTTAGAAGCTAGAGGATTGGATGAGGTATGAGAGCAAAGCGGCTTGCTGTGAAAGACAGATGTGGGTTCATGTATCCCTGCGGATTTAATCCCATCTTCATGAAATCCACCTTGCCCTTTCTTTCTCTCTGCTCATATTAATCTTCCCCTCCTGATTGCTGGCATAGTTTAGAAGTAAAAGGTGACTTGGAGGCAAAGAAATCTTGGGATAAAATCGTTTATTACCTATAGAAGACCCGCTGCTTTGATGGAACATAACTGACAAATATTCTATTCATATGTATGTGTATATATACAAAATTAACTGTAATGCAATGTGCAAACAGATCTAACACATTTATCATATCGAGGGTTCTTTCTTTTTTTATACCTTTTTATCTACACACATTTAAATTTCTGTTAGTTTCTTCAGACCCATATGTATTTCATATATATTCATACATATACATATATTTGTGACTATTATATGTACATATGCACATATAAATGGAGGTGATCTTTCATTCTCTGAAGTTTCTGAGGACCTTAAGAAAGGATGGAATTTATGCTGGCATGATAAAGGGATTAAAGGATACACACAAAAGGTGCAATCTAGTTCTTATTTAATGACTGCCACTGCCAGGTATTAGGACAAAGAGAGATGAGACAGTTGTACCTTTTAGTGTTTTGGGACTCATAGAATAGCCAATGATTAGTATTGCCACTGTGATGCATTTCGTGTAAAGAAGGACTCTGAATATGGTGCATATGTTCCTCTGATTATAACTGAGTGATCCTTTGGAAACCAGATGAATGTTAAATTTTAAAACGGTTTCTGAATACGGTGCTGTTTCTCAAGATAATGTTAACAATGAACAAGTAGGAGTTTCTGGGCATTGGATGCCTTACCCTAGCTTCCCACCCCGACTCCCTCTGCCAGCTGCTCACTGCTGGCTGCCATCACTGCTCTCCTGACACAGCTGTTGCTTAGGCCACCGGTCATCTATCTGCCAGATCTCATCTGTACATGTTGGTCCTGATTTTCCTCCCCAATACTTTGTCGCTTGACATTATAGTCATTCCTGTCTCACATTCTTTCATTCTCCTGGCCCCCTTATTTCTCTACTTCTTCATATCCATTAATTTTTTTGGATTTAATATTTGTTAGGAACACCAGAAATATTGGAAATGACCCCAAAGTCAGTATATTATATCTTCTACCATTCTGGACATATATTTGGAAAAGGAGCCCTAAGCTAATAATTTGTTGAATTCCATTGTGCTGTGTTCCTTCTGATTCTATTTGACTGTTGCTGCCATATTTATTCTATAAGTCTAAGGTTTTTCCATGAGGAGACTCTTCTCTCACACCTTCCTGCTCTATTGTCTTTCTCTAGTTCATCTTTGCACCTACCAGACATATGTTTCTATGAAAATGTGATACCTCTTCTCCTGCCTTGCCTAAGATGTGAAGAGAAGTTCAACTTTCTTCTAAGCTTCCAGGGAAGTCTAGGATGCTTTGATACCTGGCTTCTCTCAAGGTTTAGATTCTCTTAATGCTATAAGAGCATTAATGTCTAGTTTACTTTGCATGTCTCTTGCAATATCAAATGACTCAAACTTTCTCTCACAGTATCTGCTGTCGTTTTATCCCCTTAAGAAAAATCTTCTGCCTTCAGCTACTTACCTAAGAACTGTCCATGCCTCGACAGTAGTTTGAATGTATTAGTTCAATCTTTTATCCAGTCTTATCTGACTCACCACCTAAGATGTGCAGACCTATCTTTCTCCTTTTCTATCTATTAATACTTCTACCCTCATGACTTCCATTCCCATTATTTTTGTCTGTGCACCAAATAGCACTGTGTATTTACTGTCATACAGGGAAATTTGGCTCAGGTTATATTCTCTATAGTTAACATTATATACATATGTTTAATGGCAATGAGATGTTTCATAACTGATTGTTCATTTGCCTTTCTCCTTAAACGTTGAGTCTGTGATATCGGAAGCTATGCATTTGTACACTGTATGTGTTCTCATGTGCATGTGCTCATATTTGTCTCTGAGATTTCTGTGACTTTTTAGTTTATTGATGCATTTTTTTCTGGAGAGTACTGATTTAAAATCAGAAAAACTAATGGGATGAATTATTATATTTCTATGTCAGATCTACAAAAGAAAATAAAAGTGAGTCTTTTATTGCTCTCAACATTTCATAAGGATCTGGGAGTTTAGAACTAAGAGAGAATGTTTTAAAAATGCCAAAGCATTTGTTTGTTTGTTTGTTTGTTTGTTTGAGTGTATTTCCTGCAAAGGGAAGGTTGGTTCAGGTAGCTTTAAAGATATGTTTGTGGAAAGTGTACATGACAGGTGGGCTCCAGGGATGAGCTGAGCCTTTTCATCAGTCTCCCTGCACATCCTCGTCCTGTCTTTCTCTGTTTCTTGTGCTGCCACTCACGTCTTCAAACTTCTTTTGTGGATGCTGTCATTTTCAGTACTGAGAATCGTGTTATCTCTATTGGGGAGGGGCAGTGTACCAGGAGGAGACTTCGCAGCACAGTCTAGCCATAGAGATGATTGGCAGAGAGCCCCTATATCTAGCTGCTGTTTTCACATTCCTTCCTTGAGGTCATGTCTAGTTTACTTTGYATGCCTACTTTGTTTTGTTCTCAAATCCATGCTTTTGTCTATGTCCAGGTACCATTAGTACACATTTTCCGCTATAGTTCAAAGGCATTGCTTCTTAGATAGCCTTGTTTTTTGTTTTTTGTTTTTGTATGAAGTGTTCATAGTCTTATGGCCCTTCACTACATATTCATTAGTTTCAATCATGAAATGTTATTAATTCTATCTTCAATTTTACATTCTAAGTAGTTGGCCATGTTGTAGACCTATTCCTTTCATTGAACGTCATCTCATCTAATCACTCCTGGTCTGACAATCTAGAATGCTGTAGGAGGATAGTTAACAATAACCTTGGATATCAAGACACTGACGTTCTTGATAGCATGACGGAAATACACTTCATGTTTAATAAATCTGATGATATCAGAATCTGCAAACACAAGTAAGTTAAAGCAAATATTCATTAATTAATCAATAAATTAACATTGCAATCTCACATATTGTTCATTGAGATAAAATTAACTAAGATTGTAGTTAGTTTATACTGCTGTGCGTCTTAGGAGCCTCTCTAGCATTTACACATTTTCTTTTATTTTCAGGACTGTTGGGAAAATTAACATAAATTGTTTCCAAAACTTTCTGTTCTGTGACATTTGTTGCTATGTGGTTTGCAACAGCAAGAAAATTGAAGAGATTGTGGCTTTAAACTATTGGAAACCATTAGTGGAAATTCTGTCTCTCTTTTGTTCTATTTTTAAGTGTTTGGCGCTCAGAACTTAGGAAATAATCACAGGATTCTTGTTGAATGAATGTATGTTGGTCTTTTGTTGTGGACTATTGGACAATCATTAAAGATAATGCATCCCATGGGGTTTGGCATCATAGAAAAGAAAAATGAGTATTATTAAATGATAAAGCACCAGCTTTGCCTCTGAGTAGGTCATGCTCTCTGAGAAAAGACACAATAAAATCTCAAGTGTGTTTATGCTGTGAGATAGAATAACAGGTGGTATTTCTCATTATTTTTCTTTTCAGCCTTTAAAAAAATTCTTAAAATTATATTTATTACTTTAGCTCACAATGTTTAGTGTGTTTTTATCATATTTTCTCTGATGTTTTCTGGCTTGTACCCAGAGAAAGAAAGTACAAAGTAAAAGGAAGCACTCTACATCAAATTCCACTGTGCATTAGGTATTATTTAAGGTATTATTTAAGATATATATATATATATATATACATATATATATATATAATCTTCTCAATTTTATAGAGTAGGAGATATCCCCCACATCGAGTAACTTTGACTATGCCCTTCGCTGAAACTATATATTCATTTGACACTGACATGAATTACCTGTTTAAATTCTAACTGCTTTGCACAATCCCAGTTTGTGTTCTTAACTAGCTGAAGAGGTTATTTGAGACAAAGTATATGTTATGTTCCTGCTGCATATTATTTCAGTGTATAGCACACCTCTAAGTAAGTTATATTTAAAATTGCTAATATCTTTAAGGAAACTCTTCTGAACCCAGACACTATTTATCAGTCACATCAGACATACATGGATGTATGCACTCACATATATGTGTGTGCACACACGCATATGTGCGCCCACGCACACACGCACTCATGCATGCACATGCACACACACATCACATAAATTCATCTCCAAGCTCCTGGAAAACATTATTCTGTTTTATGGTTTCATGAATTTGAATAGCTTACACACTTTAAGGAGAGTCAGATATTTGTCTTCTGCCACCAGACTTTTTCACTTTGAATGATAATTTCATGTTACCATGTTCATGATATCAGTTTCATGACACTTAGATTATTTCCACCTCTTACCTGTTGTTAAAAAAAAGGCCCAGTGAACTTGGGAATTTGAATGTCCCTTTCTGATCTCAATTTTTATATTTTTTTGAATAAATTCTCGGATAAGAGATTTCTGTATTCACTATAATAACGTTTTTTTTCTTTATTTTTGAACACAAAGGTTTCCTTGACATCACCACAAACATTTATCATCGTTACATTTTTGTTTTTGAATAATGGGAATTCTCATATTATGTGATGCAATGGTTCATTTTAACTTTGATTAGTTTTTTTTTCTGATCATTAGTAATACAAGAGCGCTTGGCCTCCTGTATGTCATTTTGGAGAAATGTCTTAAGTCCTTTGGTTACTTTTTAAATGAGTGATTTGTTGTCTTGGACCTGATTTGTTGTTTTAGGTTTTAGAAATTAATCACTTACCAAGGTATACACCTTGTGACTATTTCCTACTATTATGTTTTTGTGTTTTCTGTCAGTAATTCCCCTTATTCTACAACTTTCAAATTTATAATCCATTGTCCATTGTTTTCCTATAAATTTGGCATCATATAAAATGAGTAATTAGGTGATATTATAAAGATGTTTTTAACACCACTGGTTTGTTTGTGGTTTGAAGAATTTCACAGATCATTATCCATTTGAATTACCAATTGTACACAAGGTAAGGTGACAGATGAGTTTATTGTAGTCACCTATTTATTGAGGGGACTGTTTTCTCCCCATTTGTAATTTTAAGTCATTTGAAAACAGTTTAACTAGATAGCCATGGTTTGAACTTTGGGCTTTCTATACCATACCTTTGAGATTTATATCCACCATTATGTTCACAGCACCCTTCTTACTTTTTAAGCCTGAATTAAAATTTGCTGAGGAAAGACTTAAATATGCCTCATATTTCTCCTGGAAGAGATTGTTTGAAATGTGTCATATTATTATTGTATTCCTTCCAGTATTTTTTTTTTTTTTAGTTGTATGCTCAATAGGGCTTTTGAAAACCCAACATTTTATTTAAATTTTATTATCACATTAAAGGTATGTGGTGTTAAGAAAATTGCAAAGGGCCAGAGAGATGACTCAGAGGTTAAGAGCAAGCACTATTCTTCTGGAGATTAGAGTTCGATTCCTAGCACCTACCTACACTGGTATCTCACAACCACTTGTAACTCCAGCTCCAGGGTGTGACATCTCTGGCCTCCACAGGCACTCACATTCACACACACACACACACACACACACACACACAGGAGTGCACATGCACACATGTACACAAACACACGATTAAAAGCAATTTTTTAAGAAAATACAAAATTTGTTATTGTTTCTTAAGAACCACATTTATGTCCAAGCTTTGTATTATTTATTTTGCTTAACATAGAACCATGCTTTATTAATCTAAATGTCACTACAACAATCTGAAATTTAAACATTTTARATAATATTGACAATTTTATTCTACTTTTATTATGAAAATGAGTATCA